>CM054118.1:87622963-88075857 GCA_028673005.1 Tanypteryx hageni | reverse complement strand
CTTTTGTAGGTTCGCTGACTATAATAACTATAAAAGAGGCTTTACAACTCGATTGAAGCTAATTGCTGAGGCAAATAACGGCGACGAAGACGTTTGTGACTTCGCTAGCAACTGATTACTTTTTACGCAGAATAGTGGTCAACACGAAATAAACCTCGCAAGTGATAAATAAAATAAATGTATCCGGATTTAATTTCATAATTTTCTGTTATAAATCTTACATACATTTAAGCACACCAACCCAATACCAATGTTTACCTCTATCGTCTTTTGTGAATGAAGTTCCATGAATTGTGACGAGAAAACACTGTAGCTAAATGGATGTCAAGTATTTCTTGTAAGAGAAAGGAAGGGATAGAAACGAGTGTTAAAGTTAAGAAAAAAATATTTTTTTGTTATGTTGAAGTAAAGTTTCCGTTACTGTATGTACTATAATTTCCGTATATAATGTAATTTATCACACAATTTTTTGAAAAGTTTATCAAAACTGAAAAATAGAATGTTTCAAACGAAAAACAATGTCTGGATGTTGTAAGATCTTTTTGGGAATTAATACTTGTTAGTGTTGTTGTTTTTTCTATAAGCAATGTTTGTTCACTCGTATAATTATAGATTCTAATACTCATAGATTTGGTACTCGTTTATCTTTTTCATGAACGATTTTTCTGTTCATTTTTATTAATCAACCGAGTAAAATTTATTAATCAACTATTTGAACGTTACATATTTGTTTATCATTTTAAGGGAACTATAATTGAAAACCGCCGTCTATCTATCTGTCAAAAACATAAAGACGGCACTGAGAACTGACCACCAAGATTTTCCCCTCCGCCACAGGGGCCCTAGCTTATCTCGCTCTGCCAAATGAAAGCGAAGACAAAAACGCCGAGCCAAACCCTACTGCAGAAATGTAAAGAAATCTCGGTCGAGTTATGGTCGAGTCGTGACAGGAAGATGATTTCAAGAATTGGCTTTGCACCGCGCGCTGAAAAACTTGCAATACTACTTTCCTCGTCACGTACGAGAGCAAGCGTGCACTAAAAATCCACTATGAGCACACAGGGCTAATACCTATGCGAAGAATAAATCCAAAGTCATAATTTCATTTTTTCCTAAATCAAACTCTAAAGAAGAGGAGCTAGTCACGCAGGCGGAAGTAGGAACCGTATATCACAACATGCTGAGCCGCACGTCTTACAACAGCCTGGACTGCGGAAACAAGCTGCTGCGTAAGCTTCTTCCTGATAGCATTATTGCAACGAAAATGCAGTGCGCTCGTGCTAAGGCAAGCGCTATTACTGGAAGTGTGCTTGGGCTATTTTCAGAGGAAAGATTGGAGGGAGATCTGAAGAAGACTCATTTTTTCTGTATCATCTGATGCTTCGAACAAGGGCAATGCCAAAACCTATCCGTACGCGGTACAGCATTTCTCACAGGAGCACGGGATATGTAGGAAGCTGTTGGATGTTTATGAAGATCCGAAAGAAGCATCAAAGGATATCGTTGATAGTATTAAGATAATGACAGAGTCGAGAGAGCTTCGGATGGACCAAATAAGTGCGTATAGTGCTGACAACGCGTCCGTCAACTATGGAGAGCACAATTCTGTTTTCCAAAAATTAAAGGCGGAAAATGATCACGTGCTTATTAAGGCCAACTGTGTCACATAATTAATAATAGCGTCAGATTCTGCAAAAAGGCACTGTCATACGACATGGAATGCATTGTCATCAAGATTTACAGCGAGTTCAGTTCTTCAGCCAAGAGAACTGAGGCTCTGAAAGAATGTTTTGATTTTGTCCAAATTGAGTACAAGAAACTGTTACGTCATGTTCCTACAAGATGGATCTCCTTACTTCCCGCTATAGAAAGGTTGATTTATAGCTGGCCAGCAGTGAAGCAGTACTTCATTTCGAAGGGGGAGGATGACTGTCCTCAGATCATATGGGATTTGGTCGCCCAAGACGGCAGATTGCGTCGAGCCCGCGGAAAGACTGCCGGAGTGTTATCTTTACTTCCCACATAATGCCCTGCAGGATTTTCAGTCTGCTGACAGCTTAGAAAATGACTCCTGATCTGCTTTGGATCTTCACCACGTCACGAAGAAACTTCTTTTTGGTTTAAAAAGTAGACTTCAGGACCATTGTTTTGGAAACAAAGCCCGTACCAACCTTAAACACTTCCCCAAGAACAGCAAGATATATTTACAAAGGACACGGAGAATTTTTTCCAAGGGCTATTTCATATCTGAAAGACAGGTACGATTTTGAAGAAGACATGTATGAGAAAATGGGTTGTCTCTGTCTACGGACATAATCACGAGGCCCTCCTTTTATAATGTAATACGCGGTTGCAACGTGTCAAGGGGCGGCGGTCGGTCTTTTTCACATTTTCTCATTCCTCGCCTTGGTAATCGGGCTTCCCAATCTCACCTTAGCACTCCGCCCCTTTCTTTCTTTTTCTCCCACGCTGCTCTCATTTGTTTTCCCACACGATCATTTACCCCTCTCAGTGAGTGAGAATGTTTTTTGTTTTCTTTCCTAGGACGGAATGCGACAGGTGAACGTGTGTGTGTACAGACGGGCCAAGCGGTCTGCAGGAAGTGGCGCCAAATCGGTGGTCTCCTGACACAATGCGAGTTCAGACACTCCCCGAACTACAATTTACCTCTCTCTTCGTAACTATCGGCATAAAATCACCCGGCTGCATTCTAGAATTTAACGAAATTGGATTATATAGAAATATTAACTCGGATAACATTAAATTTTCAATCGATTTGAATTTTCTACGTATGATTCTTTTACATCGGATCAGGCGGTTTTTCCATTTATAAGGCCGATTTCATCAGATTAACCGTAGTTCTGCATCATTCTGGCCAATACAATGGGGCTTTCGATATCATAAAAAATAGATCTCGTAGCAACGGGTTCGAGCGACATGGATCCCGGGAGAGCGCCTTATAGAGGGTCCCTAGCGTATCTGCGGCGTCAGACAGAGAGAGAAAGGGAGAGAAGGCGGAGGAACGATAGACGCTGACACTGACCGAAAATCAACCATCCACAAAGCATTTGAATGCGTGGCAACAGCGTCGGAGAGAAAGGGAGAGGCAGGCGGTCCTTGCGCCCAGAGGTGAAGGTCCTTTACGAGGATTCACGAAATGCACGTCGCAAACGTGTCACGAGGTGAGGCGGGCAATCAGAGTAGGTCGGCGAAGGAGAGGGAGTGGCAGGTGCGAGATAGAGAGAAATGGGAGGGAGAAATGGGAGGGAGAAATGGGAGGGAGAAAGGTGGAAGGAGAAATGGGAGGGAGAAATGGGAGGGAGAGGAAGAGATGAGAGGCGGGAGAAATGGGAGTAGTGAGAAATGAGAGGGAGAGAAATGGGAGAAAGGTGGAAGGAGAGAACGAATAAATGAATGAATTTTATTGTTCCGGGACTAAGTCCTATTAAACTTCGTAAAAATGGAGAAATGAGGGAAATGGGAGAGAGAAATTGTAGGAGAGAGAAATGGGAGGAGAGAGAAATCGGAGGGGAGAGAAATCGGAGGGGAGAGAAATCGGAGGGGAGAGAAATGGGAGAGAAAGAAATGGGAGGAGATAGGAGGGTCGATAAGGGGAGGGTAGATAGGAGAGGGTAGATAGGAGAGGGTAGATAGGAGAGGGTAGATAGGGGGAGGGTAGATAGGGGGAGGGTAGATAGGGGGAGGGTAGATAGGGGGAGGGTAGATAGGGGGAGGGTAGATAGGGGGAGGGTAGATAGGGGGAGGGTAGATAGGGGGAGGGTAGATAGGGGGAGGGTAGATAGGGGGAGGGTAGATAGGGGAGGGTAGATCGGGGGGAGGGTAGATCGGGGGGAGGGCAGATAGGGGGAGGGTAGATAGGGGGAGGGTAGATAGGGGGGGAGGGTCGATAGGGGGAGGGTAGATAGGAGGAGGGTAGATAGGAGGACGGAGAGAGAGAGGGAGGAAGAGGGCGCACCACACGTCGCCTTACGAAAAGGGACTCACTAACGAGATAGCAAAGGTTCAGCGCAGGGCAGCTAGATTTGTAAAGAGGAATTACGATAGTAAACAAAGCGTAACATCATTAATAGAAAATCTGAAATGGACATCGTTAGAGGAACGTAGGCTGCAGGCTAGAATTAAACTACTGGAAAAATTTATGTCGGAGGGACTAGCGAATGAGGTAGTAGGACTTTTCAGAAGCCCGACGTATCTCGGAAGGCAGGACAGTGAGGATAAGATTCGCGAGATCGACTGTAGAACGGAGCGATATAGAGGATCGTTTTTCCCTAGGACGATAAGAGACCATAATAGAAAAAGATAACGTAGGAAAACTATGGACCCTTGGTGCACTGCACCCCCTGCCATCCACCAAAAAGGTGACTTGCAGGGTATAATGTAGATGAATGGCGAGATTTCGGCGGAATTCGCGAAACGCGGCATCCGATTCCGTTAGTTAAATTAGGGAGGCCGATAGTGCAGCTCTTTCGAATTAACCCGATGGGTAGGACTCGAAACCCGGGACAACGTAAGCTACTACGTCTCATCGAAAGACGGATTCCGACAGGATACTTGGAGCGAACTTGCGTCTCGAAAATTCTATATACGACGCAACGCCCGTTCCACCTTAAAAAGAAATTGTGACGGGAACGAATCGGAGCGGTTGAAGAACAAGACATGCGTTTCCTAAAAATGGGAAAAATACGTGTTTTTTGGGGCGAATTTTAGTCGTCGGTCCTGGGAGTGAAGCGCCTCATTATCCCCTGGTGCTCGCCGGGGGCGAATGGGCTCGCCCGGGGCGAAGGGGCTCCCGGGGACGAAGGGGCCTCGGGGGCGTAGGGGCCTCGGGGGCGAAGGGGCCTCGGGAGCGAAGGGGCCTCGGGGGCGAAGGGGCCGCCGGGGGAGAAGGGGAATGCAGCCTATGAACTTCCCTGGTTTAAGACTCCTATAGTAGTAAAATTTTCCACGCACGACATAGGAAGGACCAAAGCGGCCATCTGGCACTTCGATCATAACATTCTCCATCGCGTTATTCCTGAATTCCTCGAATGCGATTTCCGACTCGTCCTCTGGTCGGATAGATCGTTCGACGCGACAAATCGACCGCAAACGACGTTCGAGCGGCGATTGAGAATTGAGATTCTTTCGCAGACAAATATTTGAAAGTGTCGGACCATTGATGGAGGACGTAGTGCGGACGATGGATGGGTTTTACTCGATGCGAACGCGATCTCGAAATTTTTGCGCATCGATGTGACGCAACACTCATCGTTCGGGGAAACCGGAGTTTGCATAAAACTGCGCGAAAGCGCTGTCGAAAACGACCCCGGGGCAGCCCCGGGAATAATAATTAGCAGACGCCGTAGACGAATATCTTTCGCGGGGAGAAAGTTCCGACCTCTAGCGGTGGGAGGAGGCACAAAAAAACAAACGACACTCGCCTTTCCACACCAAACGTCTTACCTCTCGATTTTCATTTCATCTGACGACATTTTTGGAGCTTAAAAGACATAACACGCATCTAGGGACTATTCCGGTATGTCGACTCTGTTCAAAAACTAATAACTAATGTTAGCCGAGACAAATTCATCTTGACAAGCAACACTTGCTATAAAAATAAATCATCTTCAGAATTCTAAAACAACGAGCATTTCATTTTTTAAATTTTCTTTGTTATTCTCATTTCTAGAGCTTAATATTCGTTTGACGCTGGTTATTAAGATAGTACACATTAAATTGCTTAATTACCGGTAACGAAAAGCCTTGTAAAGCAATTTCCCTCGTTTCTCTATTTTTGTCAACATTTCCTTGTTCGAGCGACCGTTAGCTATTTTGCGGCTAGACAACGAGAATCACAAAATCGGTTTGGCAACACCGCACCATCTCATCTTTTACTCTCCCTCGCGCAAACATCTCTCAATGAATGCGCCAGCCATCGCGTTCCATCGATTTTCCTTTTAAAAGCCGAATAAGTAAATTGCGCGCTGCAAACAACGCAACTAAAGCGAAATTCTCTTTTTTTACGAGTTGATAATAAAACAAATTCAATCTGCTAAGAGGATGTTTAAAATTGTCGTCAAGAATTCTAAATTATGAGCAAACGGAAAACGCTAGAATATCGTAATTAACACACACAAACTTAGCGCCGGTATTTCTTGATTGGAAATAATATTTTCCATTCTGAATTAACTCAATGCCATTCTATTGGACGTTATCGTTGAGTCGAATAATTAGTGCTTTAAGTGTGGCATACCGTCCCGAATCTAGTCGAACGCATATTCACGGTTTTCTACATTTATTAATTTATCACATGATTTAAGCAAATGCACAGTGGCTAGATCCAGAGAAATAAAATTGTTAACGATAATCTTTAAAACAATCATAACCAATATCATATGGAAGAAAAAGGTGAAAAATTGAAAATTTACATTTAAAAAAATTCTTTCAAACAAACTTTCGTACGGTTTAGTAGTTTATTTTGAATTTATTTAAATGTAAATATCCAACATCATTAATATTAGGTTAGCGGAATCACGTAATTCTCTTTCAACCTTCAACTACTGTGATGAAATTATGATCACATTGCAACTGAGATGCGGTCTCCCAGACAGCTTTTAATTGTGGTATATATATATATCCATTTATGTCAAGACGAGGTACTGTTAGCTACATTCTCTAAGTGATAACTTTTTATGCCATGATATCATGCAAAAATATAGCAATTAGAGGCGTTCCCTCATTTCTAGAGGCGTCAAATAACAGGGTCGAGGAGAATCAATTATGAGGCGTCAAACGACGATCAATAGATCGTGCAACTGATGGCTCCACTACTGCGATTAGTATATTCATATGAACTGCGATTGCGATCGAATTTAGAGGTAATATACATGTAGGCCAGTGGTGATCAACCTAAGGCCCGCGGGCCGCCTGCGGCCCAGAGAGAGTATTATGCGGACCGCGAAGCTATGATTAAAAAGAGATCGTTAAAATTTAATATACAAATTCATATCATATACATAAATATTACGACAGCGAAACACTAAAAATTGACATTTAAACTCTAAAAAAACTTATTTACTTTGATTTTCACTGATATGACACCTCAGAATCTCTAATTAACGTCGATTTAAAGTCTAATCCGGCCCTCCGAGCGCCGACAACTTGCAATGCGGCCCGCTGAAGATTTCTGCACCGCCAATGCGGTCCGCCACGTAGAAAATATTGCCCACCGCTGATGTAGGCTAAATGGCTTCTCGCAGCTTCACAAACACAATTAGGCTCCCGTCTGTAACGAACTAATCGCTAAAAACAAGAAACGCCAAGCACTCAGGCAAATCAAGCGACGACAGAAAGAGGCGGAAGCGAGTCGGGGAGTTAAGCATTATAACCACACCGTCATTTTAAATTATATTTTAACTCCGTGCATGCATTTCGCATTCTTCCGACACATTCCAAATAACTGCGCAGCGGCCATTAAAAATCCAGGTGCCGCCGCATGCCAACGGGTTAGCAGGAGACCGCGGAAAATGATTGGCATCGGAAGGTGCGCAGGGGAAAAAAGAGGCCGAAAATCAGCGATTCGATTTAAAAAGCTATATTTCTTTGTTACGCGATAAATAATTATAAATTCAAATTCCCGTTGCGTCGGGTACAAAATCGAAATTTTTCGATTCTTTTCGAAAAAATCGGAGAAACAACTTGAATACTTCCATTTAACCGCGAAATACGTAATCCTTATATTTTCGCCACGGAAGAGAAAGCGTCAAGGTTCACCGCTAGAAAGTCAGCAACGAGAATACGGAGACGCTGTCGCTCATCAATCTCGCGATCGCTCGAGAAACGGAACGCAAGAGCCGGTCGCCGAAACGATCATTTGGGGTTAATTGATGCGGTTCGGAGATTTCACACCGGAAGGGCCGCATGCAGGCATGGGGGAAACATAATGCGGCTCGGTCGGACTCCGAAGGGCGATACCGAACCATTTCCACAATAACATCGGAATTGGTTCATTGATTTGGCGAGGTGATTCGATCGTCAGATGAGGGAAGGCGACGGCCGGTGCATCCGAACGAGGCTGTGCGTCGTATTATTAATTACCGACTGATTACAGTATGCTATATTTTTTTAATGGAGACTTGAACATCCGTTTTCCTTTTACAGATAAGCACGTTACATGCATAGTTTCTGTGCTGGTATGTTTTGTTTATCATATCTGCCACTAGGAGCGCTGTAACAGCTGTCCAGTGAAGATGGCGTCTGACAGAGAAGGCACTGTGTGTTGTTTGGCTTTCAGAAACAAAATCTCCCTAGTGTTCAGCGATTGTTCAGAACGAAGTATGGAAAGAATCCACCTGATGTGAAGTTAATTAAGTCGTGGGGTCACGTAAAAGATTTGGTTTACCAAACAGTTGTTCCAGATATCAACACCCTGTATATACACACCCAGTTCTCGTTTTACGCGATAAGTGGTTCCTGGAAATGGCCGCGTAAATGAAGACCGCGCAAATAGAGACATTTAACATGTATTTCAATGTAGGGCGTTCCAGAAAAGTTCCGTGCTCATCTAGGCCATGAAAAATCTTCATAATAAAATAAGATAAAACATGTAACAGCATGCATTAAATAACATATTAGGACAATAAATGATTATTTTCGTCATATCTAGTGCATTATAGTACGTACTGTACCGTATTTTAATATAAAATAATTTGTCATTGCATGCAAAAATTGTCTAGAAAGTTATAAATGTTAAAGAGTAAGATAAAGAATATTTGGGCTGCCTTAGTCAAGGTTCCAGTAAAAACTGAGCGAAAACCATGTTCTCTAATTACGAGCGGAGACAAAAAACAGGGACTCAAATATTTAGCTCTAATATTTTCATTTGTCATTTTTTATTCCAGTGTTTTTATATTGATTGTTTGTCATCACTCATTTTCTTTCTCTTTATTGACTAAACATTAATTTTTATTCAAATAGATTACGGATAATGAATTAATAGTAACTTGTTTAGTATTTTACTTAGACTAACTTACTGTATAGGACTGTAGTACCGAAGTTATTAAAGTATTGTAAATGAAAATAACGTTTATTAAAAATTAATAATTTCTGACAAAATATTTTTGGCCCGTCAAAGCCCGAATTTTTTAAAAACATTCCTGATCCATCCAGTAATTTCTAAAGTCCGGCCCGAGCTCGTAATGAATTCCATAGGATTGGCCCGTACCCGTCTCGCTGGCTAGGCCCGGCATGTGAAGGACTCTAGGATATAGTACTACACCAGCTGAGTTAGAGAAAACGGCCTCTTTCCCGGCATGTTGGGTAGATTTTGCTATTTGCCTGGCAGATGAATAATTTAAGAATTTTTTTCCAAATCGCGTATCTATGAATATTTTCGCGCATCTTTGAGATGTGGGATATTTTCTTTAATCGCGTATTTCCGAGAACGCGTAAATCACGTAAAACGAGAACTGTGTGTGTGTGTGTGTGTGTATATATATATATATATATATATATATATATATATATATATATATATATATATATATATATATATATATATATATATATATAGGCATAGGCCCGATAAGCTTGCGTGTGTTTTTGTGTTCGTGTCTCTTCGACGCCACCAGCAGCCTACCAGCTTGGTCCTCAACTTGGTAAGTGTCCGCTGGGCTTCCCTCAACACCTTGTTGCCACCCTCATCACTACCTTTTCTTTTCCTTTAGTTAATATATATATATATAGAAAGAGAGAGGGGGGGACGTCTTTATTCGGTGGAAAGGAAAGAGAGGGGGAAGGGGAAGATGGGGAGGGGAGAGAGAGGGGGAGGGGAGCGAAGGGAAAGGGGATGAAGGGGAAAGGGGATGAAGGGGAAGGGGGATGAAGGGGAAGAAGGAATAGGGGGAGAAGGAAGAGAGGGAGAAGGAAGAGATGGAGGAGGAGGAAGAGAGGGAGGAGGAGGAAGAGAGGGGGGAGGAGGAAGAGAGGGGGGAGGAGGAAGAGAGGGGGGAGGAGGAAGAGAGGGGGGAGGAGGAAGAGAGGGGGGAGGAGGAAGAGAGGGGGGAGGAGGAAGAGAGGGGGAGGAGGAAGAGAGGGGGGAGGAGGAAGAGGACCGATTCATTACGGGCCCGGGCAGGGCTTTAAAAGTTGCTGGATATATCAAGTTTGTTACAAAAATTTTCAGGGTTTGACGGGCCGAAATATTTTATACGATTTGCATAAGTTTTTCTTTGCCCCATTCAGTACGGAGGACGAGTCCCAATAGTTCTCCGTACTGAGTGGGTTAAAGCAAAAGAAGTGCATGGTTTTATTTCAAGTAACCCAGGGTAGCTGAAGAACTGTGACTCGTCCTCCGTACTGAATTGGTTAATATATTTTTTGCATATAACATTATATTTGTGTATTTTGTATAGTAATTTATTTTGTTTGTGGTCTTCCAGGGCATACAAATATGTGGATTAAAAAATCCTTTTTAAATCATTAAACAGCCCACAGATGATGATAGAAAATTTAGAATACAATACAGGTTACTCTCGTTATACGCGGGATATGCGTTCCTGAAAATCGCCACGGATATCGAATACGCGTAAAACGGGTGGCTTATAGTTTGTAATAATTCAACTGCAAGATGATCTGCAGACGCTGCGTCACCAGTCAACATGAGATTGTGGAATGCATGTCGACTCTTCATGTGGTCGAACCAACCCGAACTTGCAGAAAAAAGGCGTGGATTCTTTTGCATCTTTCGCCAGAATAAAACCGCGTATATGCGAAGACGCGTATAACAAAAGTTGTTGCCTGTAATTACATTTTTCGAGCCGAGAGGCTTTAAACGGGTTGGGCCTACTATTTCTTCGATAACGTACGGGCCGGGTCCGAATTTTTACGGGCAGGGCCTAGACAATGAGGCCCGTACAGAGCTCTAGAGGGAGGGATGGGAGAGGCGGGGAGGAGTAGGATGTGTGGGAGGTGGGAGAGGCCGAGAGGTGTAGAACGAATCGCTAAATCGCAACTATCTGCAGGAGGGAGTAAAGCAAACATAACCGCCCGGCGCCGAGCGAGATGTATGTATTTCGGAGAAGGGAGATGACAAGGGGTGAAGGGGATGAGGTCGGAGGAGAGAGTGCGTCACTCGAGGTCGGCAAGAGAGGACGCGGGCCCGCCGAGGTCGGCGGCGACCTCTGCCGACGCGGCATTTTCGGTAATTTAAGCAAATAAAGAGCAGCGGGATCAAGCCGAAACAGCTGACGAATGGCGCACGTATCCTTAAGGACGGCCTCCTCCGCGATGATCCACGCAGGAGGCCAACGCTTGGAACGCCTGCTAAATGGAGAAAGAAGGAAAATAATAAACGCCACGAAACGTATAAAGGAGATACAGGAACGCGCATCTCCTCCCTCCTTCACACTCACTCTCCTCCCCCCTCCATTCCACTCTCCTCCACCCTCCATTCCACTCTCCTCCCTCCATTCCACTCTCCTCCCCCCTCCATTCCACTCTCCTCCCCCCTCCATTCCACTCCCCTCTCTAACATACTCCGATCTAGAGTCCCGCACGGGCCGCGCATAGCCCGCGGACCTCGGCCCGCCCGGCTCGTGGGTCGGGTACGGGCCGATCCTTTGGAATTCATTACGGGCCTGAGCCGGGCTTTAAAAATTACTAGACATAACAAGTTTGTAATAAATATTGTCGTGCTTTGACGGGCAGAAATATTTTAACCGGTGTCTGAAATTTACGTATACGATCTGCATAAGTTTTTCTTTAACCAATTCAGTACGGAGGACGAGTCACTAGTTCTCCGTACAAAATGGGTTCAAGCAAAAAAAGTGGCACGATTTTTTTAAGAAAATTAATCCAGGGTTATTGAAGAACGAGTGTGACTCGTCCTTCGCACTGAATTGGTTAATATATTTTTTGCCTATAATATTATATTTGTGTATTTTGCATAGTAATTTATGTTGTTTGTGGTCTTCCAAGGCATACAAATATGTTGATTAAAAAATCCTTTTTAATTCATTGAACAGCCCAGAGATGTTGATAGAAAATTTGGAATACAACAATTACATTTTTTGAGCCAAGGGGCTTTAAACGGGCCACGGGCCGGGCATACAATTTCTACGACCACGTACCTAGAACGGCCTAGAAAATCAGGTCCGTGCAGAGCTCTACTCCATTCCTCCCCCCCTCTTTCCCCCTTCATTCCGGGGGCTTCGAGTGCTAAATTGTCAATCGGATTGGAATAGCAATACTGCAGCAACGAAGAGAACCCGTAACGGATCCAGAACAGCGAAGCGAATCTGAATTTTTCAGCGGAATACTCTATGTTGCAATTATTTTATCGCGCGAGAGAATCTAGAAAAGCCAACGGCATAGTTCACACATGCATTTGCATCTAGTGTGTGTCGTAAGATGACTTTGAGCGGGGTCATTTAAAGATGGTTGGCAAACGAGGGTCGCGAACTTAAAAACAAATTGCGCCTGTACAATGATTATATCATTAAATGTATTAATTAATGTATTAATTCGCCATTAAGCTACGCCATCCCCTTAAGATGCCGGTTTCCCTCAAAATATCACAACGGAACAAAGGCGAAAAATATAGAAGATTATGTAAAAACTATAAAGGTGTACTACTAAAATAGTTTTAAAAGTTAAATAATTGTCTAATTCGGCTATAAGACGCAACCCGATTTTTAATATTTTTCAGGAAAAAAGTATTTTGGTTAAGTATTTTTGTTCACCAAAGCATTTAGGAAGGGCCATGTCGTGCATCATTTCTAGTCGTGACTAAGTTTGTATCTGGCAACATTTAAAGAAAATATTATAGCGTGACAACAGTAATATATAACGTTTTAGATCAAATTAATTCGCGAAAGTAAATTCATAAATAATTGCTTCGAAACTTGTATAGCTAAATGCGCCCTGCGTGCACTCGGCATTCCTATTAATTACGCTGTAGGAGTGCGCCGCACGTTTTACCAATAGCATACTTCTTGAAATTTAAGTACAAGATGAGATTTTAATTCCTAATAAATGAAATGCGCGTGTAATAACGATACGCACGTGTAACTAATCCCTTTTCTTCTGCATCTCTTTTTGCCTCGTACATAACCATTTTGATCGATACCTAACTTCCTCTGTTTTACTAACCCTTTCTCCACTTCCTCCTATAATTGTAGTTATTTCCGAAGACCGTTTTTATTTTACTGTCACCTTCAGTTTTTCCTCCTGTTTTCTCCATTTACAGATAATTTTTTCTTTGCGACATTGACTGAAACGACGTACTGCTGCTCGGTTTCCGAACGTTTTTGCGCATCGAATCACCTGATCCTTAAAGTGTACGTATATCTTTTTATTCTTGCAGCCAATGCGATCTCAATACACGTAACGATATTTATCCGAGTTATTAATAAAATTTTGTCATCGATCGAATTTCTAATGTTTCGTGGCATTAATCAACGAGCTCATTAGGCATTCAACGTCGCAACAAACAGCGAATGCACCGAAATTGTAATTACTGAGAGAGGACAGTAATAAGGCGTAATAATGAAAATGCGGCGTCGGATATCACGTTGCACAAGGTTTTACTTTATTTTGGGAGTCATTTTTTCTGGAAAAAAGTGCGTCTTATAGTCTGAAAAATGTGGTACTTACAAAAGCAATAAAACATTTGAAAAGAACGCCCTCTTTCCTGACAGATCCTATCCTATACCAACATGGATCAAATGTTATTTAATGTTTCTCGCATCCTGAGAGGATTAATTAATTTAGGGATATAATGGACTCGGCACAGCCTGGGGACTACGTATAATTAATGGCTTCAGGCGTCACTTGGTGGAATTTCTTCATAATGTAAAATAAAGAGACTTGTTATAATTCCACATAAATTTATTTCAAACGACCTAGGTTTCGTTGCAATGCAACATCGTCAGGTGAATAAATTCAAAGCCGGCAGCAATTTATACTAATAGGTACAAAGGGTGGGTGGGGAAGGGTGTCATATATTTTAATAAGCAGTCATTACCGTGTTACAATATAAATTGCAAATTCTCGAGCAAACCCCAATTGGATCAAAAGAGAAAAGGTTTTCCTGCAGTATAACGCTTAAACTGGAAGGAAAGGCATTTTTGTCCTCGAACAAAGAAAATTACACGGGAATGGAGGAAACAAAAATAAGATTTAATGTAAGCTGACAAGAGCAAGAAAACTTTGCATTGCTACGCTGCAAAATGGCCACAGCTGTAAGATGTTAAAAACTGGGTAATGGAATTCGAGTAGAATGATTTTAATTGAAGCGGGAAGAATAAAAAAGGGAAGGATTATCGCTGATTTTACTGTGACAACGTCCTGGTTCGAAAGATTTACAAAAAGACATGGTAAAGTATGTGTTTTAAAACTAGAATAGCGCAAAACCCGGTAGAATAGGAAAATAAGTTTATAGAATTTCATAAGTACCTATGCCATAAACATGAGAAAGAAAATGTTTCGTTGGCACAGCGTATTTCATTGCACGGTTTATGTTAATCATTGTCCGCAGCGATGGGACTGGTTCAATTCAAAGAGTATTTCTTTACTTAAATTGTTTAACATATAATTGAGTGTAGAACATATTTAATTTTCATTTTAAGATTTATTAAATTAAACAACGAAGTCGAGACAGAAGCTTGTACGCATAAATTAACCAAATTTATTTTTGCCGAAGAGAGAAATCGAATCCTTGACAAATTTGCGAGAATTTTTTTAGACTCGGACGCAGACTTTTTCAATGTTTTACGAGAAATGTTAACTATAACGACAAAAGCATTATCGCCCCATCTACCTGCCCAAGGCTGTAGTTAGTTTGGTGTGATATTTTGCTTTGATTATATAGTAACACATAAGTTGTTGAGCATATGATTACATTATTAAATCAGTGATAATTTTAAGTGCTTAAACTGGAATCTACGACGCGGTACAGGATAATATTTTAATAAGAAGGGGTAGAGATCTGGGGGTAGGGTTATGGGGATAGGGGTATGGGTCTAGGAGTATGGGTCTAGGAGTATTGGTCTAAGGGTATGGGTCTAGAGGTATGAGGGTAGGGGTGTGGGTCTAGAGGTATGAGGGTAGGGGTGTGGGTGTAGGGGTGAGGGTATGGGGGTAGGGGTTTGGGGGTGAGGGTATGGGGGTGAGGGTATGGGGGTAGGGGTTTGGGGGTGAGGGTATGGGGGTAGGGGTTTGGGGTGAGGGTATGGGGGTAGGGGTTTGGGGGAGAGGGTATGGGGGGGAGCATAGGGATGTGGTAGATGGGAGAGAGTTGCAAGTAATCGGACGGATGAAACGAGGGCCGTGGCCCGGAAAGTTTTTCCGGTTTAAGATTCAGTTAAAACGAAAGTGCCGAATCAAGTAATATCGATGACTCAGAACCGAGTTAGAACAAATGGTTACGATAAAATCGACCGAATAGGTATCTCTGATAGCCATAAAAATGTTACGAAAACCAGATGCGCATTTCGGCTACAAAATATTCGACAGTAAATCCTAATAAAGATCAATTTACAAATTTGACGTTTGATCTCATAGGTGCCGTGGGAGGTTGGCCGTTGGAGGGTCCGTTTGCTAGGATGGCGTGATGCGTGCGGTGCTGGAGGGTGCGGATGACACGAGAGAGAGGTTTTGGGTCTGGAGCGACCATTTTAATTAAAAAGAAGGAAACAAATTTGCAATACGGTGCCAAAAAACCTTTTTTCCCCTTTTCGTGATACAATGCGTTGGGCTTCCTGGAGGGTTACTAGCTAACTTTCTTGACCTGCTTCTAAGCAAACCACTTAGCCTAACGAGGAATATGACTATCGCAGAGAAGGACGGAGGACGCAGTTCGATTACTTGAGTTCAAAATTTTCAAGCTTTCGTATACATGTTATTTTCGATGAACGTATGTCAATAATTTAAAATCGGCAATAATGATTGGATGCCCTGTATCCCGAATGTTTGGCCGTACTAGATTTTTCGAATCCATCATATTTGAAGCGTGCAATATGTTCTTTGAAGCGAGTAGCATTTTCTGATGGAAACATCGAAGAACCTGTAGTGAGCAAAATACACACGGCTTCAAAAAACTTGTTTGTTCGTATGGAATTTCAGGCTAATCAACCTCTTGGATTATTATAGCCCAGGGGTGGTCAAACTGCGGCTCTTCTAAATTTTCATCCAGAGGCGTATGGACGTCTTTCACTGCAGAACACAATGGCGTAGTGTGACTTGATTGTGAGATGTTTTGAGGATGTCTATGGGGCATGCATTATATCTGAATTGCTTCGGATACAGATTATGTTTCATTCATAAATCTTTGCATTAATCTACATTATTAAAAACAATTCGTGAAAAGCGGAAAAACTCTGAAAGGCAGAAAAAATTGCAGTTCCCTTGGCTTTCTCCTTAAAGCAGTTTTATTGTTATCTGACGATTCTGAAAGTGACGATAATGACACACATTAAGACTACTCTGTATTGCTGAAGGTATTTTGTAAATTTGTAAAAATACTCGCTGCTCTTCATCATTGAAAATTGTATTAAAAGTCCGAAAAATTCGTTACATACGACAGATAACCTACAAAAAGATTTAAAATCTCATATTATAGCGGTTACGTCCCAATTATTCTTTCCCAGAGCTAGTTACACCCAGGTTTTGCTTCTTAAGAATAGGGCCTCTCCACAAGAAAAGGACTTATTCGAAGAGAACGTGACGCAGACAGGGAGCAGCAGAGAGCTCGAGAAGAGTTTACCTAATCATCTATTGAAATCACATCCAATAAAACAACCCAAAAAGATTAATCCTCCCAGGCAACATACAGAAGCGGCTAATTTCGACAACGGATTACCAAAATGGAGAACGCAGCTTCAGATCTGAATGCTTTAAAGGGCTCCGCGAAGAGAAACAACCGTCAGCTGTCCAAACGCACTGCATCACTTATTAAAACAAATGGAAAAGGGACCAGAAGGCGCTCCATCCACAGATTAAGGGCATCAAGATCCTTCAGCCGATTAATGCAAGCACTTCAACATTCCTCGCGAAAACAGACCTTCAAATACAAACTTCCGAGTCATCCGCAGATGCACATAAACATTCAAGGCAAAAGTCCGATATTGGCTTACGTCGATGTTCACTGGCTTCACCATCCCAATGGCGATATTAGCCGAGTGGACCTGGCTGAAAGTAACTATTACGGAATATTTGAGGGAACCTTTCAAAGAAAAGCGGCTAAGGTGAAACTGAACGCAACTTAAAATCCACCTAACCCAGAAATCCAAATTCGTTGGAGTGACTGCGCAAGAGAAAACGTATTTTTAACTCGTGAGGATTTTCAAGTCTGGATCATCCGGCCGATACAAACACCGTCCACTGTCCTTCAGCCGGCCGACGCCGTAAGTTCGAACATAACGGGAGATACGCTCACATTCACCCCATCCATCCAAACAAACATTCTCGAATCCGTCATTCGAGACGGATCGCGCGCCGATTAAGGTCTTCGCGTCGCCATCGTCATTCGCGGACGGATTTAGGGTTTCGATTCGGGAAATCCAAAATATCGAATCGCGAGCCTCGCGAATAACAACAAAGACGCGCCGAAATTTCAACAAGCGTCGTTACGACTTGGATTGGAAATGTCGCGAGCACCGATTCCGAAGGGAAATCGAGAGATGAGGGGATCGAGTGGTGGCAGAGAGGAGCAGGGAAAGTGGAGGCGACTCAATGACTATAGTTCGCGCAGATGGCAACGCGGCGACGCACCGCGTGGCGAGCTTTCCCGAGGGAAATTGCAGAGAACGCGAGCAAAGTACGGCGAAGAGTGGGATCGAGGGTGGAAAAGTAGACGAGATGCAGGGTTGTCCTCTCGGCAAGAGGGTGCGTGGGGAGCAAGCGGGGAAAGAACGCAAGCGGACTACCACGCTCGGTGTGCGAAATGCGAGACGACATTTATCTCCGTCGGTCCAAAGGACAGTATTTTATGAGTTGCAATAAAGATGTCGTTACAACAAGCCACGTAGGCTTTGATTTGCGCAGGGGACCGAAGTGCACTTCTTATGAACGAGGATCTTAATGCCATTTTCGTTCAAAATATGAAACCGAGAACAACCGCGCCTCGAGGTGAAAGCTGCAGAAATAAACAATGACGAGGAATCGGCACTATCGTCAAGTATAGGTAACTCTCTTTGTGGGCGCTTTCGGTTTTATTCTGGCGAAAGATGCATTCTTCTGAAAGTTCGGGGTGGTTCTACCACTTTAAGAAGAGTCGAAATGCATTCCACAATCTCATGTTGACTGGAGAGGCAGCATCTGCAGATCACCTTGCAGTTGGATTATTACAAATTATAAGCCTTTCGTTTTGCGCGTATTCGATGACGCATTCAGGAATGCACGTACCGCGTATAACGAGAGTTACCTGTGCACGAAATGCGGCGACAGTAACTGCGCGCCCAAGAGCCGTTAGAATTGTCAACAAAATTCGACGTTACCGGGCGACGTCGCTTGCGCTTCCCGTTTCCCGGTAGACGATCGCGGCGAACGAACAATTGCCTATCGGCCGGAAGTCCGCGTCGGTCTTGCACCGCCAGTTTCATTTCCGAACCGAGCGTTCCCATCTGTCGAGGCGATCCGAGGAGACTCCTGCCCGGACGCCCAGGGCGGTCGAGAGGGTGACACCTCCGCCGAACTTCCTCCCCGGACGCCCAGGGCGGTCGAGAGGGCGAGACACCTCCGCCGAACTTGAGAAAAACGAAAACTTAAGCGAGGCGGAGGGTCTCCGATGGGAAACGGCA
Organism: Tanypteryx hageni; assembly: GCA_028673005.1. Lineage (NCBI taxonomy): Eukaryota > Metazoa > Arthropoda > Insecta > Odonata > Petaluridae > Tanypteryx > Tanypteryx hageni. The sequence continues at coordinate 88,057,060 of CM054118.1, read as the reverse complement.
GATCCTTTAAAGCACTCTTTTCGGAATATGCGCGATTTCTACACCGATCGGGTTAACCCTTCGATATCCGGAACGACTTCGTTCGAAAAGCTTTCGTCGGAGCAGAGTTTTACGCCACGATCGTCTTAAAGTTACAAAAATGGAGGTGTGATCATCATCGCCGTTTATCTTCGGGTGGATATAAGTTTAACGAGAATGTTATTTTTATAAACAATGTGACTTATAACCCTCCGTGATGATATTTAGGCAAACGCGGGTTAATTTACACGAAAGCGAGAGCAGATGCGAGGGCGACGGAGCACGCAATAAGGTAGGAAGTGGGAAGGGGAAGGGCCGACACCTTTTCGTGGCATTCCAAAGGTTGCGTGCACTTTCCATCGCCTCTCCATTTCACAGGCGACTCAGAGAAAGCACTCGAAACATACGGGTGGAGAGCTTGCGAAAAGCGAAAATCCGTTACGAAATACGCGCCGGAATGAGCCATATTAAAAAAATCGGATAAACGAAACAAACCAGCGCTGTTCGCGTTATACATATATACACAAAAGCGTTCCACAAAACGGCGAAGGAAAAGGCGGATGCCGTCCGAGAGAGTCGCCATCTGTGGCGGCGAGATCAAATACCTTGGTCCTCATCTTGAGGTAGCGGGCAAGCCGCGAGAAGGCGGCTGGAGTCTTGGGCATGGCGTCGCAGATGGACCTCCGCCGGATATCCAAAAGGGGCGTGGAGGGAAGGCGAGGCGGTGGGGGGGAAGGGGAGTAGTCGACACGCGGATTCGAACGAGGAACGGATTCAGCGTCGCGCCAGATCCCTCACGAAAGCGAGAAGCATACTACGGAGAGATCGGCTGGTGAGAGGCCGTCTACGCCGCCCCCTCCGCATCGCTCTTCCCCTCCTGGCAGAAGCCCCTCCGCCACCCTCCCCCCCCACGACCGCCACCTCTCCCCCGCGTCGGGGGCACGGCGGGGGAAATCGTGCCCGCGCAGCGACCGCCTTCGTGACGAGGGCGCTTGCCACGAGTGGGGAGTCGAACCCGGGTCCGAAGGTACGTCGACCGCCGGGCGCGAAGACGCCCTCGATGTCTTGAAATCCGTAGCTCGAAAATGTCCCGGAATTCCTCAGCGAGCAGCAAGCACTCTCTCTCTCTTTTCAACTTTTTTTGAGCGGCGGAACATTTTGGAATGGAGAAAAAATTGGCAGGACACCTATATACATACGCATATATATATTTACCATGGATGTGGTAACGCGCATGCGTACTGCAAAAGGTTTTATAAGTCGTAACATGCTACTCTCTGCTTCCCCGATAGATAGCAAAATTAAAATACTTTCCATTTTTAAATTCATTAAAAAAATCTAAATTTATAGAAAAATTATTTTCGGTGAAATATTTTGCGGAACACGTAAGCATTGCTAGTGGAACACCAGTGTTCCGCGGAACACCGGTTGAAAAGCACTGCTCTATCGCTTCGAACCGCAAATAAAACTCATTTCATTACTTTCGAAAATATTCGTGATAATATTTGAAACCTTTTGCTTTAACTATAATTAAAATTTCAACACATGCTCGCGAAAAGTGATTCGTTTTTCCAGACCTACGCGGGCTTTCGAGCGCTCCAATGTAACCCTCTTCCAAAAAAAGGCTCCATTTTCAACCATCTGTCAAATTAGCATTCTCCACCGCTGCGGTCGTCCAAGTTTTTTTGGCCGAGGTTCACTCAGAGGATTTTTACAATCGGCGCAGAGCCCGAGTCATTTAAAAATAAATACTTGTACTAAAATAAGTAAATCATAAATGTAAATAAAAATATTATGATTATAGTTGTATTTTATGCTTCCGACATTGCCAAAAGGTCCGAGAGAGGCCGGAGGAACAGCACACATCTCTCAACTCTCTCGAAGATTAAACTCATACTGCTACGAACGCTTTAGTTAGGGCGAAAACACAAAAACGAAATTTCCAATCAGGAACCCCTTTACCGGAAAAAACCTTTTATAACTGAATTCGTAGATTTACTTCAAAGCTTTCGATTCCGAATGGAGAGATGAAGAGAGAAAAATTAACTTTGACGGGCGCCGTTTAAAAACTCTTCGCGTGACCCAGTGTGGCGCCCAGTGAAAACTCCTGTTCTACGGGTTTTGGTCGGCGAGGCAAAAAGAATATTGTAAAACAAATCGCTGCCGAGATCACTAGGCGACGCCATGCGTCACGCCGAATACGGTCACTGTCGTCTTCGTGATCTAAGTTACTGTCGATTGTTTGTTTGTATTTCTGGCTAACCAAACTCTTTGACTATTATAGACATGACTCCTTCCACACCGAATAGATACATAAGGGAGGAGGGAAACCCGGTGCCGGCAATCTTTACGATGTGCACCAAGGGACAAACTGCTTAAAATTCTCTCTGGAGGAAAGAGCGCTGACTTGCGGTCTCCTCAAAAAACACAAGTCGGGGACGGGACGATTCCAGGTTGAAAAATCCGACCTCCGCCGGATTTGAACCCGGAACCGCTGCCTAGAAGGCCAACGCTCTGGCCACTGCAAGTACTAAGCTACTCTCGGATTAAAACGATTATCACGGGAAACGTTATCTAAACAGTCCATTAATACACTTTCTTTGATTCCACGCGCCAATTAGCCCCGTTTCCGTTTTAAGTTCATTATACCGCATTTGCCCGATCAAAAGGCGACGTTTTTTTATAAATAAAATGTAAGCCGAAAAATTGATACTCGCCTTATAATCGCGACCAAATGTATCTTCTATTTGTCCTCTCCCTCTCATCTCCACTAAAATTCAATCCTCTTTTCTATAGTTCCACCCTCAGAAGACAGTATGACGCTTATATCGCGCTCAGCTGGCAAATTTCCCCTGCATTAGAGCACTTATGTCTTCGTCCCGTATTAAACGTTTTAAGAAACAAAACTAATAATTTGGTGTAGATTTCTGAAAGCCAATGAATATGTTTTAACGTTATTATTTCTTTAATCTTATCGCATAATTATATTTACACTGGAAATTAAGTGTAACCGATCAGGCAGTTTGAAATTAAAATGTATTCAACACCCCGAATTATTTTCCCTTCGCGTGGGTCTATAATCGGGGAAATACGGTAATTATATTTTCGGTATATTTTCCACAAACACTTCAAGACGAACGGTTTAGTATTTAGGCTTAAGATGCGGAAGGAATAAGTTGCCCATAAAACGTCCATTATCCACTGGACAGAGGCAAATGGCAGAGAGAAGCGAACGGATCCACTCGTCCTCGATCGAAAAAACCATTTCGAGAGAACGCATTCGCGAAAGAACGAATAAAATGTCCCCTCTCAGCACAAAGCGCTCATTTTCGCGCTCGAATTTCCCAAAGACAGAGAAGTAAGCGGCTGAAGGTGCGTTTTTTGTAGTCAGCGCTCTTTAAGCAAAAAAGGAATACATTCGCAGTCCGCGGGAACGAACTCTTTCCCGATTAACTGCAGCATAGGAGCCCATCTCCTCTCCTTTCCGATTATACATCTTCGCGATTAATCGCTAATAGAAAATGCCCCGGACTATTAGGAGGAGAAAGAAGAGAGAACATTTTCATCAATTATTTGCATTTACAGAGTCGTGAATGGGAATGCGCCGAGGCGAAAGGACGCGCGCGGCTTCGAGCGAGGGCAGCGATGGAAACGAATTTCCGAGAGCGCAGGCATTGCATTCGAAGACAACGGGAGGTAAGCAGACGGGGCTCGCCGCGATGCTAATGTGCTGCCCTCCGGAGGGTGGTCGCCGAACTTCTCCGACGCGTTCGCGAATCTTAAAACTTTCACTTTGGGCGCGAAGATGAATGGAGGTGCTCTTCCGGATTTTCCAGTCCAAATCCTTCCATCCGCCCCGAAAACCTTTTTCCACCGGAGGACACGAAGGCGGATCCGAGGGGAGAATATCGTCCCCCATTTCTCATTCCCCTTAGCGAAGTCTTGAGGACCAGCACATCGCCGGAGATTTCCTCCGTGCTTCTTTTCTACGAATAGCTTCGTAGAGAGGATAGAATGGATGTCAGTGGGCGAGGCGTATATTTGCAACTCGATTTTGACTTGTTAAAATTTCGGAAGGAGTTATTGCTACCGGTGTCTCTCGTTGGAAACCAAGAGAAAAGGAATGATCGGAGGCAGTGAAGAGGAATGGCAGAGAAAATGGAGGGAGAAATGGGAGGGGAGAGGGAGGGTGTGGAGAGGGAGAGATAGGAGAGAGGGAAAGATAGGAGAGGGGAGAGGGAGAGAGGGGAGTGGGAGAGAGGGAAGAGGGAGAAATGGAAGAGGGAGAGATGGAAGAGGGAGAGATGGAAGAGGGAGAGAGGGGAGAGGGAGTGAGGGGAGAGAGGGGAGAAGTGGAGAGAGGGAATAGGAGAAGTGGAGATAGGGCGGAGGAAAAATGTTTTGGGAGAAAAGAGACGTCGGAGAAGGTATAAAGGGGAGGAGAGAATGGGGGCGGGGTAAGGAAGGAGTGGGGGCGGAAGGAGGGAGCGGGGGCGGAAAAGCACGCCCAAGGTCTAACTTTTCTCACGCCTCACCCGACTCGCGCAATCACACTCGAATGCGGTGAATGGCGAAGGGATGCTATGCCGAAGGCACCTGGGCGGGCACGCTGCGGTCAGGGGCCTCTGCGCACGGCGTACGACCCCACGGGACCAGAGAGAGAGAGCGCGAGGTTCGAACCGAAATCGCCAGCTTCGATCGAAGGGATAGAGCTCCGGTGTCCAATCCCATCGCCACTCGTGGCGAATCAAGCATAAATATGTGGCGAATTGATGCTCACAGTCTACTATTTTTTATTAGTTTATTAAAGCAAATAGTACTAATTTTTTATATCTGGTTTTGTAAATTATACATACAACGACCTTTTCGCCACACGATACAATATGTTATTTTTTATAAATACGACTTTACACAAAAAAGTTCACAGTGATACACAATAATGATTTCAACACCCTCCCCCCACTCTCCGGCTGCCGCAGCTACTTAAGTGTGGATTTTATGCCAAATTTCACTGCTCTACTTGGACAAATGAACTGTCAAATATCATATTAAAATTTAATGTTTGCATTTAAATGATTTATATGACTAATAAATAAGTTAAATCATTATTGTGTATCACTGTAACCTTTTATTTAAAGTCTTACTTATAGTTTTTATATTTTGTGTTATGTGGCGAAAATGCTGATTCGTTCGCCATAACTGTGGTGAACCTGATACTTCTGTTGGACACTACTGTGATAGAGAAGCTCGTTTATAAGTAAACGTCGATTTATTCGCGGTTAACTCTAGAAAGCTTACCTGCGTGTTGGACGGATGTCCTCGGAGGCGTACGCATTCGATATCGTGCTCTTATTGGTGGAAGGCTAGTTTTATTGCCAAAGCAAATTATTAAGTTAAGGGATATTACGCCACCCCACCTAAGCAGATCTCAACAGTTATCATTTGCGAATTTATTTGTAACTATCGAATGAAGACTTGGAAAAACTCAGGTATTCTCGAATGAAGAGCCGTGTATACAAGAACGGAATTATGACACTAACAGAAATTAAAACAAGTTAGGAAAGTGTAGAGTGTATCACAAATAGGCGCGTTTCATGCGATGAAGTATTTGAAACTAAACGATATAATTTGAACGAGCTCACACTGTGAAATAACTAAACACCAAGAACCGATTGTCTCTCCGTCTACTACAAATTTCTTCTCCAACTAATTTGATGCATTAATAAACGTATTTCCGTATTTTTAATGACTAATGCAAAACTATATATCAGAAATGATACCAGGTAAATATTAAATCTTTATTTGGCTATCTATTTTCTAATCGATTGTAACTAAGCAAATAACCTAAAATTATTTAGAACATATTTCAATTCAGTTAAGTATTCTAATATTTAAGTTAGTGTTTTTTTATTCGTCGTAGATAATGCATTTCCCTTCGCTTACAAAATGCTGCAAGCACACGTAATGAATTCCACGTATTTTCGTAATTACAGCAATCTTATTTACTTCAGTAACCAATAAGATTGCTTTTGTTGACAACAATTAGGTGGCTACGCAAGAAATTTTCCAAGTTCAAAGCGAATTACGACTTTTTTGAACGATTTTCTTGATAATGGCTACTCTTACGATAAAACTATATAGGAAAAAAAGTACTCTATAGAGACGCATGTTACTAGTTCTACAAGTTGAATTGAAAACTATTTTGATATGACGAACAATTTACGAGATATAACGGAAAGTTCATTTTTTTGTCACGAAGTGGTATCCCTGATTGGCTTACGTGATTTATGTTTGTGATTCTCTTATTGTTTTTGACTATCAAATTTCATAAGAATCCCTTCGGTAGAAGCTTAGAACGAACATGCGGACGGACGGATAGACAAGCCGAGGTTGATAGGAGCTTATGCTAGAAGCGAAACGCGCCAAAAATGTTACGTTGGATGTTCGATTGGAGCGCAAATCAGAAAGAAGCGCTCCGGATGACGACACGCCGGTCACTCGCTGGTAGGCAAGAATGGACGAGCATGGTCGAACGAACCTCGAGCTCCTAAGCGCACGCAATGCTCCAAATATGTACCGCCCCGTAAAAAAGACCGAAATGCCAATTTTGAAGCTTCGACCATGGGAAAGTCGCCGAGTTTTCAGCGTGAAAGACGCGTCAGAGAAAACATGCATTCCCTGGATTTCACAAGTGCGAGGATTACAGCTGTCAGTCCTATAGCAAGTGGATTAAACAGAAAGAGTATAATTAAACGTTTTTATATTTTTAAAATCTCCTCCCATCGCACTATTAGCGGAGAGTGGATTAAATCTTACTGAAAATCAAATAACGGAGAGAAAATTTTCTCAGGGAAAAGAATGACTCATTGAAAAATAAAATAATATACAAGTTTCAGCAGACCGGCCCTTGGACTTACCGGAGGCCAGTCCGTCCCTGTCGATAGTTAATACGAAGTAAATACATATGTTATTATTTGTAAATGTTTCCGAAATATGATCCTATTCAGTCTGGGGTGCTAGTGATCCCGCACACGGCACATTATTAGCATTTTGAGGCCCTGGACCTTAGCCATACTCTGGGTTCCGAATGTCCCACATAATAAGGTAACTTTTTAAGTTAACTGATACGTGGCGCAATTTTTCCATTGGTCTGATGGAAATACAAAATATTTTTTAAACAATTGAAATATGTACGGATAAAAACAGAGTGAGATAAAGAATGCCTACCAGTGAACCGACTTTTGAAATGAATTACTTTATTCCACATGATAAAATAAAAGACCTTTGTGTTTTAGTATCGGAAAATAGTTTGCATATGACATACTACAGATGTAATATGGCGAAAGCACACGTGCACGATACAAAACTAACGATTTCCAAATTCAACTTTATTGCTTCCAAGAAATGAGCAAGAATGGCCCGAAGAGCCACAGCGGCTTCAGAGCCGTGGTCACGGTCACGTACGATCCGAAGAGGCGGCACGTGCCTCTTCTCTCTCAGCCTCCGTGCATCCCTCAACGCCTCCAACGCCCCTGTAAACGTGGCAATGACAGTTTCCCGGAATATGCAGACGCGAGAAGAACGGACACAAAACTAGCTTCTAAACTAGTCCACGCAAATTAAAAAAAAATAATTTCTCGTTTTGAGAAATCCATAACATGACGAGAGAGTTTCGAGCATATTTTGCAAGTTGAAAAAGCAATCACATAAAACTGTACGCGATGCTCCCGCGCTGACTTCTACTGCAAGGCAATTTTCGAAAGAGCTCCACAAAGTTTATTACAAAGCTACACAAATCCGCGACTGATGGAGATCAGCCAATTTCCGCACTTACTCAAACAATTAGGCCGTTCGTTCAATAAAAGTTATACGTGCGGAACGCATCACCTCAGAAATCGGTCATCTGCAAACGGAAGGGGAAAGAGGATCGAGGGGAAAGAGGATCGAGGGGAAAGAGAATGGAGGGGAAAGAGAATGGAGGGAAAGAGGGTGGAGGAGAAAGAGGGTGGAGGAGAAAGAGGGTGGAGGAGAAAGAGGGTGGAGGAGAAAGAGGGTGGAGGAGAAAGAGGGTGGGGGGAACAGGGTGGAAGGGAGGGGGGACAGGGTGGAGGGGAGGGGGGACAGGGTGGAGGGGAGGGGGGACAGGGTGGAGGAGAGGGGGGACAGGGTGGAGGAGAGGGGGGACAGGGTGGAGGAGAGGGGTGACAGGGTGGAGGAGAGGGGTGACAGGGTGGAGGGAGAACAGGGTGGAGGGAGAACAGGGTGGAGGGAGAACAGGGTGGAGGGAGAACAGGGTGGAGGGAGAACAGGGTGGAGAGAGAACAGGGTGGAGGGAGAACAAGGGAAGGGCCTCCTCCTGCCTGCAAACATTCCTCCCTCGAACCATTCGCACAACTCAAAAAATTATAAAAACGGTCAAGGCCTTGAATCCATTTCTGTCCGGTGTTTTGAGAAGGAAACTGCTCCCGAGAGGAAAAGATCCGGGACCATAGTGGGCGTGTGCATGTATGTGTGTGCATATGAACAGCAACTAGTTGCCGAGGGAAGGAAGCCCATTGGACACTTACCAATAGGAGAGCCACTGGGGTTTCAGTGAGGTACAGCAACACACAAATTTTCCTGACCATTTCTCTGGGGTAAATTAAGGCAACACAAAAATACGGTTGAAAAAATCGAAGACTTATATGTAGTATGCAGCGGTTGAAAAACAGAATCACGACGAATATTTAGTCCAAACAAAATACTAAGTTTGTCATGGAATAAAATTAAAAATTCAAATGAAAGTTTGAAAATGTCTTGAAATCCTCAGAAAACACGACGGGACATCAAATTTAATGTATTTGTCTGATATTCTCTCTCTTCTGCCTCCGCACTTTCCCCTTTCCCTCTCCACTCATCACTTCCCTCTCTCTATCCCTCCTCTCTCCACTCCCTCTCCTGCCAACTAAATCGACCTTATGTATGTAACTTGATAATTAAATCGATTACAAGTTGAATATTCACTTCAACAAAACATTCATGAAAATTTTCTCCTTTCTCATTGATTCCAATTTAATGTACGCAGTGGCGTATCGGACACCCCCGCAACCCCTACACGGCTGGGGAGGGGGATGAGGGAGGTGGGAGAAGTGGAAGAGGGCGGAGGGAGGCATGGCCAAAGGGGCCCAAATGTTTTTTTTTTTCGCGAGGGCTTGAAATATTTATACGGCACTTCAAATTTGTTTCGGCGGGGGATGAGGTGAGGGGGAAGAGAGCTAAACATTTTTCGGTACGCCATTGAATGTAAGTAATTTCATCAAATAAGCAACAAAGAGGGTTTCCTTGACTACAAAAGATTTTGATCTCAAAAAATAACATTTTCTCGTGCAGAACAGATTTGGCACAGATTCGACGCTTATTTGAAAATCGACGGCAAAAATATGGATTTTCACCCTATAAAAAGTGATATTAGTTCTAGTAGCGAATTCGTATGATGACAAGTAATTTTAAATTGCAAACAGAAAATGCGCTGCACACAATTCAATGTCATTCGTATGGGGAGAAAAAAACGATCCTGAAATCGAACTAGGGCCGTTGTTGCACACTGTCATCTCCCATTTCTTTTTTAGACGTCACGACTAAGAAACACGTAAAGAATGGCGATCATCGAATGAGTCGTTCTCGAGTTATTCGCGTTTCTATTGCCAATGAGTTTAAAACAATACCTATTTCGCGATATTTTTATCCAAATACGTGCGAAAGTCACGGATGATGATGTCATAATCTTAACACAGAATATCCCAATTTTGCCATAATTTTAGTGTATTGTCTTAATGATGATTACACCACTGTTTTGAACTTCGCGAATAATTGGTCCCGAAAAAGTGAAGCGAAATTCAAATTCGCGAAGTGCTAATACTATTTTCCCATTAGATGCAATCTTATTATGGTAGTATGGGCTCCCAGTCAACCTAAAAAAATCACCTTTTTTCATAAATAATGCAGTTTAACAGAAAATAAAAGAAAACGTAACAGCAAATGAAAACCTAGCATCATAAAGTGAAAAAATTCTTTTGTCTTCAAAAAGCGTAATAGCAAATGAAAACCCAGTACATATTACAAAGCAGTTTTACTTCTTTCGGCACTTTCGCAATTTACCTCCCGCGCATATTCGCATGCGATTTTCGATCTTATTTTATTCATTCCAAGGAAATTCGTTAATTTAAATTGATGAACTGCTGAAATAGAATGTTGAGTACGTGATGCACAGATGTATTCTTGGATTCTGCAACAAACATTTCCAAGCCGCAAAAAAACACTAGCATTAAAAAGTGGCAACATTTCCATTATTGACTACTTTCGAAATACGTAACAGAAAATCAAAACCTATCGTAAGAAAGTGATAATTTTTTTTAATTGTTCAAAATACGCCACAAAAATAAAAACGAAGCATTAAAGTGGTAACATTTCTTATGGTAATCGCGTTAAAAATACGCGGCAGAAAATCTTACGTTATAAGATGATAGCAATTCTTAGACTTACATTAAAAATTCGTAATAAAAAATTAAAACCTAAAAAAACAAAATAACATTACCCTAAATTACGTTCAAAATACAAAGATAATAGTAACAGATGCAACTTATTCCCTCGACATCTAGTTGCCACCCATTTATACATGTTAGAGACTAAAGTTATTCCGCAACGGCAATACAAAATTACGACAATTCATCCTCAATTTTTATTATAACGGCAAAGCCTCTAATAATTTTCTTAACTTCCACCAAAATGGTTATCTGCTATTGTAGTATCTTCAGCGGCGTTTTATACCGTACGCTAAAAAGACATTTGCCTAGGGGGACCCAAAATTATTTTTTTTTTCAATTTTATTAGGGATTAAAATATAATTATTAATTATAAGTATGCATTGTAAACCTAAGAAATTATTCCAAACTATTCCGCCTTTGTTATTACATAATTTTTAATTTGGTCATGTAGCCGATAATGTGATATTTTTCTCAACATGTGAATGCAAAACGTGGACATTCGCAGTCTAATTTTGTTAAAAAGTTGTTTTTGTTAGTGTCAAAAACCCTCCATCTATTCATTACTTAATTCAATTACAAAACGTAAGTATTATATTAATTATTTATTTTTATTATAATTTTCCATGAATGAGCATGAAAGTTAATATTTTTTTTTAAGTTAATATAAAAGAAAATGAAATCCTATTTTATTACAAATTAGGAAAACTAGTTGTATTACAACCTGTTATTGTCTACAAATCAATAAAATTAACTTTCCCTTCATTCAGTCAGATTATGAAAAGAACGTACGAGTCTGGTGCACAGAAAAGAAGAAAAATTAAAATTAGGGAGGCAGAAATCGGAAAACAACATAATTCTTTGCAGCATTTTTTCTTGAAAAAACACCAGAAGACAACGCTGTTGATGAAGCGGTCATTACACCATGCGCAGCTCATTCGTTAAACCTAACTGGAAATTCAGCTGCAGAATCTTGTTCCAAGGCCATTCATTTTTTTATTTCATTCAAAATTTATTCGTCTTCTTTTCGTCGTCAACAAAAAGGTGGGATCTTCCAATTAAGACAAACACAAAATCAAATTTTACATTAAAACGAATCAGTGATACCAGATGGTCTGCAAGGGCGGATGCAATATTAGCCGCTAAGATAAAATTTGTGGCCGTAAAAAAAGCGTTATTTGAACTTTCTAATGAACCAAATGAAAAACCTTTAACGAAATTAGAAGAAAAAACTAAACACCTGCTTTGAAGATATGAAAAAACACTTTTGCCGATTTTATGGAATACACTTCTACAAGGAATAAATGCCACCAATAAAAACCTTCCAAGTAAAGATTGCAACCTACAAGAAGGCGTAAGTCTTCTAAAATCATTGTCTGCATTTATTTTAAATGTTCGAAACAGCAACATGTTTGAAAGTATGGAAACGGAAGCACATTTATTGTCAGGTTATAAAGAATACAAATCCAATAGAAGTAGAACCAAAAAAAGAAAATGATAGTTCAGCAAAAACAGGGATAATGAAGCAATATTAACTAGCAAAGATTTATTTATTGTTTCTTTAATGTGATATGCGATTGTCTACTGTCAGAAATTAAAAGACGCATTGAGGTGTACGAAGACGTGTTAAAGGAATTCGCAATATTTATACATTTAAATTTATGCAATACATCACCAAATGATTATGATGATTGTATTGCAAATTTAATTCATAATTATGAAGACGATACTGATGGAATTGTGTTCGAAGATGAAGTAGCCCAATTTCTTCAATTTTCAATGATAAAAAAATTAGTCACACCAATAGAAACGTATGTGACGATTCAGAGAATATTTTTGTCAATGCCAATCGCGAATGCATCTGCGGAAAGAGAATTTTCCGCGTTGAAAAGAGTGAAAAATTAAGTGAGAAATTCACTTGGACAAGAAAAATTAAGCAATTTAGCAATAGCAATTGAAAATGCGATAACAAAAGAAATTAATTATGATAATATTATAGATAGCTTTTCAGCACACAAGGCACGGAAGGTTAATATATGTTAATAAACTGTATGTAAAATGTCACATTTTAAACTACTAATGTATATACATTTTATAAACATGAATATATTTTATCTGATAATAATTGTCACTTTTTAAATTATAGATGTTGTAGCTATGTTAAAAAAAGCTAAAAACGTTTTTTTGGGCCCCCAAATTTATTTTGCCTAGGGCCTCCAAAAGCCATAACGCCACTGAGTATCTTGCTATTTTCGCGATATTTTTTTGCATAAACTTCGCTTTTAAAGTAAATTAAAACCTGTGCCAGTTTCGTGTAAAAACTCCTGAATCCCTAAGTTTAAAACAAAAATATATCTTATGTAGTACAACCGCTCTCTCCCTGCGTGCGTCTCTGCCTGCCTGCGTTTCTGCCTGCCTGCGTTTCTGCCTGCCTGCGTCACTGCCTGCCTGCGTCTCTGCCTGCCTGCGTCTCTGCCTGCCTGCGTCTCTGCCTGCCTGCGTCTCTGCCTGCCTGCGTCTGAATCCTCGAGTGAAGTCACCTTCCGGCATGAACGCAAATAATTCGAGAACCGTGTCTTCGATTTCGACGAATCTTTCGCCTGAATACTTGCAGGTTTTAAGTGGGTAGTCGTCCCCCGGAAAGGTATGGGTTCGATACCAGGATAGTTTCCGATTTATCATTTGATTAACACGTAATCGGCTAGAATACGATGTGTTAACATTTTAAAATGTCTTACGATCAAGACATTGACTCGAGATTTATACCATTTCACGTAGAAAGAAATGAAAATTCTTATTCTTACCGCCGATTCTGTTGTTTAATTCGTGTTTGCTCATATTTTAAGTTTATATTCAATCTTCTCCGGTTTTTCGACATTTCAAAAAAGAGGTTGCTAGGGTTGTTCATCTCGGATTTTTGCATTATTAGACTCGGGCTTCAAGTGCATTGGCACTAAGCTCGCAATAAAACACATGAAGGACAAAAACAGATTAAGTCACGAGTGACGTCACCTCTCAGTATAAACGCAAATAAATCAAGAACGGTCGGCTCGATTTCGACAAATCTTTCGCCTGAATACTCGGCGCGAACTCTTGCAGTTTTTAAGCGTGTAGTCGTCTCCCGAAAAAGCATGGGTACGATATCAGGAAGTTTTCTTTTTACATTTGATTAACATATAATCGGCTAGAATACGATGTGTAGACCTTTAGTCTTTAACATTTTAAAATAATTTACGATCGAGACTTTCACTCGAGATTTACACTATTTCACGTAGAAAGAAACGAAGATTCTTAGTCATACTTTCTATTCTGTTGTTTAATTTGTGTTTGATGATATTTTAAGTTTATGTTCCATTTTTTCCGATTTTTCAACATTTCAGTTGTTGATCTCGGATTTTTGCAATGTTATACTCTGACTTTCAAGTGCATTTGCACTAAGCTGACAATGAAAGAAACTCCTCGAGGACAATAACCGATTGAAAATTTACGTGAAAAGTATCGTGTAAATATAAAACAAATGAAAAATGTAGCGAAGAAAAGAAACGATTCCAGTGCATTGAAATAATGGACAACTTAACATGTTAACATTTTAAATAGAAAGACATTTCACGCATACATTGAAAATACCGTTTCGTTTGCAAGTTTTATTGTGCAGTTTAAGCAAATTACTATATTGATAATGTTTGTGGGAAATTTCAGTCGATATTGACGCATGGCCGGTGCATTGATTACTTAATATTAAACAAACCACAGAACATACAATATGCTGTACCATCAGAAATAGTGAAAAAAACAGAAAATATTGTGTACCGGTAGTCTAAATCATGTATGTATGTGTTTTTGGTTATGAAATGGTGTGAGCTATATAATTATTTTAAGAGGGGCAATAGAAGTGGTTCAACTAATAACACTCCTTGCAACAATTTTTTGTCATAGGAGCTATCGCATTGGGTCACTTCACGCAAGGGTCTCTAGATGTTTGCAGTAAGTACTGCAACAGGCCCCTAGTTTTCTACTTAAAAATGGAAACCTGAAAATAGAAAACAATCTCAAATAGTAATGGAAAATATTTTAGGTATTTACGGCCACGCCTTCTCATTCGTCAAGAGAAAATTCCAAAATGCAGATCGCCTCCCAAATGCTCACGTTCTATTCATAACAATGCGAAACGTCACTTAAGAATTGCGCCAATCGATGTTCAGCCTTTCAACGCTATGGCAGCGGCTTCCCCGAGGCTATCTTTTGAGTGCAATAACCTCAATTGGAAGCGGTCGAGACGAAATGACAACGATGGGCTCCACAAATGGACGTCTCTCTTCTCCGGAGGCCGGGCTTCGGTTCTCCTCCAGGCCACGGCGAGCGGTGATCTGGGGCAGAGGACGTAACCGTAGGACCAGGGAGGCGGAGGAGATTCCTCCGATTCGAAGTTTTGGTTTCTCTTTTGCCGATGAAGAGCTGATGCCCGATATGTCCAGCAACAGACCGTGGACATGAACGGGTTAGGCATCCACTTCCTATCATCCACTGGATGCCAACTTATACATTCCCTCTTTTTTCTTTATTATGCGTTCTTTGCACGAAGTGAACGCATATGGGGGAGATCGATTCCGTCCGTCCGTCCGCATGTTATAACTCGGGAATCGTTGAACGCATATTGACGGATTTGGTATTGGGTGTTTTTCTAAAACTGGTCGACCGATTCCAATTTTGGTTAAAATCGGATAATAATTACGACCACATTACATGAAGACCTACATGTAGTTTACAATGTTCCTCTGTTCCAACTCGAGAACCGCATGAGGTATTTTGATTAAATTTGGCATTAGGGAGTTTTATTTAAATTTGTTGATCTCAAAGAAGGCATTTGGAAAAACTTGTGTACTCCGACATGGAGTTTTTCTTTTTATGCGAGCTCAGGCTGTAAACGAAACGCGCCTATAAAAACTCCTTTTCGTCACGTAATAAATAAAATCTCTCATTCCTTTAAAAAGTTCCGGCAGCCGCTACACAAATAAGACAATAAAACAGGACCGGTTTGCACGATTTCGACATATCTTTTGTCTGGATACTCTGCGTCATTTACAGATTTTAGGTGGGTAGTCGTCAAACAAAACAAAACCTCGAGTTCGACAACATGATCATTTAGATTGTCTATTTGACAAACATGTACATGATTGTAAGACATTTTTCGCTTACTTTTTTAATGTCATACAAATTCAGGACTAAAAGGATCCACAAAATAATGATAATTCATTTTATTAATGTCGATTTTCAAATATTATTTGAATAGATCCACACAATGATTTTAAATGGGAAAATTTTTAGATTTTTGAAAATAAAATGTTTCGTTGACAAGAGCAATCTACATTGTCACCGAATTCATGAATATACATTGATTTTGATAGGAATAAGGAAAAGGGGAGGGAGCGTTGAGTGAGGAAGTGAAGGAGAGGGAGGAAGAGAGGGAGGAAGAGAGAGAGGGAGGAAGAGAGAGAGGGAGGGAGGAAGAGAGAGAGGGAGGGAGGAAGAGAGAGAGGTAGGGAGGAAGAGAGAGAGGGAGGGAGGAAGAGTGGGAGGGAGGAAGAGAGGGAGGAATAGAAAGAGGGAGGAATAGAGAGAGGGAGTAATAGAAAGAGGGAGTAATAGAGAGGGAGGAATAGAAAGAGGGAGTAATAGAGATGGAGGAAGAGAGGGAGGAATAGAAAGAGGGAGTAATAGAGAGGGAGGGAGAAAGGGAGGGAGGGAGAAAGGGAGGGAGGGAGAAAGGGAGGGAGGGAGAAAGGGAGGGAGGGAGAAGGGGAGGGAGGGAGAAGGGGAGGGAGGGAGAAGGGGAGGGAGGGAGAAAGGGAGGGAGGGAGAAAGAGGGAGGGAGGGAGAAAGAGGGAGGGAGGGAGAAAGAGGGAGGGAGGGAGAAAGAGGGAGGGAGGGAGAAAGAGGGAGGGAGGGAGAAAGAGGGAGGGAGGGAGAAAGAGGGAGGGAGGGAGAAAGAGGGAGGGAGGGAGAAAGAGGGAGGGAGGGAGAAAGAGGGAGGGAGAAAGAGGGAGGGAGGGAGAAAGAGGGAGGGAGAAAGAGGGAGGGAGAAAGAGGGAGGGAGGGAGAAAGAGGGAGGGAGGGAGAAAGAGGGAGGGAGAAAGAGGGAGGGAGAAAGAGGGAGGGAGGGAGAAAGAGGGAGGGAGAAAGAGGGAGGGAGAAAGAGGGAGGGAGAAAGAGGGAGGGAGAAAGAGGGAGGGAGGGAGAAAGAGGGAGGGAGGGAGAATGAGAGAGAGGAATGGAGAAAGAGAGAGGAATGGAGAAAGAGGGAGGGAGAAAGAGAGAGAGGGACGGAGAGAGGGAGGGGGAGAGAGGGGGGAGAGAGAAATAGAGGAAGGGGGAAGGAGAGGAAGGGGGAAAGAGAAATAGAGGAAGGGGGAAAGAGAGAAATAGAGGAAGGGGGAAAGAGAGGAAGGGGGAAAGAGAGAAATAGAGGAAGGGGGAAAGAGAGGGAGGGAGAAAGAGAGAAATAGAGGAAGGGGGAAAGAGAGAGGGAAGGGGAAAGAGAGGGGGAAGGAGGAATAGATAGGGATGGAGAAAGAGAGAGGGAAGGAGGGATAGGGATGGAGACATGAAGGCATCCTCCCACCAGCACCCCTTCCAACCGGACCCTTTGGGGAATTCAAACCTTGCACATATGAATGCGTCCGCCATCTCGAACGATACGAACTCGGCTAGTATTTTTAAAAGAGTAAGGTTATCGATAATAAACGAAGCTCCAGATAAAATGGAGGGGTTCCAAAACCCTAAGCAACACCGAAACATCTTTCATGCTTCGGCACTTTTCGTGAAGTGTCAGTCTGGGATCAATCTGCCGTTGAAAGGAAACGTATGGAAGAAAGAACGAAGGAAGGGGAGGAAATTGGGCAGAATGGAAGGCGATTCGGGAGTAACCAGAGCTCGCACATAAAGGGAAAGGTGCAGGAGGGGAGGGGGAACGGCAGGTAGAGAGAGGGAGGAAAGAGGGGAGCACACCCTCCGGCATTATTCCGGCAAGCGGAGACGGGGTGATCGGCCACGGAAAAGAAGGCCGCGGCGATCAAGGCAGCGAGATGACGGAAAAGAGAGGGGAGGCGAGAGGGAGGGATGGAAGGGTGGGGAGAGGGGGAGAGTAGAGGGGAGGGGGAGAGAGAGAGAGGGGAGGGGGAGAGAGAGAGGGGAGGGGGAGAGAGAGAGGGGAGGGGGAGAGAGAGGGGAGGGGGAGAGAGAGGGGAGGGGGAGAGAGAGATGGGAGGGGGAGAGAGAGATGGGAGGGGGAGAGAGAGATGGGAGGGGGAGAGAGAGATGGGAGGGGGAGAGAGAGATGGGAGGGGGGAGAGCGATGGGAGGGGGATGGGGAGAGGGGAGGGGTGGGGGGGGGAGAGAGAGGGATGGGGAGGGAGAGAGAGGGATGGGGAGGGAGAGAGGGATGGGGAGGGAGAGAGGGATGGGGGGGAGGGAGAGAGGGATGGGGAGGGAGAGAGGGATGGGGGGGAGGGAGAGAGGGATGGGGAGGGAGGAAGAGAGATGGGGAGGGAGAGGGAGGAAGGAAGAGAGAGGGGGTGGAGAGAATGGGTGGGGAGAGGGAGGGAGAGAGGGGGAGGGGTGGGGGGAGGGGTGGGGAGAGGGCGGAGGGGTGGGGAGAGGGTGGAGGGGTGGGGAGAGGGTGGAGGGGTGGGGAGAGGGTGGAGGGGTGGGGAGAGGGTGGAGGGGTGGGGAGAGGGTGGAGGGGTGGGGAGAGGGGGGAGGGGGTGGGATATGAGGGGATGGGGAGAGAATATGAAGGGAGGGAGGGAGAATATAGAGGAACCATGGCGTCGGGAAAGGAACGGTAATTCGAAGAAAGAAAAGGAATCGCTACGCTTAAACGGAAACTCCGTCAGCCGACGAGCTCTCTTGGGGTCGATCCATCCGTCGCAAAAACAATTGAGAGAGCGAGTGCGTGGCACGCACCGCTTTCGGAGGAGACTAATTATCGCGATGGAAGGGAACCTCGCCCCACCCTTTTCTAGCTTCTTCGTCGAAGACATTCGCATAATTTCGCGAGAGCGCGTGTTTGCAGATTTGAGGTCTATTAAGTTTGACGCGCGATAAATCGCTCAGGCATGTTAACCCGATGAAATTTGACGGGTTCGAAGCGAGTTCTATTACGCCGTGGATCTGACTCGTATCCGAAAACAACAGACTCGATCGACGCAATCATTTATCCCGACGCACGCAATCTAATCGGGAATCGATTCGGAATGATGGTTTTATGCGATTAGGGCCTGCAGAACGGGACAGTCAAACGGGGCGGCAATCCAAGAGCACGCAATCAGCGCGAGAAAAGTTTTTCCATCGGTTGTCATTTTGATATCACAAATGGTTCCAGAATTATACATTTTGTGCGCATGTATGAAATTTAACAAAAAATTACAATCTTAGAGTAGCATGAAAGTTGCTCCCCTCAACTGATGAGTCAACCGCGTTGGCTGCCTTTTTACCCCAAGCCATCAAAGACTCCCAAAAAAACGTTACATTTTAAAATAAAAACGGCAACATTCGAAGAAAGGGCCTTGCAACTTCCTGCTCGAAAGGTATTAAAAATGTACTGAATTACCTAAAAAATCAAGGGAATTTGCAGTCGAATTCTCATGGGTGACAAGACCCTCGAAGTGCGGCTTCTTCCATTGGCCAGTGAAGCGACACCAATAAACGACGGCGCCTCTGCAAGAGGAGGAGAGGAGCTAACGATGCGCGAGGACACCTCGTCTCGCCTCCGAAGGGAGGCCCTCCCACTAGGGATTTAGAACTTGCGTGACAATATGAGCGCCAGACTCATATAGGGAGGACGGGGAGAGGTCAGACGATGCATCCGGGAGACGGGATAGAACAAAGGAGCGGCGAAATTCTAAATCCGTTTCGGCGTGAGAGTGACAGCGCCGCAAAGCTGCAATTATTGTCTTCAAGCGATATAATAAACAATGGCGGAGACTACGGCGAAGAATGATACGGCATGAGATTACTCCTAAACGGTTTGATTCAATATTTAAAGAATTTAGGGATGTGTTTTTGCAAATATGAAGGGGTGAAAAAAATCAACACGCTAGCTATCCACCGAATGTGAAATCTAAGAATCGCCATCCAATAATTTAAACAATTTAAAAAAATAACATTAGACCCTGTATGGCCAAACTTACCAAACCTCAAAGCAGCTTTCGATAATCCAAGAAGTTCGCGAGTCGCAAAACCTTGACAAATAAATGCAGTAAACAAAGCCTATATTGGGAGCAACCGAGAGAGAATGGGAGTCCGTGTGGCTCAATTCACACTGCGTTTATCTGTGTGATAATATGTTGTCGCGCCACTTAAATGAGACGAGTTTCTTTTTCTGGAAGTGAAAGAGCCGCACTTCAAGGAACGAAAGCCGCATGAGGCTCGCAAACCTCGCTTTGAACATTTCTGCATTACATTATACGTCCGCAACCCGCGGAATTCTAATTCGCGGAGAACGTTAAAAAAGAATCTTTCAAAAACGTTAAAAATTCACACGCATCTTTCAATTCTAATTTTCATCGAAAAAAATATCGAACAACATTCAACGTGTATTACATCCAGTACAAATGACCTTTCGTTAAGCAAACGATTCGTTTTATTGAATTATTGAATTTAACGGTAGTACGGGAAGACGGTCAGGTTTTGAATACTTACAAATAGTCGACAACTTCTGCACCAAACACTACAACTAATGCATTATTCACCGTCATCTCCCTCCATCAAAGAACACTAAAAATTATTCCCTAACGACGAAATTTTCTACTACTCAGGAAGACCCGAAGACTACACTTGTGCCAAAAACACTTAGCAAAATGTATGAAAGAAATCGATATAATTCGAGTGTAATGCTTAAATAATAAATGACGAAAGGGCAAACGTCATAATATCCGCGATGGGATTAGTTCGACAAAAAGACGTCCAATAAGATCAGAAGTCCAGACGAACCAACTTTTCACTATTTTTAAATGTCGAATCGGCAAAACTCGTATAAAAGCCCCAAGGCATCGGACACGGAAAGCGAGAACCCAACATAACTGCCACCATTAGCATCGAAACGCAGAATCGCCCTAGTCCAAGAATTCGGATCAGGTCCTTCGCGCTAATAAATAGGCCCAAGGAGGAGTCCGTGGAGCGGAAAAACGCGACGAGGAAGGAAAGCACTCGGTGAAGACGACACCAAAAACGCGATTCGAACCATGGACAAACCATCGCGCAGGGCGCTCGCTGTCGAAAGAGCAGCAAATTTCAAGAGAATACTCACGATGCGCGCCACGCTTCCCGCGAGGCGGTCCATGGCAAAGAGCCTCCTGGGCGAGGCGACCTGGGCGGCGAGGCGAATTGACACGCGACAGAACCGGTGGAAGAAAGGCGCGGCGGCGGAAGCAGACGAACGCCTCGCCTCGTCCCTCGATTCGGCCGCCGATGGACCACCGCTGGAGGAAAGGGCTCGCATCTTCCCGAGTGAGGCGAGAGGAGAGTGCGGACGACCGGATCGCGTGGGCAACCTCCCTTCGCCCCCACCTCCTCCTCTACCTGCGGCCCGCCCCGCCCCATGGGCGAAGGCCGCCCCCCTTTCGACCCATTATCGAAGCGCTGCGAGCGTGCGATTTAGAGCGAGTCCTTAGGAATCGAAGAAGGTGCGAAGGGACGACGCTCCTCCGGGGAGCTCATCATCGGACTATCCTCGAGGAGGACAATTTGGAACGAGGTCTCAATAAATGGCGGATGAATCTGCGGTTTAAAAAAAACTCCCAAAATTTCTGGGCGTAACCGGATACGCGCTTTCCCGATTTTTCCCATTCGTGCGAACAGCGGTGAAATATACGTACGCGTACGATATATAAGACCTATTGGATTACAGCCGTCACCTTCGAATGCCCTCTACCGAACGCGCAGCCTCCCATTCGCTTCATGGGTGGCGGAGTGGTTAGAGCGTTGGCCTTCCACGAAGCGGTCCCAGGTTCGAATCCGGCGGAGGTCGGATTTTTCAACCGGGGATCGTCCAGTCCCCTCTTCAAATCACACAGATTTGAGGAGACCGCGCAAAGTCGGTGCTCCGTCCTTCGGATGGGACGTAGGGCAGTTTGCCCCCTTGGTGCTCTTCGTTAAGAGTTGCCTAATGCCGGGACCGGATTTCCCTCCTCCCTTTTGAGTGTGTTCGGCGTGGAAGGAGCTATGGCTATAATAATCCAAGACGTTGATTAGCCAGAAATTCCTTACAAACAAAAACTCATTCGCTCCCGGCACTGCCGCCGAGAAGGGATTCTTCACCCGTTTCAACATTCTTCGTCATCAAAATGTCTTCCCATCCCTGCCTCCCGATTAACTCTCCTGATTCTTGAGCGACACCTCGCGATTCACTCTCGCCTCCGAAAAAGATAGGTCCGATGGAATCCTCCCTCGGAAAAATCCCATCGCAGAAATTAAATACGACGAAGTCCCAGATCCGACCGGGATGCGTTCCTGGCAACGCGGTCGAATCCCAAACAGTAGAATGTCGAGCGCAGCTTTCCCATGGACTTGCATGTCATAATTGGAGGATGCGTCCCAGCAACTCGGGAAAAAAGTATCGAGTCCCTTCTTTTGTTATCTATCCATATAAAAATCTGATGTAGCCACCACATGAATTTCTCCATACCTGTAATATTTCTAAATATTCCAAATACGTTAAATGATAATAAATATATTAAGGAACTACGAGAAAAATTACAAGACCTTACAAAGAAATGACAAACTCATATCGTAGCCTTCTGATAATGGATATAGCCATGAAGCTCCAACGATTAAGCATAAAAGGGGCGTTACTAAGAAGTAATGAAGCGGAAAGTGTTTACAAAAGTTACCTCCAGGTGGTGGGGTGGTAGCAGCTAAAAAATATAGTTTTTAAAATCTTTTAAAAATGGGAAATGATTCGAACCAAGGTTGTAGAAATTTAAATTATGTACCTATAACTTTTATTCCAGTAATTTTTTCACTGATCAAGTATTAAAGCATATATTTGCAACTGACAAATAAGTGACAAGAATAAACAGTTGTTAGAATATCGAACAGTCGAATCTCGGGACTCGCCTACAAGCAATGTGCCCGACAGACACCGGAAAAAGATAAGAGCATAAACGATGGGAGGATACGAAGTGAGGAAAGTAAGAGAAGTGAAGGAGGCCACCTTTTGCATCCACACACAATGTGTATCGAAGGTTCTCCTTCGCCCGGGGTCAAGTCACGGAGATGCCTCCCCCTCCCTTTGCTCCCTGTACTATTTTCCAGACAAATGTAATGTGGGGAATGCGATGGAAACCCAAGAATATTATATTAGCATTTTAATTCGGCATATAATATTATTATTGTTTATACACAGAAACGTTAATTTACGGTTTATGAGTCTGCACCCCTTCAGCCCCTGCGACCGGGGGTAACTGCCCCCCTCTGCTCCCCCCTCACTACACCACTGCACACAATCATACCAAGAAGGTTAAAAAAATGGAAGTTATAAGATGCAATTATGCTACAACCTGGGAAGGAGGAGGCAATTAAAACTGCTCATTGAAGAAATACAGATAATATGACCCTGGAATGTGGAGTAAGGGGGAGGAGGGGGGAGGGAGGAAGGCGGTGGTGGGAGGATGAAGGAGGGAGGGAAGGAGAGATGGGCAAGGGGGAGTTGCCAAAACATGAAAGGGAGAGAAAACAATTGAGTGAGAAAGAGAGTTGTAGATGGCATCGGGGTCAGTTTGAAAAATTAAGCAAAACAAGTGGCCATCCAAATGAGGCAAGTGACTTGGTGGCGGTGCTCTGGAGCGGAGGGAGAGAAGTTGCTGAGAGTGGCTGGAAGAGGGCAATGCAAGAGGAAACAATCTTTCCACAATAGATGGCGATTCGTTCAAAAGTGGCGAGTGTTACTGTAGATCTCAACATATCAGACTCTGGGAGAGGAAGATCTCTTCTTCACATACAATTGCCAGAGGCTCACCAATTGGGACGATATCACGAGTGTGAGGCAAGATTTTGGGGAATGGCCACACGTTAGAATGACGTCACAACACACATTATGCCATGTGATTTGAGAGGAAACACTGAAAATGAATTGTTGAGAATGCAATTCATCACGCAGGAAATGTGGTTAAATAAGTGTAATGGCTAAGAAATGAGGAGATAGTAAGGGAAAATATAATTATAAGAAAACGGCATCAAACCCAAAGGTTAATAAGATATTTATATTATTTATTATCAAAATTTTATTTCAATACTTGGATAATAACTAGGAATTAAGGAATAATTTTCATTCATTCAAATTCGATAAGAAAAACAAGGGATCCTAAGTTCAAATTTCCAACCAACCAAAAGAGAAGTTAACAATTATTGGAGGCAAGTATAATTATATAAATGGGCAACAAATTAAAACCAGGCCAATGAAATCAACAATATGCAGTTTTTGCCAGCACTATTTCACAAAGGCTTAGCAAAACTTTCAACAAGGCAACATATTTGGACCATGGCTTAACAGACACTTTATGCATCTCAATGTGAAAAACATTGTAATAATGCAATGGCAAGATAAAGAGGGCATCTTTTTTATTGAGAGCGGAGCTGATAAAGAATGAGGATGTGAAAAAAATATCGAAAAAAGCAACAGAATTGACTCAAAATTATGCTACTTCAGAAAAACCTACAAGTGCAGCGAAAAAAGAATTCAAATCCAATAGAATCCACAAGAAATGCATTACGGGTCATTGTGATGAGAGGTGAAGTTACCAAGGAGAACTGCAATTCTATACTCCCGAACGACGAGACAAAGAAAATGTTCATTTAATGGTGTGATCTCCATTCTGAGCTATGACATGTCCTTTGCAATGAAAGAAAACATCACCTAGCAATGAAATCACGATCACAGAAAAATAATGAAGTTAACGGACAAAGCCGAGACTTCATGGAATTCCATAATCAAATAAAATAAACAATACTAGATAGAATTTTTCATTATAAAACTTTTGCTAATTTCCACAAATAAATGCAAAACACGACCGGTTTCGGTGAATAATCACCATCAGGTACAGGCAATAAAAAAATAGGATATATATATCCTCACCTCGGAGCTGCCAGTGGTGTAGTGGTGAGGATGCTGGCTGCTACTCACCTGCTGCTCGAAAGGACAGCAGGCATGAATCCTACGAAAGTAGGATTTTTTCCGGCCCCCTGTTTGTGTGGTTTGAGGAGACCACTCAAAGTCAGCATTCTGTTCTACGGAAGGGATGTTAAGCTGTAGGCCCCCTTGGTGCTCTTCGTTAAGAGTAGGCTAATGCCGGCACCGGGTTTCCCTCCTCCCTTGTCTGAGTGTGTTCAGTGTGGAAGGAGTTATGGCTATAATAATCCAAGAGCCAAAAATACACAACCTTCCTCACCTCTCCCCACCCACTATTCACCATTGACTCCTATTTTCGTCCACCCCTTTAACCAATCTCCTCCTTCCCCCTATTATTCTCATCTCCCCACTTCTCTCTTGTTGGTAATATAATTGCCTATTTTTTCAATGCCTGTTACCTGATGATGGTGATTACTCACCATAACTGGTCATGTTTTACATATACTCTGTGGAAATTAGCAAAAGTTTTATAATAAAAAATACTACCGAGTACTGTTTATTTTGTTTGGGAAAAAATGAATATTACATAGCACAAGATAAGCAATCAAAACCCAATTGTCATTTTAAATAGTGATTCAAGGCCAAATGACCTACTGCACAATGTTTCTACGATGCCAGCCCAGGCTGCTCCATTTACTGCAACAATGATCAAATTTTGTAGTAAATGACACTTGAACAATGCTGCCACACTCAATATAGTACAGTGCAAGGATAAAAAATCTTTTCTCCAAATATTGCCCAACAATATCTGAAAATAATTTAAGAATCCAAAACATGAAATTTCCTGAGTGTGCTACATAGGTATATACAATGTACAGCAGAAAAACAGCAACTTACCATAGAACTGCGAGGATTTCATATATTTCAACCTGTTAAGGTTTGATTGCTGGTCACACGAATGACCACCAATGATTAAAACAGATAATGTTAAGGATACTTCACATGAAACTATTCTAATGTGATGACTAGCTAAGCATCTAACTATAGAATTTGTGCAAGGTATTACAGGATGAGGAGACATTAAACAAAAGAAGATAAAAAATCAAAAGGGCTAGTCAATTTTTCCTAGTCCAGCTTAAATGTTGCCTATGTTAATTTTAGCATATTGATTTCAGGAGAAGTGACGCTTGAAAGTTTTATCTCAATAATCAGCACTTTAGATCGAAGGTAAAATACAACCAATGGAATGTAAACTACTTAAAAAAAACATCATACTCTTGCCAGTGACACGGTATAGTAGGCAAAATATTTTATACAAAACAATTAAGCCATTGAGGCATAAGCTTTATAGATATTTATTGAAATGCAGATAACTTTGATTTAATTGAAACCAGTCAAAAGTAAATACTTATGAGAAACTGAAAGGATCCCATTTTTTAAATAAAAAAATCACCTAAAAATGACAGCTAACTACGCATAAGAAAAAGAGCAGTCAAACCAACAAACGCATCACTTCCTCTGAGACAACGGTGCGCTACAACAAAGCTAAGCGATGACCACACTAAGAATAAAAGAGGATGGGTTCCCCACCTCGGGATTTTCTGACTCGGTCGAGATAGTCTGGGTCTTCAAGATACTGTAGAGCTTAACATATGGAGCCTTGATAACCTGGGATGAGGAGATGAGAGGGGTGAGACAAAGATGGATTTGCAGAAGAGAAGAGAGAGAGCGAACGTGACACAGAAATGGAGGATGAGGAGAGATGGACAATTCAAAGAGGTAAAGGTGACAGAGAAGTAGGAAGAAGAGAAAGAGAGAGAGAGAGAGAGAGAGAGAGAGAAAAAGAGAGAGAGACTCATGTTAGTAATCGAGGGCAAAAAGAGCGATTGGAAGGTGAATGGGTTGCAGAGGTCTCGTGTGTACCACTGAGTGAGCCTCTCATGTAGGAATGAATCTCTAAAAATAAAATTCCTTGCCCATAAAAACAGAATAGTAATATCAAAAAATCAACCTCAAATTTCAGTTATTGATGACTTTACAATTTTTAACAATGATGAAAAGATTTCTTAAATGCATTACCTTCTTTTAAACTGATAATATGATAATAATGAAAATCAAAACCTTAAAATTTAAGTGATTAAAAAAACCTAAAATAGAGTTAAAAATGGATTGACTCCGAAGAAGCAGAGGTCCTTTCTCCATGTTACAATTATGCAGTCCGTGAATCCTAAATTTTTTTACCTTAAGAGCAATAAATCTGAAATAATATTAATAAAATATAAAACTAATGCAATGGTGCGTCATGACTGAGAGCTATTCTTTAAACAAGAAATGACTACAAATTTTAATGAAAGGTACAAAATTAATCAAATAAATTAGCATTAATTATAGTTTAAACCAAACAATGAAAAATTAGCCATCTACTTCTTTCTAACCAATAGATTTCTGTAGGTTCTAGCTTCAAAAGGTTATTGTTCTTTGAGAAAGAATAAAAATTAACATTGCTACCAATCCCATATAAAATCAGGTCATTGACAGCCTACACAAGTAATTATCATTTGATTATATCCAAGATATACTCAAGATGATAAGAATACAAAATTTGAATCAATTCAAATTCATATTACACATGAATTGAATGGCATAATGTTCACAAATTTACGATACATTAAGAGCTGATAAAAATCTCATTAAGAGCAAGTACATTAGTAAAATAGAAGACAAAAACAAACCTCAACAATGCCTGATAAAATAATAAACAGTTGACATAAAATGCCAAAAAAGTATGCACTTATCTCGGAGTATCTCCAACAGCCATAACAACGTTATGAAAACCAACATGCGCATTTTGGCTGCAATGCAGCCATCTACCAAAAGTAGATCCTAAAAAACTATTTTCGGTGAATTACCACTGAAGGTGGCTATATTGTAGCAAAAATGAGCATCCAATTTATCATAACCTTGTTTTGACCATCAGGGATAACTAAAATAAGCACTTATTTTTTTAATTTTTATACTGTTTGAACTGTTTAGTATTGAATTTGTTTTCAGCTACACGAAGAGCACTATAATTCTCTAGCGGATCCCTAATGACTACACCATTCCAAATCAGATAATCTTACCTCCCAGGACTCCCTCGTCAGCTCGCCGATATCCGCATCACTCTCCCTGCCTCCTCTTCTCCCCTTCCCCTTGCTTCCTCTTCTCTCTCCTTCCACCTCCTCCTCATCTTCCCACAGCTCCGAGTCCGACTCCACCAGCTCGTAGCCCCTCTCTGCAGGGTCCATCTCCTCAAGGTCTCCATACAGGTGAGGGACCCACAGCATCAGAAATGAGTACAGGTCGTCCACCCTACCAATGATAACATATTGAGTCAATCAATAAGCAATCTTAAGATCAACAAATCTGATGTGGCCACCACATAACTTTCTCCATACTTGTAATATTTCTCAAAATTCCAAATAGGTTAAATGATAATAAATATATTAAGGAACTGCGAGAAAATTTTAAACTTTACAAAGAACAGAAATAACCTTATACTGTAGCCTTCTGATATTGGATATAGCCATGAAGCTCCAATAATTGAGAAAATAAAAAGATAAAAAGGAGCGTTACTAAGATGTAACCAAGTGGAATGTGTTCACAAAAGTTGCCCCCAGGTGATGATGAGGGAGGGTCGTCTTAGATTCGAGGTCATCTTGGATTCGGGTAAATGCAGTAGTTTATTTTTTTTCAGTTAAGAGAATTTGAATCAAACTCAAATTAATTTAACAATTAATTTCTAAACAAAATTATCAATGTCTTGAACATAAAATTTTTAATGTTATGACAAATGCATGCATTATTTTTGTGGCCTCACCAAGCAATTACTTTTCCTCGATATCTATTGGCAAAAAGAATAGCGTGTACTTGTTTGCACCGATCTAAATTAATTAAAAATATAAGTATTGCGAATAAGTCAACAAGAGCTAATTAAATCTCAATCAACTTTAACATTTACTCATTTTAGCATCTAAAGTACATTGTGGTCACCTTTATTAATAACAACAGTGTTTATTTTCTTTTTGTGATACACTGTATTTACTCGTGTAATTGCCCCACCTGAACTATGAGGAGGAAATAAAACACTATTTTTTTCTGAAATGGCCACTTTCATACGATCAAGGAAAAATCATGTATTTGTCCCACCCTTGTTTTACTGTAAAAATATCGCCTGAGTAAATACGGTAAATGGGAATGAATTCAGGATTTTTTACTAGCACTTTGAGAAGTTCAGAATCCTGATAGGAATGCAAAATTGAATGTATTTGGGGCCAAAGAAACTAAAGTAGGTTAAATGAAGGCAATGTGATTAGGTAATGCTAATGTGATGCCAATCATCACTGGATGGGCAATCTAAGGCAACCCATGGCAAAGTCAACATCTTTTTATAAACCTACCAATATAGTATATCTTAATTATAAAGTGACCACTTCTTCCTTCATGATGACGATGATTATTATTTTGAGCAATACTTATCATTAGTTTTCTGAAATGATTTTCGCATTGGCTTATTCTTTCATTCCTATTCCTTTTGCTGCATGTTACTGATGAGAGAATGTTTGACAAACCTGTTACGAGGAACGCTGAACCAGTATTCGGGTCTCATCTTCTTCTTGCCATAGGACATGATCGGTGTGGATCGGGGGATCTTGCGGTCCTTGGGCTTCCCCATTCGCAGGCGGAGGTAAAGGGGAGGGTCCTCACATGAGCGGGCTGGTCGGGGAATCAGCTCTAGTTATTGAATAGAAGAGAGAATTAGGTTGAAAATGTGAAGAAATGTGAACTGAAAGTGAATGATATTAAAAATTCAAAAGATCTGCTACAGTAATCAAAATATAAGGATTGGTGACATTTGATCCACTAATTTCAATATCGTGAAAACACTGGTCTTGTCCACCTTATCAAAAGTTCAACAATTGGACAGTGAAGTGGTTAAAACAGATCTAAAGTTCATACAAATCACAAATTGAGATGAAATAGGAGATATTGAAATATAACCCTCATCGATGAAGATTTTCCATCAAATATTCCACAGCTATCCCTACCATATGATATACAGGAGTTAAATCAAATAATGTTTTATGCAAAAAATTTATTAAACCAAAAATATATTCATTCACGAAGAGTTTTCTTTATCATTAATATCAATTAGAGCAATATAAAAGCAATTTAAAAACATAACCGCACAGTCCATCATTAATTGTGAATTTATAATAAAAATTGCTCCTTGGCAGAAAACAAACAATATATTTACAATTCAAACAAAAATAGGCCATATTTGATTAGCTTTGACTTATGTTTTGTTGCCTTACAATGAATTCCAAATAAAATAACAGAAAAAGATAATAACATTTTTTGCTAAATTAAGACATAACATCAACAATGATTGACCTATACATAAGCTAGAACCACTAAAATTATAGTTTAAATACCATGCTGCAGTAGATATAATTCATAAGCATAGAATCAGGCAACATGCATGAAATATAGGATTCCATAATAAGGAACAGCACAGGTTGTCCTGGTATGATGAGACAAAAATATGATTTAGGAAGACAAAATAATGTTCCAATGCAGCTAGCTGTAACTTGACCCAATGACTGTCCACATTAAGGTTGCATCAATACACAGAGCCTCTGTACCCCACGCGGCAACAGTCGCTTATGGCAATTAATATATACAAGAAGGATGAAGGGGGATTGCTTACTTGGAAGGATCATCAATAACACTTTGTTCATTGCGGGTGCTAATTTAGTTTCCAAATTTGGCATTTTATTTGGTACAATTTAGAATAGCATATGGGTAATTATCAGAATAATTAACTAAATTTTTCATACATAGTTGTCACTTGACACAAACTACAATCTTCTAATAAAAACTTTGACACTGTACTTCTGTTTTCTACACAGGGGTAATCTAAAGTCCGTCACGCAGCAAGTTTTTCTTTTGCATTTTAAAACAATTTAGAATCATGATATTGGAGTGGGATTTGTACTGTTCTAAGGGGAAAAAGTAAAGATTCTTATTCACACAATTTTGATTTTCGATCGTAAGTTTGAATTTCTCCCAAAAACTTTCATTTCAGCGTTTTGAAAGCAATTTTTCCGATTTGTTGCTATGGCGAAGATTATTGCCAAACTAGGCTGGAGCATAATTGAGTGTACATTCCAGCCATTTTTGACTCATAGCTATCAAGATAACAATTGACCCTTCATTCATACCTATCAGAATAAAATTTACTGCTACTACTAACATGAAAATTTGTAAATTTTGAATGTGGTATTTATATATTGAAAGGAAAGTACGCAGATCAGTTCTTTCCAGAACTATTTGTTTATTTCTCAAGTGTGCTTACGCTTGATTCATTCATATCGTATAAACGTCCAAGCGACACCGTGGTCTCTCCATTACGTAACTGACGACTTTGATTTGATTCTAAATTTAGTGCGGTCCTGAACTTTTTGTGGGCTAGGCATAATATGTGTGTATAACGAGTAAGATACTCTTCCTAGAGTAAGATGTACAAGCAAATTTTCTCAAAAATACTAGTTTGACTACAGTATCATTTGGAAATTTTTATTTATCCGATTTTGGAGCCACCTAGAGTAAAATCTATGAACTTCTTGGAAAATCTAATCAGTTAAAAAATTCATAAATTGATAAGAGCTATCAAATTCAAAAAGAATTTTTCAAATACCACTTTAAACAAAAAAGGTTGATTGTACACACACAAAATCTTAAAGCTGCAAAGCATAAATGCTGTAGTTTTCTGTGAAAGAGGCACAATGAAGATTAATTTTGAGAGCTAGTTAAGTACCAGGTATAGTATGAAAAAAGGTTCAAGTTTGTTTCTATATATAATCTGGTTTTCTCTTTTTAACCTCTACTGCCATAAATGGGTTTACTAAGAAAATTTTCACAACTGACTCAATTATGGTAAACTATTGGACTCTTTCTTCAAACTGTTTCTGAAGTTTACTCAAGAACTATAGAACTATTCTTATTGCTGAAAATAAATTCAAGAATGAATACTTAAGTATCAAATATTGAAAAAAAACAAGTTCTTTATCTAAGGTATCCACTGATATTTAAGATTGGGCATAGCTTCCTCCTTAAAAAATAATTAGACCCAATGCAACTAAAAATGAACAAACCCAATGCATGACTGCCAAATATTAGGAGCCAAAAGATACTGAGAACATGTTGCATGTCTGCACCATGCTCAAGCAACAAGTGCTATGCAGAAGAAGTGTTTTCCTCTCATACAGAGCAGGGGAACTCGAAAATTGGAGGTTGACTCTCCAGTGTCATTGGATAAAATAGATATTTTTTTATTTGATCCTTCCACCACTGAGAAAAAGCACAGATCAGATAATTTGAGTTATGTTCTATGCCTCTTACCATGGAGATGAAAATATTTCCAAGGATGACTACGACTAGACTAACAGAATTGCTTCCCAAGAGTGAGAGAAAACATTCATCCTGCTCTGACAGATGTTGCATGCAGCCCATAAGAGAATTTTCAGAGTATTGCTGCTCCAAGTTAAATTGCGTTTGACAGTATTTTTTTGGAATAACTATTTTTAGTGAACCCTGAAACTCAGGCGGGTGACAAAAAACACTCGGTGGGTGCCGTGTCAGTCACCCATGGGCACCACTTGAAGAACCGCTGTCATAAAGCATATTAAATATTTTTAAATGGACAAATAAAACTCAATGCCAAATTTATAGAACTGATTAAATCCGCTATTTACATAATTTTTGGTCCCTCAAAAATTTTTATCGATATTTAAAATTCCACTTGACTCCTCATGAATATAAAAGCAAATGGAAAGCTCTCCGAAGCTTAAAATCCAAAACACTACCTCAAAGAGTTATTTATAATAACAAAGTGATGCAGCAGGTAGCACAACCTAACTTAAGTTTAACAGACACACATAAATTTGACATATATGATATCATAATTTAAAAACATACCTAGCACAATTTCATACTGAATGGTGCAGGAATCATGAACTTAAAAGTTCACAAATGAAATGTAATGATTTAGTAAATTTAATAAAACCCTACTTAGGTACTTAAATTATCTTGTTTATTAAACTATTGAAAAATATCTCATAATTATATTTCATTCATTGTAATTACTAATTTACAAGTTGACAATTAAGCAAATCATTAACATGCTAATAACAGACATGCATATCAAAGTCATTCTAAATCAACTGGTATGTATAGCTGTTAACACACGTCAGCTATCAGTCAAAATGACATGCTCTGAAAGGGATTGACTAAAACAGAAACTAAGGTTGTCTACTGCTCTAAAAATCAATTCCATAAATAATTTCTCTATAAATGCAAATTAGAGAATCATAATATTTAACTGATGCAAAACAAAAATCTCTTTACAACTGTACACCATATCATCCTTAATTAGTATATTTTATCAACCAATGTCATTAACCAATTTTTTCATGTATTCTGTGAAAATGGTGAATGTAAGAATACCAAAAATAACATAAACTGTTAAGGAAATTAATTTTTAAGCATAAAATGGTATTATACAACAGAATCATTTTTTTACCACTAAAATTTTCATACTAAGTTTCACATGGGTAATTTCATGCACAGAAAGATGTTGACGGAGACGTTTAATGACAATAAAAAAACAATTATGCAAATTTATGGGACAAAAATGAAACAAGATTTATACAAGAAACTGCAAGTAGACAACCTTATAAAGAGAAATGGAAAATATTGAATTTTTTTTGGAGGCACACAAAGGAAATGGAAAATGAGTGCCAAAACACACAACGTAGCAGAGAAGTATGGAAGAGGACAAAGAGAAAGAGAATATTAATTATAAACCAAGGCCAACCTACCCAAGCCTTCGAGCAGAGGGAAATTAGGTGCTTTGACTCCCCGTTGGAAAACAAAGAAGATATCAATCCATTAGTCTTACACAGGTCAACATAAAAACACATTTCACAACAAAGGCAAGGCAGAATAGAGGCTCCTTTTTTTGCTGTCTCTTGTATGACCTAACTGGAAATGTTGTTCAAAGAGGCAGTTGAACCTTGAATTTATTTTAATTACAATCAAACTAAAGTTGTAGGTTTGTCAGTACACGCCTTGTTTTTTAGAGTTGACAATGTTATTACCCAAGCAGCCACAACAGCACTTTACCAGCAAGGATGGAAGTTAAAGACAAAATTCTCTCAGAAAAATAACAAATGAGGTAAATGGCACAAGTAAAAAGACATCTTAATAAAACTGTTTTTGTGAGCAAATGAGAAATGAAGCTTCAATGATAATAAAAACTCACAAAATTATATCTAAAATGGAATTTAATTACAAGGCCAAATTTGAAAACAAGTCTTTAAGAGGGTCCCTTCTTCCCCCTATTCCAACAAACATTACAATAAGCCAAAAATGGGGCATTAGCCGAATTTTTCCGAATATATGTTATAGATTTTCAAAAACATTTTACTTTGTCTCTCTACAGGAAGTAATCAGAAATAAAGTCAAGTATCACGTGAGAGAATCTTGCCTCAAGTGGCTATTGGGTGGCAAAATGTCAATTGCTAGAAACACTACACAATGAATAAGATCTCTAGAAAAATTACGAAGATTCAGAACACTGTGTTGAAATTCCCAATTAATAGAATCATGGTGAAGTGGGATAACCAACATACTTATTACACAACTGTTTATTTTGCATCAAATATAAAGATAGTATCAGTTTCTGCTATATGAACAAATTGACTCTTTCAATGGAAAATAACTGACATTCTCCAGACTTGGATTCAAAATATACTTCAATAATTTCAAATGTTACTATATCATCACTAAGCATGTTCAGCCTAACAAATGAAAATATTATTTAAAAGTTCTTTATTTAAGAAATTACTTTAACTTAGTAAATGTTAATAAAAAAAGTGAAAAACGGACAAAAAAGTATACATCACTAACATTCAAAATATATTAGCACTCAAGAGGCCCTTTTATAAAAAAAATTAAAACTTGGAGTAAAAATAAATGCAAAGTTATCAGAATGAATACATCAAAATGCAGAGATTCACATATTTCCTGAAAAATTAAGTAATAAAGTGTTTCACAACATTATGCAAAGGTATGATTTTTAATGCAGGTTTGCAGTTGCTCACAAAGATAAATTACATCTTAAGGAGTGTTTTGTGGATTTGTATAAGACACCACGACCAAAGAAGAAACTTTTCTCTTTAGCTATTTTTGGAAAATATTATGTAGAAAGAAACTAATCGAGTTAAAATAACAACACATAAATACATACGTATGAAAAATATTCTAAAATATTATTTAGTTTAGTTTTAGTTCTGTGCGAATGTAAATTTACAATCAATACTCAGTGTCCACAAAGTAATGCCAACTGCAAACCTGCATTTCAAACATTTGTGAAAAATTAATACTATCCAGAAAATAATGAATTGTGATTTGTTAAAAAGACTAAATGTTAAAGTGGTTTACTATTAATACAATATGTTAAGCATTTACAAGATTTGTTTCAGATGCAATTTTTATGGTAAATAAATGTGACTGCGCAGAGAGGACAAATTAAACAAATATCTTAAATGTTTATATAATGTTCTGACTTGGTTTTGTACACCCTCTCTCTGGGTAACAGTTCTTTTCGGGGATTTTAATTTATCCATTAATTTGGCTTCACCTACCATTGTAAACAGCACTGATCTGCACAATGTGTTTTTCACTAAGCATTTTATTGAGGGGCATGGTTTTTTACAATGCAATTGAAATCCTACACAAAAATATGGCAAAAATGGATCTCATTCAGTCATCCGCTAAAGAGGACATTTTTCATGCGCAAGAACATTTTTGAGTCCAATCATGAGTTACTCAAATGTCTGCTGCTTTCATCCAACTGCCATAATCCCTCCCACCCACTGAAAACCATCGGAGCTTGGAATCAAGTGGATTGGCCAGCTATCAACCATACTTTTTCCAACCTAATCTGGGACACCGTGATGATTGGAACCCCTTGTGATCCTCTTAGTTTTCTGTATGGCGCACTACAGGGTCATAACCAACTTTGTTCTCAAACAAAGGACTTCCAGGAACAAATGCTTCTGGGTTTCTCCAGAGACTGCCCTCGCCATTGTCAATAAGCAGGCCAATTGGAAACTAATGGAATTCTAGCCACGTGTCCATACTCTTAACTCATTCCTGGAACTTTGGCAGCACTCAATGACACTTCTGTGACGGGACTACACCAATCACGTCAATACCATCTCCTCCAAATTAAAAAACAACTGAAAGAGATTCTGGCCTCTCAACAATTTAAGAAGAAAATGTTCCTGGATTCTGCCGCATGTGAAATCTGGCTCCAAGGATGAGAGGTTCATGCCTCTCAACAGTTATTTTTCCTCCAACTTTACTTCAACCCCAAATTCTGCCTAACCTCCTCTTCACAAGTCCATTTGTACCCAAACTATCACATATCTCAACCTCTCCTAACAAGATCTTTGATCTACTCGAGTCTCTACCCCAAAACAAAGTTACCTATTTTGACAATATAGCCTCTCTTCTGTTTTGTAACACAGCAAGCACCATGTACCAACCAATATCCATGATATTTAATAGATAATTCTGTAGTGGCACCTTAATTGCCATGCTGAAGATGGTCAACATTACTACAATATTGAAACCATGTGCCAAGGACTGTCAAAAACTACCATCCCCTTTCAATCTATTCGCCTGCTTTGTTTTACACTACCATGTATTTCTCCTCATCAGCATGACTTTCTTCACTGGAGTACTGTTTGTGGAGAATTCTCGTCCATGTTGTCACCTAATATTGTTTCCTTTGGATCTATTAGCTGCATTTTTTTCCATCTGAACTCGGACTCAGTTTGTCGACTAACTAGTGCCAACGTTAAGGGGTTACTGCAATCGGTTGTACTAAACTGTCCTTAACCCCTGCATGTATCCTCCCCTCATATCATCGATTCTTATGGGAAAAACTGCTTCAATTTACCTTGCACTTTTCAGGAATGGATTCCCGACGTAATTCAGGGTATTCCTGTATCAAGAAAACTGTGCTCTTTTTTTCCTTTACTTGGATATTGAGCTCCCATGTGGTCCTCAGCATTCCCATGAACCTTCAAACTTCTCAACTCAAACTCAACTTTTTCTTATCAACCGTTCAATATCATATCTTTTGTAATGTACCCTATGATCAAACACTTTTGTCCCTTGGCATTTCATCCATCCCATTCAGACGAAAAATCATGAATTTGAAATTCCTTCTTCTATCATGAATGCCTGATACTGTTATCTTATCCAACTTCTATTTCCATAAACCTTTCTGTACCAGCTGCAATAAATGCCTTTTTCACCAACTTTTTCACCTTTCTATACTATTTTTCTTTCGTCTATAACTCCTCAACCACCCTTAACCACTTATGGATAATTGTTATATAAAAAAACATAATGAATAAAAGAGGAGACTACAGCGAGTAAAACTGTGAAGTGATGATTAAACTCCAACCATATACAAAAGGAATTTAGGATGAAGAACAGAGCACTAAATACATATTTCAAGAGCCAAGCTCTCATAGATACATATTTAGTGCTCTGTTCTTCACGCTAAATTCCTTTTGTATACGGTCGGAGTTCAATCATCAATTCACAAAAAAACATCAGGAAAGGTTTGATCTGCTTACATGCTAGGCATAAAATGACTTCATATCAAGAAACATGACACCTTAGTTATAATTAAGTGATAATTTTTTACAAATAGATAATTAACACAGTTAAAACATCTTAAATCCCACCTTCCAAAAATGGTTCCATTAAAAAAACTGACCAATTTTGAGAAGTGGTAATTGAAGCGTTTCTTGGAAAATGCTGCATGGAGAAGTTTTCCCCTTGATATTTCCCCCGAGTTGCATCAAGCTTCTTCAGGACTGAAGAGAAGTTTTTGTTTTTTTTTAAGTAATGCGTAAAGGGGGTACTGTTAGTCCCTGTTGAACATGGTAGATGCATTCCAGAAGGGAACTGTTTTAAGTGAAATCATGTTAAGTGAACATTCATTTCCCATAGAGATATATGTAATACAATAGGGAAGCAGGCAAGGGTATACAGAGGGCAAGAGTGACGCAATAATTAAGAGTTATATTTTATAAAACTGCACAGCATTGAATTGCATTAAATGTTTTCTGCATTAGCATGAACTGCCGTATCTGCCTGAATATAAGCCGACAAAATCTATTGACAAAATCCATCATGAAAAAATCATCCCTCGGCTTAAATGTGAGTCGGAGAAAAAATTTGGGGTTAGGGTTAAGTGTCATAGTCACCCAGTGCCGTTGTGTTCAAATGATAGTACTATACTTTCATAAAGTAAATATCTGACCTACGATGAATATTAATGGATAAAATAATCAAGCTAGAATATTGAATTTAGCAGTACCTATGTTTTGTTACCGTTGTTACCTGTTCTTTCATTTCTAAATGCTATTGGATATTTTCTTTCGTTTCGCAGGGCTATGCATATGTATCATTAAGAATAGTTAGCAATTTGTATTATTTTTCATTAGTCGTTAAAAGAAGTTCCTATTAGTTTTACTTGACTATTGTAGTTATTGTTATAGCCATTGTAATGTTTACATGCATGTTAAAACCTCATTCATAGAATCTATTAAAATTACGTACATTGACTACGCAAAATGCTATAACCGCTTTTGATGCTCAACTGTTTGCATTACAGTAAAACTTTACATGGAACGTGTATAATTATAAATAATTATAAAAATGCAATTTCTTAAGGCATAATTTCATTGAAAATAAACTTGGATTAAAAATTATCTTTTCAAGGTCGCTATTGCTTGAGTTAACCTTCTGTGAAAATGAAGATGAATGAAATTATTATAACTGAATGTGGAACATTACTCAACAATGCGAAATTATTAATTGGAGTAATATTTCAAATGTCAACAACTAAACCATTTCCCACTCTATTCTTCGGTCTCCAATAATGTATTCTAGGCTGTGCATGCATGCCCGGCACACTCGAGCATAAAATCTACAAAATTTACTTTTTTGACAAAAAAATGGTGGAAATTTCTGGGGGTTTGGCTTAAATCTGGGGTCGGCTTCTATTCGGTCAGATACGGTATTCTGCATGTTTCATGAAGACCGAGAGTGCACACAATATCCATCAGATGTTCCTTCTTTTCAAATCTTTCAATTACATTCAATTTCACTTCTAATGAAATAAATTCTCTTTCTTTTGGGTTAGGAGGCACTGCTCTCACTAGCTTTACATTTTTCACTCATGATTACTAATGGGTTACAATGATTTAACAGGATAAACATGAGACAGACCACACAGACACATGAATAAGGTCATGATTGCACTGTCACAGAGAATATG
Source organism: Tanypteryx hageni (assembly GCA_028673005.1). NCBI lineage: Eukaryota > Metazoa > Arthropoda > Insecta > Odonata > Petaluridae > Tanypteryx > Tanypteryx hageni. The sequence goes on along the minus strand of CM054118.1, from coordinate 88,017,927 downwards.
GTATGTCCATGAAAAAATGATGCAGCCATCTTGAGCCTAACTAAAGTACTATAACAAAGGGTTAACAAAAAACACTACATTAGTCATACATCTGCTTAAGTCACGTCTTTATAGAATTGGTTTACCACTGCAAGCTGATCTCTTTCTCCATTTCTTGTACATCAAAAGTTATGCATTATAAATGGAAAATTACATACTATAAATCTACAGTTAGTTAATGAGGCAATTTTAACTTACTGTTTTTTGCTTATACCATGTGATTCACAGAAAATTTAATATTCAACAGATTTTATAATATTAACTTGAATATAATGCGATTTTTATATACAAAACGACATGAGAAAAGTAGTACTAGCATTATATTTACGGACTAGTGATTACAATAGTAAAATCACTTTAAATGCCATTTGTTAGAGAGGTCGATTTGTTACAGTGTACTACACTAATACTCAACAAAAATCTGAGATGAAAATAGGACAGGTTTGTATTCATTACAACAGGGGTAACTAAACTTCTAACCGCAAGGACAACATAAGGGTTTATGGACCACTCGGCAGGCCCCACGTAAATTTCAGAGCAAGTTTTTAGAATTTTTAGATTGTTTAATGTGTCCTGCACATACAATGAAAGTAGATTGCATGTACTGGATAAATATAAGATTTCATAAATGAATCTAATCTAATCTGGAAAATATACGAATATGCCCATCTTAAAGAAATCGATATGGTAAGGTGGGCCGGATGAAATCACTGTACGGGCTGGACATAGTCCATGAGCCATAGTTTGGCTACCCCTGTATTAAAATGTACCATACTGTTACTCGACAAAAATCTGAGATAAAAATACATGAAGTTCAGTCAAGGCCAAAAATGTGTTACCTTTCCTCTAGCTCCACATCCCTCAGCAGTCGTTGAACAGTATCTATCAATAGGTTGGCGAGTTCTTTCCAACTACTTTTTCAATTTTTTACCATCTGTTTCTTTATTACGGACATAGATCAAGGTGTGATGGTGATAATGTTGAGATGAAAGGTTCTAAATCCCAAAGAAGTCATGTGAAGCTATGATATGAATTTTAACCCTTTCAGCAACATGATCAACTAAATTTAATTTAATGTTTTTGCTTTTGAATGCATAAATCGAATTTAACTCAAGACAGCTAAGAAAACCTTCTGCTGCATTACAGAAACTTTAAAAATTATTCAAGAGGCTTATGGTGATGAAAGCATGTCACCCGCTACTGTTTTCATTGACATAGTGTTTTTAGACAGCCAGGAAATTCCAAGTAATAAACAACATGAGGGACAACATTCAACTTCAACAAAACAAATTTATGATAAACACAACATCTGCTATGGTTCAGGGTGAGCTTCATATTACTATTCACCAATTTGCAGACGCTTGAAAAGCAGAAATCAGTTCTCCTTCATAATGGCAATGTGCACTCGGCACCTGTCACACAATGTTTCTGATTTTTTTGCTTAAAAATGACATTAACATTGTACCACATCCACCCTACAGCCCAGATTTTCCTCCTTGTGACTTTTGGCTGTTTCTGGAGTTAAAGAAGGAGTTCAGAGAAAGACATTTTGAATCAAAGAGGCTTGTGCAAAAGTTGTGAAGATGGCTCTGAAGATGTTGTTAAATAAGGAGGTTTGAACCATGTGTTACACTCATGGGTGAAACGTTGAGAAAAGTGTGTTGCACTCAATGGCGATTACCTTGAAAAAGGACATGTTTATTTAAAAGATTAAATATATACTTTCGTTTTAAGTACATTATTTTATGAATAGCCCTCATAATTTGAATATCATTTTTGTTTTGTTTTCTTCTAGATGAAATCAATCCTGCCAGACCAATTTAAAATTTCTGAACGGGTAATTGTTCGTCAATTTGGCAGGGATGCAGGGTGGATTGAGGTAGAGAGGTCCAGACAACTTTTCTATGGAGGGCACTTCAGGTCATCTGGAACCTAAAACTGTGTGTTGATCTGTAATGGCATTTTTTTTTGTGAAGTGCGAAAATTTCTACTTTCAAGCCCTTGGAATACTTTTAAGTCATAATGAATTATCTTCCTTAATTTTACAGTGGTATGTTGCATTGGAGCTTAAGATGGCTTTTAGACATTTCTACATGAAAAAATTGAATTTCTACAACTGAAATTATTTTTAATAGAACTTTTTATTTTGCCATTATTTAACAGAATTGTATGAATTGTACAAGTTGTGAAGTTAAACTTACATGCAATATCACTCTGATGGTCACCCTGAATCACTTGAAGCTTTTCTTGCTAGGATTACTGTATCTGCTTCAATAGAAGCCGAACCCCCAAAAATTTCCACCATTTTAAAAAAAAAAAAAGAGTAAATTTTGTAAATTCTGTGTGTGAGATCGAAGAAATGAGTAGGGAATGATTTAGTTGTTGACATTTTGAAATATTACTCCAATTAATGATTTTGCATTGTTGAATAATGTTCCACATTCAGTGACAATAATTTCATTCATGCTCATTTTCACAAAAAGTCAAACAAAGCAATAGCGACTTCACCAAAATAATTTTTCATCCAAGTCTATTTCCAATGGAATTTACAAGGCCTTAATAAATTGCATTTTTATAATTATAGATGTTCCATGTAAAGTTTTAGCGAAATTCGAACAGTTGAGCATCAAATGTCATCATCGTATTTTGCCTAAGTCTACGTATGCAATTTTAATAGATTCCATGAATGAGGTTTTAACACATTGCCTATGGCTCACGTAGATTTGTATGTTCTCTTAGCCGACCGTTGTGGATGGCTCACACAAAATCTGCGTGTTACGGTAGAGGGCCAGCTTATGCTATGCATGAGATTTATTTTGAACTCTTATGGTTTCTGCAATGAGTAAATATGGAGCGAAAGAAGAATGTCTTGGAAGGAAGTTAGGATTGCTTGTGGAATGTATCCCTATCTTTTACATGTAAATATGGGTTTGCTTTATGTGTCAATTTCCTGGAATGCAACCCCCACATAAAGTGAGGGAAACCTGTATATCAAAATTGAACCAAACAAACATGCGCTAAACAATGGCATTAATATATTTTTTGGAAAGTGGGAAATCAATACCAAATGTGTCTGGGAATAAGCAAGGAATGCTTGATGCATTCAAGGGTAATTTGGCAGAAAATATTATGAAGCAGATGGTAACATTGCATACTGACCTAGACATAATTCCAGGCAGTATGATAACAAAACTACAAGTGTTACACATTGAAATTAATAAACCTTTCAAATAGTACATGAGAAAGGAATACAATGAGTGGTTATTGAGCGATAGCCATGTATAAACCCTTTAAGGGAAGCTAAAAAAAACATCAATTGTGGTCCTGGAATCAGAACAGCACCCAAGTGCACATTGTGTGGATTGATGAGATTGAAGATGATGCCTTGTCGTAAGAAGAAAATGACGATCCTGATAATTCAGAACCTGCTACAATTGTATAAGTAATGACAAGAGGAAGAGGATTCAAATAATTTGCATTGCATAAAAAGTGATTTGCAAATCATTAACCTATTTATTATATACTAGAGATTTCCCCATTGAAAATAACAGGAGTGTTACATAAATTTCAATTCACCCAGAAAGTGAAGCACTTGAAATTTCTTACATTTGAATACTGCTATTAATACTACTGATTATTTGATCAAGTCATTGTAATTTTCTGTTATGTTAAATTATGGCATCTACATATATACCTTGCTCTTTTTCTGACGACTTGATTGGCCAGTCTCTGGCTCCGGTGTTCCTCCCCTTCATTTTCTATGTTGTTTTTTAGCCTCACGACTTAACCTGCCAGTTTTTTAGTTTGTTGTTTGTTGGTTTCAATTGAACGTTTTGATCTTTTTCTTAGAGCTTGATCTAAATGTCGAGGGTGCAACAGACTGATCTTTCCAATGTAATATGCTGTGCAAGTACAACAGGCAGCAACCTTTCTCACTCCCCTCTTCCGCAAAGGGCTCTCTCCTCCTTACTGCCCCTTCAACCTCTCATTCACGCAACACACTCCCCTTTTCCAAGCAGCTCACTCCCCTCCTTACCTCCCCTACCACCGTGTGCTGGAACAACAATGTAGTGACAAAGCAACTCACTCCCCTCCTTACCACCCCTACCAAGTGCGCCAGGACAACAATGTGCTGGGACATTGTACCAGAATCTTTCACCTTCCGCAAATTATATATAGTTTAAATGTGAAATATAGTACAAGTTTAGGATTTTTTTGTTCTTTTCTTCAGTTTTTTCTTGAAAATTTTTCAAAATCTTAAGGGATCATTATATTCAAGATCACATTATATTTGGGCTAATACAGTACTTCTGTGTTTTCATTTTAGGCTAACTCTGTTAAATAATGAATTTTAGTCAATAATTGTACCATACATTGATAAAATGTGCAGACATTTCTTAAATTTCTGTTAAGTAATCCATCAGAGAAGTGTTTAGAACAAATGCAAGCTTACTAATACTTGAAAGAATGTACTAAGGTAAAAGGTTGCTTATATTATATCAGCAGAATGAATATATTTAGAGAAAGCTTAGCTGTAGATCCACAAGTTAGTCATACAAAATGAAGAAACTGGAAGCCAGAGCCAAGATTAAAGAGAATGTCAGAAATGCCTGCACATTATCTTTAAAAACCAAATGCTATTCAAAGAGCATAATAAGAACACCAGTGGTGAAAATGGAGGCTCATGTAGGGATTTACTTGACAATTATTAATCAGAGACATTTTTCTTCTTACTGCTTGACACAATGGTAGAATTTTTCACTAGCTTTATAATGCCATTTCTATTAACAATGACTGCTAGGTGCCTCTTAAAATTAACATTTTTATAATTTAGTACCAAGAAAAAATTATGCTTATTAACTAATTAAACTCTAATTTAATTTAGCAATGGTATTTGATATTCACAGAATAAAAATAAATAAGCATAATACATGTAAAACTCTAGATAATGCACTAAAAAGCCGAGATTTTCTGCATAATCTTGGTGGTACTGCCATACACCATGCTGAGCAAGATGGCAAATTGAAGATGCCCAGGAAATGAATAAACGTGACATGATCTGAATTTAGTATGATCAAAGGACACCAGTACGAGCAAGGAGGCCATGGCTCATACTCACTGTCAAAAGAAACAAACAGCTCTGGCATATCTTCAACCGACACCATGCTTCGATAGCCAAGTCGAACACCAGGATGCTGATGCTTCATCCCCGAACCAAGTGTAAGTCCGCTGACTTTTCCTCCAAGACCATCACCTCTGCCACGAACAACATCCATTGATGAACGTCTAGGGAAAGTAATGCATTAATAAGTCAATATGTATATGCACTATTAATCAGATTATATTTAAAAGTAAAAGACGGAAAGCATCAACTTTTATTACATACATCTAATTTGATACCTTAAAAAGCTGAAGTTGAAATAATGCAATGATTGTATTTTAAACCAAATATAAAGGTTTACATTACCAAGGTCATAAAAAATTATTATTATTGTTAATTCAACTTGAAATTGTTTTTATGAGACTGAGCCTCCAAATTTTGCATATTGCAATTTTCCGATGCTATCAAAAAAAGAAATTTGAGCATGAACAAAAGTTAACGCTACAAACCACATTGAATTATGTATATACAAAGCAACTTAATTAAGCCAGTCAATTCAACACTTGCCATAGCAAACCAGAAAATAACAAAATGACTAAAGGCAGGAAGCTGACCACTAGCATTTGGTGTGAGAAATACATTAATGTTGCAAGCAATTTTGTATTAATATGAAAACACTTTTGGTATTGAATACTTTATGTAATCATGCCTCATGAAATTATAAACAGTATCTAAACATATGAGAGAAAGGAGACTATGGTGAAAAATAAAAAAATTACAGTTAAAGAATTTTTTAAAAATTCTTTAAAACAAACTCCTAACAAACGGATCTAAAAAAAATTGTAGGTAAACAGTTAAAATGTATCAAGTTTATGGAAAAATTTATTTCATGCCAAGGGCTTAATATCTCAAACAAATGTCTGATGGTTTGTGTGTTTCACGACAATGACATGGAACAAACACAAAATTCAAACACACACACATGCACTCAAACTAAATTGCAGAGATCTCAAAAAAAAATTTAAATGGAGGAAGTTATTCTATATGTGCACTTCAAGAGCGAAGCTCTCATCATCAGTAGATGATAGTGAAAAAAAATATTTTGAGATCCGTACGGTTTAGGAGTTTGTTTTAAAGAATTTAAAAAAATTCCTTCAACTGTAAATTTTCAGTATCTAATTACATAAAGCATTTTTAAATGAAGGTAGAAAAAGAAATTTTTAACATGGAATTCGTTACAAATATTTTGCCCAATAACTTGATCTTAGTAGTAGGATGGGCATCAATAATTTGTTATCCATAGCAACAAATAACATTTTTTTACTTATATATTTTGTAATGTGAAAAGTGATTCAAAGTATTTTTCATTGTGAAAATTATTCTAAGTGTTTAAGAATTATTCAAAAGTGTAATTGCAGATAGTTATTCTTGAAGAAGCCATTGTTGATAGCAAATTTTAAGTACTACTGCAATAATATTCATCACTCTGTATAATTAAAGTCATGCACTGGCCACGTTAGATTTTTTATCCTTATTTTATCATGTTGTGAATGCAATATTTTTTATATTATTGCCAGACATTCCAGGGGAGGCAATTACCCCTCTCACCCTATCCTAAGGATGCATATGTATAACAACTCATTGATCCATTTGTACACAAAGATTCTAGGCTATGTTATCCTGAAGAATGACTGAATCAAAATTCAATGTGAGCCAAAGAGCATGTATTGCTGTCAGTTACAAGATGTATTGAAGGTAGACAAGTGTAAAAGTGGTTCATGCAACTATAAGCAAGAACCCAATAAAGTATTAAACCCCAAAAGTTTTCTTGCTAAGCCAATGCCTTGGCGAGTTTATGCAAGTGTACTGCCAATCCAGAGCAGTCATGGAAATTTGATTTATTGGTCATAAAATAAACTCCTCTGTTCAACAGATATAGATGGAATCATAACTTTTACACTCATAATGACTAAGTTATCCAATCACAAATGGCCCAATAACTTGTCAGACACCATGTAAACAGAGATAAAATAGAACTATAATGATGTTGGCAATGGATAAACATAATAACAATAATAAAAAGTCATAAACAACGTAGATTTTCAAATAAGCAGAGAAGATGATTTTCAATAAAACAGGATCAAACAGAGCATAGAAAATCTTTTTCCACCAAAAGCTAGCAGACAAAAACTTTTTAAATAAAGTTTAATAGCAAATACATATGTAATTATTCCTGCTAATTCCTAAGCTTACACAAAAAATATTTAGCCAACTCATTATTATTTATTTGTCATAAAGCAATTGTATACACTACTAATTACATTTATTCAAACCTTTTTGTCGCCCAAGTTTCTATTGGGTTGCCCAAAAAGTTTGTGCATATTCTAATAGGTGGAGTACGGTCTCATTATAAACAAGTCAAGTGCTAACCATGAATATGGATAAAATTAGAACATTTTTTATTAGTCAGTTCTCATGAAAACATTTACTACCAAAATGAAATTTTGAATGCAATAAATTTCATATAAAATTTATGAACTGCAACCTATCCGCTTTAGTCAAGTTTTCAAAACTCAAACTTTTGAAGAATAAGTGACATCAATGTGGAAATGTACTATCAAAGTGTCAGCTTTTCATTTTTATACCTTTAGAAAAACAAAAAAATCAAAAATTGTTTAAAACATACCCGTTACATAATCTTTACATTCAAGTTCATTCCTTTGTCATAAATTATCCATTCTTTTTCACTTACAAAGTGCTTTGTGTGTATGAAAGGAAAATTAATGTACATTCATTTCTTTGTCACCCATCTCCTTTTATTTAATATGTTCTGTGTGCGCACAAAAGGAGATGAAACGTATTTATTTTCTATCCGAACTTCTTTTAAAACTGAAATCTAAAGAAAAACAAACAGCAGCAGTACAGAAATCAAATTTCAAGTCTATTATTTTCCGGTATCACCACAATTTCAATTTAAGCAAGTTCACAGATGCCATAGTGAAACTATAAGCACATTTTTTTAAATGCGCTAAAAATGAACGCAGTATATGTCATATCAAAATGTTATTCAATAATTGGACATTGTAAATAATAGATGAAAAATGGGCACTTGACAACAATTTGGAGAGAAAACGAGTGATCACTACGGGGAGAGGCCTCCCTTCTCTCTGCAAAGCCAGGATTCCACCCAAAACAGATGATGCTCTGCATTGGGTGGGATTTCAAAGGGATCCTCCAACAAAACCATCAATACAGAGAAGTATTGCACACAACTGAAGATGCTGAAGCAGGCAATTGGCCGGAAAGATCCAGCTCTGGCGAATAGGAAACAGGTAGTTTTTCATCATGACAGCATGTGACTACATGTGGCAATAAGCACCAAGCAAAAATTATTCTCCTGACATTGCCCATCAGACTATCATCTGTTCAGGTCCCTTCAAAACTCTCTCATTGGCAAGAACTTCCAATGATTTAAGGATGTTGAAAACCACATAAAAGAATTTTTTCCCAAAAACCTCAAATTGTTATCAATAAACAACCTACTACTCGAGAAAAGGTTATCAAACAGAGAGAAAACAATATAATAGAACAAATATTTTAACCATTTTGAGTGCCAAGACAAATGACAAAGAAATATTTGAAATGTGCCAAGTGATTTGAATTAAAAAATCCAGGGTGCATTTACAATAGTTACAAATATGAAAGCATGCATCATATGCAAATGAAATTTTTAGTAGTAGTAACATATTTGCCTATTGTTTGTCAAAAAAACAAGTACTGTATGTATGTAAGAAAAACAATTAAATGCAGAGATATTTTTTATAGTTCTTTCTTTGAACACTGTTTTTGAAGCATTAAGTGCAAATATGTACATACTGATATTATATTCACCATTTGAAAGAGCATGAAGAAAGGAATGAGTGATAATAAAAATATGGAAAATGTACACAATTCCTTGGATATTATACTTTTGAAACTGCTGCCTAAGGGGTGGTTCAACTCAGAAGAATGACTCACATCCATAGCCCATCCAAACATAAGATGGGTGACCTAAATATTGACAGCATTCCAGCAGAGAGTAAACAGATGTAGTGCCCATGAGAATGCTAATCTTTCTCTACTTACTCAAGAAATAAACATGCCTTTCATTTCTTTCCATGATGTGGCCACATGTATGTCAGTTTACAAATATTTCAAAAGAAAAGAACTCTACTTTTTATTTGAACTAGTAGCTTACCCATTGCTACGCAACTTTAAAAAAATAGAATAGTATACTTTGCTTTTATAATTCATATATTACAGGATAAAAGAAAATGTAAGAATTTACTTTTATTTAAAATTTTAGTTAACAAAAGATGACTCGATGGCCATATACAAATCAAAATCATTAATCAAATTAAGAAATGAAATATAAAATTGAATAAAAAAGTGACCCAACTGGGATTGAACCCAGGACTTAATATTCGCGAACCAACGCGTTACTCACTATGCCACCCGGACTCCTCGTTTATGATGATTCAAATTGCTATTCAAAAGGTGTCATTCAAATGACCTTGCCTCAGATGCACATTCGACACATTATATATAGATGTTTTCTCTCTAATAGGTTCCAGAGATATGCGAATTTATTTTATTTATTTAAGCACATATTCAAATGTCCCAAATTAAATCTGGCTGTGGGAGAAGCATTTAAATCAATATTTATGTTTGAGATATTGGAAAAGAGCATTATAGTCAGCAGAAAAAGTAGCATGAACATAAAACGTGTGTTAAATGAGTTTTATAATAGAATTCACTAGAAAAACTATGAGTGATGCTGGCAATTATAGCAGATTTTTCGCTCATCATTCTGAATGACTGTGGCATTCTATGGGTTAAATATGGATTTTAAACATTTTGTTTTATTGAAAAATATGCACCGATGTTTTGGCCAACTCAATACATATTATTAGTAATTATAAAATTTACACTCCAGGAAAACAGGATTATAATCAATCAATCAAATAAATTTATATTTTTAAAATGCCTAATAATTTCAAATTAATTAAAATTAACAAACATTTTAAAACACCTTCTAGTCTACAAATGTACATAACAGACAAAGGTGCAGCAAAGACGAAAAAATCTATACAAATTTAAAACAACAATAGCTACATAATGGAATTGCATATGCAGATATTTCTCCAAAGACAATAAAATTAACTAACTCAAATAAGGAGTGCAATACATAAATACCAAGTAAGAATCACATGCAATCAAGGTTGTTTATAAAACAGCAAAAAGTCACAGTTTGCACTGCATTTCTCCTGAGGTTAATTTTATTATAACAACATTCCAAGATTATAAATACAATAGAGTAGACAATTATAACTGGTTTCCATTTAAGTTTGACATCCAAGCTATAATACTGAAAATTATGAAAAGGAGCTACAGAAAATGACATCAAGATTTCATATTAAATGCATTGTTACTTAAAAATATTATAAATGATGAGCATGATAAGAAAAACATACAAGACTTTCATTAAGCATCACATGAAGCACTAATATAATTATAAATACTAAAATTTATCAATTATAACACCTCAAAATTATTAGCAATACATGACATGCACAAATAAATACCATTTATTGATCAATAAACACATGAAATTGGGTTAATAGAAATAATTTATATAGAGATACAATCCTCTGAATGTTAAAAAATATGAAATATAGTAAATTTTGACATAAGTTTTTCAATATTACACTTCTCTACTCAACATACGCCATTGCACTGAGAGATGCCTACACCATACTAATGTAATAAAAATAAATCCTGAAAAGTTCACATTTTCCTTGCACGTTTATTTCATATAATAAAAACCACATTTGGGGATAAATCAATTGACATGATGCCCCCACCCCTTTTCCAAAAGATACCCTCTAAATAGCACAGGCGATTCAGAAATCCTGTTTGTTCCTACTTAGCCCATATCAAATACCAAAGGCATCTATGTAAGTCCAATCCTATGACACATCATTTTTGACTAACTATGAACATTGAAACTGTAAAACATTTTGGAGCAAAAACAATTCTTTTGAAGGGCATCAAATTGAAGATAATAAATGGTAAAATAAGAAACCAAACAAATCCATTATCTGCACTTTGAACTGTGTCTTCTACTAACAAGGGAAGCCCACAAGGTGTGACACTCGCATCAGATTGAGACTTTGCAGAATTAAAGTATATGCAAAATAGTGGACTCATATTTCTACTTAGGTGTCAACTCGACGTCATTTACGAGATAATGCCCTTTGAAAATCACGATCTGAGAGTCAACGAAATAATAACGGTAAAAGTCCTTTAATAATTAGCTAAGAGCTTTGGTATAGGGGAAACGAGCTAGATTTCAAATATTTTTGCAGTAGTTTGATTCTCAAAGGGACCAAAATTTTTTCCTCTTGATTTTTTTCCCCGCAATTTCCAGCATATCGTCGATAAAACTTACTATAAAATTTATTCCATGCATTATAACTACTAGTTTCTTCAGCTTCTAGTCATTTTATAATGTTTTATTAAAGTTATGGTGTTGTTGTTAAAGGGATTCGTTATTAGTTGCTGGTGTCCATTATTGTCACTATAATTATAATTGTCATTGTCAAAATATTGTCGAGTTATTTCGATGCATTGTTCTATATTCCTCTTTTCAAATCTTGTCATGTATTGTTCATTATGATAAATCGGTCGCTGGTGTCAATTATTGTCATTATAATTATAATTGTCATTATGTCACAATATTGTTGAGTTATTTCGATGCATTGTACTGTATTCCTCCTTTCAACTCTCTTCTTGTATTGATCATGATTATAAAGCGAATGGGTAGTGATCCGTAAAATTATGTTCGTGAAGAATTACGCTGAAGAAACTAGTAGTTATAATGCAAGGAATACATTTTTTTAAAATGCTGCGCAAGTTTTATTGATGATATGCTGGAAATTGCAATAAAATAAAAAAATCAAGAGGAAAAAATTTTGGTCCCTTCAGGAATCGAACCCCGGCAAAAATATTTGAAATCTAGCTCATTTCCCCTACACCAACGCTCTTGGATAATTAACAAAGGACTTTTACCGTTATTATTTCATTGACTCTCAGATCGCAATTTTCAAAGGGCATTTTCTCATAAACGACCTCAAGTTGACACCTAGGCATAAATAGGAGTCCACTATTTTGCATATACTTTCATTCTGCAAAGTCTCAATCCGATGCAAGTGTCACACCTTGGGGGCTTCCCTTGTAAGATAGGAAAATAAATTTTTAAATCTGATTTTTTTATGATTATATGATCTTTGGCTTTTTATCATACACTGCTTTTTGGGGTCAATATTTACTTTTGCTTGTATTTGGTTTGTCCGTCTGTTCAGGCAATAACTCTGGAATCCTGCAACTTGGAGAAACCAAATTTTCAGAATACAGAGGTAAATATAGTAAAATATAGTACAAATTTGGTGTATTTAGAATGAGCTGCTAAGGAGTAATCAACGTTTGTTTCCTATCCTTTTGTTTCAATTATACCCCCATAAGAAAAGCATGACATATCGCATTTACCCGAATCCAAGATGACCCTGAATCTAAGCAGACTGTCAAAACAGAAAAAAGATATTATGAGCTAATTTCTCACTTACTGTATATGGTGTATATTTCGAACAAATGTATTCAATGTAGGTATATTAGTTTATTCATTAATTTAATTCTGGATCGTAAGTTTGCAATGAAAAATTTCAGTAGATAAAATTATTTTATCTTCTTTCATTTGTTTAAAAAAATATCAATTAAATGCATGACCATACTTCCTATGGTTCTATGACAACTAGTAGCAGTCAGTTCAACCCAGCAAGTATATCCACCTGTCGTACATCAGTCATGGTGTCTCATCTTCCAATTTGTCTCACGACGAATTTGTCTATCAATGAACTGACACGCAACCTCTTTGCCTTGTGATGAATTGGCATGCCATGAATTGAAGCGCGAAAATTTGACAAGCAATCAATTGGTCGTGATGTATTGGGATTAAATGTAAGAGTGGACCTTATGGTCTAAATTTCGCCTGAATAAAGACATTTATCTATCTATCGACAGTATACGACTTCATACTCGAATTTAAGATGACCCCCGATTTTCGCTAGCTGAAATATGGAAAAAACCTTGTCATGGATTCAAGTAAATACGGTAGGTGCAGAGCATTATAAAGTTGCATTTTTAAATTATTTAAAATTAAGATAAGAGCTTGGGACATGAACAGTTCTTTAACTGAAAGACTGAGAATTATATATTTTTTAAATCCATGTTGAATGAGAAGGAACTATTGTTTTAAATGCAATAAAAGATGGAACATTATCTGATATTTAACAGTTGGAAATAAAACTGTCATAGCAATGAGTTCATTACTTTGAAATGGGAAACATTATTAAATAACACTGATATAATGCTTTTAAAGGGAATTTATAGACTATATTCTGAGGTCATCGATCTCAACCAAAGATGTAATCATATGATGATGTCATAATAAAAAAATAAGAAAAAAGGGCCTTATGTAATTTGCTCTGCAATTCTTCCCACTCATTTGTTTTTATTGTATTCATTATTTGAACTGCATCCTTGGTATGACAATTGATTTTTTTTCCAATTTAAGCCAAGCGTGATAGCCAATTTTACTTCAGTGGACTGTAATGTGCTTACACATACAATACTATTTCATAGATCAAACTAAATGAATTGTCAATAGCACACAAAACATCAACTACACTCAAAAGCAATTAAAAAGTTTATCACAAAAATGTAAAAATTGAGACAAAATAATACAAAAGCTAAAAATAGACAAAAAGCCAAAAAGAACAAAAATGGTCATTACTAAAATAGAGAAACACAATTTATAAGTATGACTATTGATTTAAAGAAAAAATACAACAAAAACAGTAAAAAATTACAATGAATTATAAATTACTTAAGAAAGCAACATAAATACAAATTAAATAGTGTACTTTCTCGCATATAAGCCACACCTTTGTTTTTTGAGACTCAATCTAGGGGAAAAAAGTTCCTGAATATAAGCTTCACTTCAAATCTCATGACAAGGCGTACAACATTCTGGCTAACTAAAAACCACTCATACATATGTACAATTAACTATACATAAGTATCAATAAATATTGTTAATATTTATAATATTCAAGTATTTCAGTGAATTATTTTTAACCAATCATTTCCAAAATTTTGGAATGCAAAGTTTTTCTCCCAAACATGGAAAGCGACGAAAAATCGCAACGATTTTCAAACTGAAAGAAACACAAGCAATCACCCAGTAATTTAGCAAAATCCTAGTGAATTTTAATGATTATCTCACATTTTTGCATTTTTCTGATTTTTTTCCTTGCAAATAATCGGCATTCCAATTCTGGAGATGGAAAATTTGGGAAAAAAGCGTGGCTTATAACGCTAGTTAATACAGTAAATACCTTACTTTTTCCTGCATGATGAATAAATATACCGTATTAGTCCGAATATAGTCCCCCCCTTATTGGCCAAAATATTACTACAAAAATTAGCAAGCGAAAATATCACCGCCGGCAGTAAGTATAGGTAACAATTAATGCCTCACTTGATTTGATTGTTTTACAGAGAAGTTCTTGATACATATGCCTCAGTAACTCAATTCTTTTTGTTCACTCGTTGGTATCCTTGCCTTAACGTTCGTATTTTCATAATAGCGGGAATTGCATAAGTTTTCGCTTTGAAAGCGTTGATTGGCCAACTTCATCCCTTCCCTAAGTCACAAATATGCAGATATTGATATGCAGTGGTGCCACCTATCATTATTTTAGAGAAAATGTCACTATGACAAAAGAAATTATCTTCATTACTCGGCAATCCATAGTGATCCATAGGGCTGTAGGCAATTCTGTCAGTTGATCAGACTGTCCAGTTTGTGTAGCTGTTGATGTATATAATGCAACACATTATAAAAGTATTACTTAAATCAAATCAAGGTGTTTCTACTATCTACAGAATGTATTCCTTGAGGTGATATTCTGAGGCATAAATATCGGGAGTAACAAAAATATGGGTAAAATAAATTATGAAAAGAATGTTAACTGGAAATCTGGTGATAATTACTTTTTTATACAGGCATGTTTCAAGTAGCCATTGTCAATGGCATCTGAATAATAGAAATGGAATTTAAATAACATTCATAAATCAAAATTTTCGAATTTAGTTCAGTAACACTTGATACATATTTAAATTACGCCTGCAAAACGTGATGTCACCGTTTCATTGTAAATTGATAGCTGTAAAGAAATTGCTCATACATATTAAAACTCGTTCTTTAGAATATTACAAGATGATCCAAACAGAACTTATGATGCCCACTTTCCCAAATTTCATAATTTAGTGTTATAAAATACTACAAATACATTCGAACGGAATATTAAATTGATCACGCATATTTGTGGCAAAAATAATTCGTGTATGCATTAGAATATACTGAATCTGAGTCCAAAAATAGTTGTTGCTATGGCAACACTCGTAATGAGTGATAAAAACTGCAAAATCGCCAGTATTTACACGAAATTCTAAGAAATACAATCAATAAGCAAAATTCTACGATAAAAATTAGAATCTTCATTCCTTTCCTCAGAGAATAGTACAAAACTTGCTCCGATATAATAATTCTAAGATATTTTAATGAGCAAGAGAAAATTACCCTGCACGATGGATTTCAGATTTTCCATGTAAATCGAATGGGAAGGACAGTTCCTGAAATCGAACCCAGGACTTCAATCATAGCAACAAAAACTATCCTCGGGAGCTTGGCCCACGCAGCAAGAGATTTTCACCAAGTTTCATGAAAATCGGCCTATTGGTTCAAAAGTTAATAGGGGGGGTGGACAGACAGACACAATGACAAAACTATAAGTCTATTTCTATTCTGGAAAGTAGGCTAAAAAGTGAGGTCTGTAAAGGGGTTCTAACTTTTTTCCAAACTGAGGCTTCAGAAATAGGGGGGGGTGACTATATTTAAGGACTATATATATATATATATATATATATATATATATATATATATATATATATATATATATATATATATATATATATATGGGGGGGTGACTATATTTAAGGACTATATATATATATATATATATATATATATATATATATATATATATATATATATATATTCGGACTAATACCGTACTCTCAGGAATCATTTAAGCTGAAGATTTGAAACCTTGGTTTGGAAATCAACATTCATGCTCTATAACAATTCAACAGTTTTTATAAAAATATTTAAGTTGCATAGTTAATAACAAATATGAACAATAACATACTCTCACAAACAAACAGAATTTTGTGCCATATGAATAAACAGATATTCAATTAATGTAAAAAGCCAGTGAGGTGTCAATTTTCTCCAAGCGTGGTTCTTCATGTCTATGGTCCATTAAATGATCCGGCCATTAGTTACTCACCCTGACAACTGCAGTGGCGGAGTAGAAGATCTCTCCCCCGCCACCTCCCCAACTGCCCTAGAATGCAGATCAGCCTGCATGCTGGGGGGCAGTGGGGGTCGTGGCGTCCTTGGCAAAGATGATGACGGGTTGGGAGAGGGAGCTGTTGGAAGGGGTCCTGGAGAGGGAACCCCTAACGAGGTCCCTGAATCCTCAGATCCCCCAAAGAGAAGCCCACTTCCCAGTTCCACAAGATTCATGGGGGAACTGGGGCAAAAGGCAGTTAGTAAACAGAACAAGAGCAATATAGCTGCTTATAGGGTGATGCGTAACCAATGCTGAGTGGGTTGGACAAAAAGAATCAAGGAAATTAAACTTACACAAAGTTTAGTGAAATATGCTATCATATACAGCACATTAATTCACCTTTCAAATAACACAATTTGTAATACAGCATTTCTGAATAAATTTTATATTTTTTCCTCCACAAACACACACATGCCTGCATTTATCCACTAAATCACAATTTACTTTTTTTGGAGCCAAATAACTACAACATTCAGCTCTGCGATGCAGACCAAGTTAAAAATAGAAGAAAAACTGTGATTAAAACTAAGGAAATAAATCATTTGACTCTTGAGAGGCAATTGAACATTAAATGATTATAACTGATGGATAAAATTACTTGCATTAGCCTATTGTACTCAAAAAGAGAATGTGACCAAATCATAAAGTGAGAACCAATGCTCTTAAGTGCATACTTTCATCTTTTTATAAACATTAAAATGTAACTCAAAACTAATTAATATTCAGCTGGGCTAAGAAAATGTAATGCTATTCAAATTTATCTAAAACACAAACTTTCTTCTCGATGAAACAATTAACTCTAAATTAACACTGGATTATCATTGCAATAGCTAACTTAACAATCCTTCCCTTATAACAAATTTATCTGGACTCACTTTTTCCAAAAGTTTAAAATATTTTCTATGTAATATAAATAAATAATAAATTAATATACATTTCATATCTTATAAAATGCCATGTTTCACATCAAATAATGTTAAAGTTATGAATGCATATTTTGTCAATTATACTAGAGATATTGTTTGATGAATGATGTATTTCAGAGAATAAAGAGGCTCTGCAAAGTGTAAGGGAAAAAGATAATCTCTATCTTTCTCTAAACACTGAAAGAATAAATTCTGACGAGGGAAGAATCTCTCTATCTAATATAAAACTCTTTTCCCTCCCTCACAGTAGGGAAGGTAAATGTGTATGCATCATGGTAGGAAGTGAATGGTGATTGTGTCAGTTAGGAATGTGCGCATACCAATAACTGGATAACGGTAGTTGATATAACTAAATCCACCAAAGGAATGTCGAGAGGAAAGTTGGGACCTGGGGCTGAAGCGACCAGGTGAGCCCATGTGGCAGATTTGTCTCAATTTAACTTTACCAAGGATGCTTCAAACAGTCAAATTCATTCTTTGACCAATACCTTAAATAATGTCCGGCATAATATGTTCGAAACATAAGTAAAATTTTTGCCTCCTATTCTTTTGTGATTTAATGCTTTGGAGCTGATGATAGTTGCTCGTGGGTTTCCATGCGATTATGGTAATAAGTATTTGCTTCTCTGATTAGAATCTCCAAGATTACATTATAGAAATGAGTATTAAATAAGTCAAAAGGGTCTGAATCCTCATTCTAACAAGATGAATTTTAATCAATTAAATGGTTTGTGATGCAGTAGCTCTATCAGCTAGAGAATATCACTGCTGATGCATATGCTGTGTCAGCCATCGCTTCAAGATTAGAGCATCCTTAAACAAGCCATGGCCTTATATACACAGCATTTGAAATCAAAAGCTTTAGCCAAAATTTTGCCTCCAGATAATTAGTTTAGGGCTTACCTAGAAAAAACTTTTGAGAAAACCGAGGAATGTTGTTGCTGCTGATTGGAAAGTGACTGGGGTGGTGCCGAATTTGGTGGGCCTCCTCCACTTGAAAGGTCCTTAGACACATCCTTCTCACTGCCAAATCCTTCCATCCAAGACAATGGATATGATAAGCGCTTGAAAACCTTTAAATATAATTATTTGGCTGAAGTTAACTTTGCCCAGCTAAAGAACCTAAATCATAGTTACCATATATGCTGACGTATAAGTTGACCTTTGAAGCTCAAAAAAAAAATTCCGAAAACTTAAGGTCGACTTATACGCCGAATAAAATGTGACCCTTAAATAACAGATTAAAAGCACTGATATTTATGAAAACATTTGATCTTATAGCATAGGTGATCGCCATTTTGAATCAGCACCTCCACTGTTTACATATTATCATTTATTTTAGAAGATTTAAGATAATTATTTTTAATAGTTAATAAAAATTAAAATTTTAACTATTGTTTTTATTACTGAATCTGAAAAATATAAATGATCTATTTGCAATTACAGGAACGAAGGATAAGTAGAAACAAGTATTTGGTGCTTGCATTCTGCAAACATTTCCTCTCACCTTGAAAAATCAATTATTTTTTAATAAAGACATTTCATTATTAGAAATATTACTTTAATTACAAAGATTTCATCTCTGCACCTATTTTTGTTCTTTCGTTATGGAAAAATATTTGACTAAAACAATACCTAAAATTTGCAATTTTAAGAATATTATAATTTTTCCATTATGATGCACTAATGCCACACATTTACGCTAAATTTTAAAGTTATAGCACATCTAAAAGTGAAATAATATTTTTCTAATTGTTTAAAATTTAAATATTTTTAACGGCCGATATAACAACTTCATGGTGGTTATCAAATGTTTACTTGTGCATATGGACTAAGCTCTAAATAATGTAAAAATTTCAGCTCCCTAGCTCACCTCTTAGTACAGGGGTGGGCAAACTGCAGCCCGCGAGGGCATTTTATGTGGCCCGTGATGCAATTATGAAAGCGAACCGTAATATAAAATAGAGATAATTTCATATTTGTAGCTTAAATTAATGCCGGAAAACCTTTTCCAGTGATGTTATGGGGATAACATATATTTTATTATTGATTTTCCCTAACAGGATCCCTGGTATTACCTCACATTACTTATGATGTGAACCCTAACGTGGCCCGCCGAAGCATTTTCATCTGTTTATGCGGCCTGCCTAAGAAGTTGCAACTGTTAATGCGGCCCGCCACGTAAAAAGTTTGCCCACCCCTGTCTTAGTACCTAAACATTTACCTATTTGTTTAAACTTTAAGAATGTTTAACAGCCAAACAAATTAAAATATCAAAATTTCTATAATCCCTATTTCGTTTTTTTTTACAAATCCTACCTCTAAAAAAATTTCAGCTCCGTAGCACATTCGGAAATGCATAAACCTTGAAAATTTGTCTCTCGATTATCCATGCACGTGTTAGACAGAAATAAAGTGAATAAATGTATAAATAAAAACAAATTTGTCTTTAATTAGTGTATCATACATAACCAACTATCATTGGAACAAAGAAGTGAAGGTAAGTAAGAAAAAAGTTCGGACTAAATTAACAGACCGTAGCCATTTAAGAACTTTATTCCCTAAATAAAAATTGAGATGCCAATTGCGCTATATCATAAATGCTAAATGAACATGAGCTAAATGAGGTATGCCTGTATTTGCTCGTAAGCCTGGTTTCCTGGATGATTGACAACTGATCGAAATGTTTTCCCATATCCTGATGTGCTAGAGACATGACACACAAATTGTCAGTGCATGTGTTAAGATTATGGCATCATCATCATCCATGCCTTTATCATGTACTTGGATAAAAAATATCGAGAATTAGGTATGACGCAATTATATTTAACAATTGAAATGAGTTAAAATTTCTCGAAAAACTACGAAACCAACATTAAAATACTTATTATGTTTTTCCGTCACTGCTATCAGGGTTGCTTCTCCAATTGTGATCTCTTATAGTCCTACAGAAAAACAAACCTATTTGCTCCTTCCTATAGTTGATATCCCAAATTTCATCAAATCATGTTTGTGCTTTCAGTAGTACTCAAGAATTGCAATTATCTATGACACGACACCCTCAATCGCAGTGCATGATGCAATTAGTATTTGGATCGAGTAAAATCTTACATATTATTGGAAGAAAATATTGGTGATGATGTTTTCAAAATATGTATCATATTGAAAATTAGAGTTATATGCTTATGGGAATAAACTTGATGTTAATTCAATTAAAGAAAAATGAATATATT
This sequence comes from Tanypteryx hageni, assembly GCA_028673005.1. NCBI lineage: Eukaryota > Metazoa > Arthropoda > Insecta > Odonata > Petaluridae > Tanypteryx > Tanypteryx hageni. The sequence continues at coordinate 87,997,052 of CM054118.1, read as the reverse complement.
TCTGTAACTCGAATAATTTTTGCTTTCCTTTCCTTTGAGTTATAGAAGTTCCACTGTGTGTGTGTGTATATATATATATATATATACATACTGCCATTCCCCAGCTTGCATAAGCTCAATCTTACGTAAACTTTTCTATAAGCCACAAACAAAAAAATTCAAAATGCAAAAGTGCATACATATTACATTACGCTTGGAACATAAAGTACGTACTGTATATATTCGAGTATTTACAACCCCGCATAATATCCGACCCCTTATTTTTGCCTCAAAATCTTATTTTCATCTTATGTGTCATGTAATGTGCGAGTTGGAATTTTTGAGTTCTGGTAGTGCGACCTTCAGTTCCCATAAAATATAGTGCGTTTTCTTTAGTTGAATTGAAGCTATCAGTGCGTCCGCGTATTCTTTGTGCCTACCTTAGCAAGTTTTTATCCATCCATTATTTTAACAATGGGTGACAAAAAGGATGCTGATCATGTTGAGAAAAAAGGTTCTTACAATTCCCAGGTTAACAGAGGAATCGGACAAAGTTATGATATGAATTTTAAAATAGTCATGGCTCGAGGTGGATAAAACTAACAATATTCAATATAAAAATCCAACCCTCTTTTAAATTTTAGACTACGCTCCATCAAAGAATCCATTTCAAAAACCTTGTCAGCCAGTGCCTTAGACATGTTCAGGTCTTTCGCCGTGTCAGGCAACAGCTTCCTCCAGCACGCATTCCAACTTGAGGTTTGATATCATCTAGAGATTCCTTTACAATTGTAATACAGTCAGTGACTTTATACTTTTTTCAACAATCGCTGACTGACATAGACAAATCGCTCTCCACCTGGTCGAAAATTCTCGCAAACATGTGGTGGGTGTAATGCGAATTAAATGTTGCGATGAGATCTTGATCCATCAGTTAGAGAAGAGAGGTGGTATTAGATGATTTTATTGTTTAATTTTTTATCTCTAATCAGTTGGAATTAGAAACTTTGAACATGAATGACATAGATTTTTAGGGATATAACATTTCACAACTTTTATATATATTATTAATATTTCCTTATTGAAGAGCCACTATTGCTTGGAATGAACATTCCTGTGAATACTGGCAAGTTCTAAATCAACTCACCTTGGTCTTCCTACTCTCCTGCTTCTCCACATCCTCCACAGTGGCCGCCTTCTGCATCACCTTGCCTCTCTCTGTTGCTTCATCCTTTGTCTCCATTTCTTCCAGAGGTGCCCCTTCTCCGGAATCCAGACTGAACGAAACAGATGATGCTTTCTTTCTTGGTGTCACCACAGGCGGGGTAGAAACTTGACCCGAACAAGCGCCTGCAATGGCACATGTGCCCAAGCCCCCACCTGACCCTTCTCGTATGTCGATGCCAGAGTCATGGCAGCTCAACTTTTCCAAATTGCCATCTCCTCTGTGGTCAATGTTCACTGTCTCTACATCTAAATTGACTCTTTGATCACGTCCATCACCAGATCCTTCAGTAGACATTGACTTAGCTTCTTCAGATGATCCCACAATTCCACACCGTCTTGAATCTCCGCCAACTTCCTATATTAACAATAGAATGTTTAAAGTAATTATTGAGTATAATGCAAGAAAATAATATAGATATTAATAATAAGCTATACTTTCATAAACTGATGAAATGTTTGTACAGCTACACAGTGCTGGCATTAGCCTACTCTTAACAAAGAGCACCAAGGGGGCCAATTCTGTTCAAAGGTCAGAATTGCGACTTATTGAAACTGGAATATAATTGGACCAGACGCCTAATCTCCACTCGTATACTACAGCGAATGGCTCATCAATGTGTATTCTTGCTACCTAATATGTTAGTAGTGTTATTTTCAGCCATTGTGTGGCGCCAGATGTCAAGGTGGATTTTTAAAATGTCGCGCAATCGCACAGTTTTACTGAAGGCATGCTTCTAAAATTGCACTTGTGGATGAGTAACTTGGGTAGTTATTACTGTTATTTTAATTTCTAATATGGAAGCAATGCTTCCCTTGCTTCCATGGAGGATTCCCCCCTGATGAGGGATTGTTTTTGGATTTGACGTCATCACAAATTTCAGTCCACTTAATTTCACAATTCGATTCCAGACCGACATGATGCCTTGCAGGAAGATTATATTTTATAGATAGCAGCACCTCTAGTATTACGAACATTGTGGAAAATTTGATGGCTCTTAGCAAACACAAACTCAGAATCACTCACACTGGAGTTCAACCGAATTTCGGTAAGTGCAACGACATGGAAATTGCAGAGCTCACTGATGTTTGATGCAACCGAGGAGAAGGGAGGTTGGTGATGGAGAGCCCACAAGCTGAGAAGCAGTTGAAGTTGAAAACTCTGACATTATAAGTGTAATTAGAAAAATCCTGAGCCAGTTCGGCGATAGATAGTTCGAGTCATAAGTAAACTGTTGCAAGCAGTAGCAAGCACACGACACGAGAATAACTGTTGAAATACATAGCACAAACAGAGAGGCAATAACACATGCACCTTCACTGGCTGCCAAATATTGGATTTTTTTAAGTAGACTACCACACTTGACCCATTTAATGAGGGCAATGTATTGGTTGAGGCACCTGTCTACTTTGATTTGATGGCCTTACAGCAGGAGAGGTTCCTGAAGTGTGGACCAGGCCAACTGCGGCTGGCCCCTTACCATTTTTATAGAATATATTTTACATATACCGTACTTACTCGCCTAATTTCCTCCATCGCGTAATTGCCCCACCTGAACTATGAGAAGGAAATAAAACATTATTTTCTGACCTGACTATTTTCATACAATAGGAGAGAACTCCACATTTGCCTCTAACGACTGGCTTCTGACTCCCAAAACTTTCTCTCTAGGCTAAAGAACCCCAGATGAAACTGACACTCCAAGTTCACAAAATATGTTATCCGAGTTCAAAAGTCACTCTCATTCTCGGGGACTAATGAAAAGTTCGGACCTGACTAATACATTTAGGAAATTTGGAATAAGATTTGGAACAACTGATTAAAATGAAGTAAGGCAGTTACATAAAAAACTGTATTTCACATTAAGTGTAGCATGCTATGCTTAATCTTTTGCTTAAGCTTTTTCCGAGAACCATTTTTCATTTGTTTAGGTTAGGGGTGGGCAACCTATGACCTGTGGGCCCCATGCAGCCCTCTAGAGCATTGCATGCAGTCCTTGAAAGCATTGATGAAAACATGATCCGTGTAATTTAACACAAGCTCATATTTTTGGTATAATTGTGTTAATAAAACACAGAATTTGGAAATTTAACACTAAAATCCTTATTTACACTCAATGATACCTCAGAATCTCTCAGTAACTTCTGATTTAAACTCTGTCTTGCCCACCGAAGCATTGGCGACTTTCAATATGGCCCACCTAAGTATTCCCAACCAACGATGCAGCACACCATATCGAAAACGTTGCCTAGCCCTGGTTTAAGTGAATACTCCACAAAAGCACTCATTCCAAGGTGATAAAGAGAATTCAACCATCCACTCTTTACACTGCAGGAATTATTATGGAAGCAAAGCCATGCCCATTGATTAAAACCAGAAAAATCATGAAAGCTCTAGATTGTAGGTACAAGCCAAAAATGCAGATATTATGGATCGTAAAATAATTACTCCAGTCCAGTACAAGAGAGAACTACAAACAGGGTTATATATCTACATATATAAATTGGAAATGAAAAAGTATGAGAGCACAAACCTCATCATCACCTTCTCCTTTAGAACTGTTGATAGAGGGCAAAACATCTGGACCCGTGCCGGAACCCTTTGCCTCCCTCCTCAAAAGATCAGGCGTTGCTCCAGAAAGACCTCCAGGAGCGACGATGCCTTCAGTAGCTGGGCCTGTGCCGTCCAACACTGTCGGAGGAGTAACCAAGTCCCTTTCAAAGGCTTTGGGAAAGGCATCGCCGCCTCTGAAGCCCCCTATAGGGATCGTACCATCATCACCGGTTCCACCTCCAACTTCCCTGAAGGAGCATACACTCCCCTCTGGACTCGGCTCATCATCTTCTTCATCTTCACCTTCTGGAGACGATCGTGGCGCAAGTTCAGGAAAGGTTTCATCTTTGACGAGCAGGGAATCCTTACCGGGAGAGTGCTGAGTGGAGTGGCACTCCTCATCCTCCTCCTCCAAATGCCCACTCCCCCTTCCATGGTAGATCTCCGGTTTTGGAAGGTCAGTTCTGAGAAGATGCAAAGAAAATTACAATTATTAGGACTGATCAAAAATTCAAAGCCTGGAGCTTCTTTCCGCAAACAGAGTTCTTTTTAAACACAAGAAATATCAAGGCAAATATGGAGTTATGACTCTTCACAAAAGCATATTTATCTGAAATTGTGTGTGAAAAGATGAAAACAACAATTTCATTGATAATTTTAGCATTATAATAATACGTTACAATATAATATAATATTACAATAATGACTTGTAACCTCTTGTGGGCAAGCATTAAAAAATATACTGCATTTACTCATGTATAAGCCGCACTTTTACTCCAAGATTTTCATTCGAAAAATAAAGGCGCGGCTTATACAAAGCAAAAAAAATTCAAAATAGGATATTCTGAAAATAATATTTCAATTTCCACTTTTATGCTATTTTTGGTGAGAAGTCGTTGTTTAGATCTCGTGATTTCCTCTAGAATGCAGTATGGACAGAATCAACATTGGAGCGATATTTTCAATCCATAGTATCTTTTCGCAATGCTTGAAGTGGAGCGATATTTTCAATACATAGTATCTTTTTGCACCGTTTGAAGTGGTCGCCTTGCCTGATTATTACTTCTAGAATCCTGCGGAGCTTAGAATGTAGTCTCAAGGTATTTGATTGGTTAGATCCAACTCAGCGCAACTTCAGCACAAACACCAGCGCTCACAAATTACTGTGTTACCCAGTAAATACAGCATTTTTATGGTAATACGGTATAAATTACTGGAGGTTCAGCTGCTGACTGAACTCGATCTATTCTCACCTCATATGCATTTCAAGTACAATGTAACGTATGCCTAATGTGTCTACAATGTAACAAGTATCTTGTATTTCGTAAACAGACGTGCGAAATGTACGGCGATTTTTCGAAAGTTTTATGATCTTTTAAAATCACTAGTACTCGAATATAATGCTTTTAAAATTTCATTTTTTGAAAAAAAAAAAAAAAAAACGTTATATTCGGGACAATGCGGTACGGTATATTTTCTGCTTTATTTTTATTCGCTTGCTTACTTATTGGAAGCAGGTGGGAAGAGGAGTAAAATTATGGATTTCTTGAATTGGATCCAGGCAAAGTCAGCTGAGAAGCTGATTCTCTAAAAACTTTTTTCCATTTTCGATGTTGAAAAACCCTGGGTGCGGCTTATATGCAAGTAAATACGGTAAATGATATTTATCTACTATTCAAAGAGAAAGAAACTGACAAATAAAAAATATATAAGCTCGAAAAATGTTTAATAATCGAGAATGGAGATACAGGTTCATATTTATAAGAAGCCAAAGAGTTGAGAGTGAGTTTGTTTCTCATGGACATCTTACATTCTCATCAAAAAATCTTAGCATAAATATGAGTAATTTAAATACCACTGAAAACTCACTCAACTCAACAATTTGCATTTATTACTGAAAATATCATTTGCTGTAGCATTTAATAATCCATCAGGCATCCTTTGCCTTTAAAATATAAATTTTGATCATACGGTAGATGATTTATGCTCATAATTTACTGGTTCTACAGAGATAATAAGGATAAGGTATGTTATTAACAAAATATGGGGAAAAACTACATATCTGATCAATGTTTTGGAAAATTCACTTTGTTAGGAAGTGCTGTCAAAGTCTCATACCATGAAAAGGCACAAAAGAAATCCTATGTGAAATAGAAAATTTCATGAAAATATAATGAAAATGAGTAAATAGATCCATTTGTTTGCATATGCAAGTGCTTCTATTTCAAACTGATGAAATATCTTGTCTCTGACAGCATGCACAAATCATGAGATGCTGCTTCCCAAAGTGATAAAAATTAAATTCATAACATATCTATGAACTGAAAGTTAACATAACATTTAATGATAAATTTGAATTTCCCATTATGCCAAAGCATGATACTTAGAAAGTTACTGTTAAGTCACAGATACACGATTAATATATATAAGACAATTTAATTCAACTATCACAAAAGATAAATCACTTAATATTTTAATAAAAGATAAACTATAAACCTAAGTTATGAGATATTTGTGGCCAGTAAGCTAAAATAAGAAGTACATCCTTGCTTATCAGAACTACTACCGATATGCTGATAGCCAAGATAACATTTTCATCAGAGAATTAAAACATGATAATGACCTTTGGATGCTATAATTCAGATAACTACCAAAATTAAAACTAAATGTTTTAAATTTATATGACAATTGATAATACAGACCACAGAAACACCAAGTCAAGTAACTAGGAAGATTTACTCAATCAAAATAAATATCGAATTTAGAAAAAATCTCATAATAACCAACCTTGGAGTATCCTTTGACATGTGTCGTACTCTCATATGGGCAATATCAAAGTAAATGGCTGCATTCACCACATACTCCATTGGAGCAATCACACCATATGATTCTGGACCATGCTCAATAACAAGAGGGTCTGAGACATTTGGGTCGAACATAACTGCATTTGGGGTGACCAGAAGAACTCCTCCAACCACGCCCTAAATGAAAATACACAAATTCAGAGAACAATTTTAAATTATTAAGTCATCTCGAATGAGTTATTAAACTGCAAAATTTTGTAACAAGCAATTATTTTTACTATTATCAGTCTCCTGACTGACAGAAACCAAATGTATGACTTTATTAAATGAGATATGTAACATAAAGATTACTTAAAACCTTAGCTGCAAATCATAAAAATCTTACTACGTAATAAAAAATATTACGTTAGAGCTAGAATCATTATTAAGATAACAACAAATGACCAATTATTAGTAATAGTTGGATTGTCTTCATATTTTGTGTACGCATTTTACCTGTCCATCCGTAATGTGTCGTACATTGATCTTAAGAAACCTTTCAAGGCACTCTCGATCAAGATGTTTTTCTTCAGTCCCATCGCCCACTCCGTGCGGCGGAGACGGACTGGATCTCGATCGCTCCAGACCGGGTTTTGGAGACGACGGGCGAAGAATGTCAAGAAGTTCTGAAGAATAAAACATTTATCCTATAAATGGAAAGTTTAATGCACAAAATAAACGTGCCCATTCATAACTTCATCATGAGCGTTACATATCTGAAGATACTTGTAACGAAAATAACGTCATATGAAACGCTATCAAGCCAAAGGAATGGTTACAACATTTGCAACAATAAAATAAACTAAATAATGTTATTTTAAGCATAAATTTTACTAGAACCCCAATCGATGCCGAATGTAATTGCATTTATTTAAGCACATACTTCACTTACTACATGACTTCAAAATAAAAAGACAATTTCTTCCATGGACATATTTATTAATTGTATGTAAGGTGTTAAATTATGCATTCTTTATAAATTCTAGTAATATATTTATATCAACAAAAATAACAATTACCGCCCCAAGTTTTCCTCAAGGATACTTCCATTGGATTCGAGACGTATAATCGGACTTCATTTGTCACATATAAACATGGCGGAAATATTTGAAATGCCACAATGCTTCTACGAAACAGTAGGCCTAGGGGGCATAGGGTGAGCAGACGTCCTGCTCTTAGAGGACATGTAGTCTTTTTCTATCAAACATTTTGTTCGTTCTCTCTCTCTCTCTCTCTTTTGTGTTATTTAAGTATTAACCTATTGAAATTACTATAGTACGCTCCATTAATTTATTTATTCAGTCACCGACAAACTATTTCCGCCCTTCAACCGCACCGAGCCGCTGGTTTCCGTACGCTTTGTAAAATTAAATATGGCTTTGCATCTTTCTGTTCTGTATTAATAATTATAGCAGAGGTTTTTTAAACAAAGTTGATATATATTAAGGTCATTTCAACGATTTTACTTTCGGAAAATGCCGAAAAAGCTAATTTTCTGATCATTCGAAACATTGTATCTTAATTTAAAGAAAATATCAATATAATTTAATTTAAGCATATTTTTAGTTTCTCCATACGTAGTATAGGGGAAAGTATTGTATTCATGAAAAAAAATCGACTTCGAGATTTCAACGGAAATACACGTTTTGAGGTTCCCTGAACACGTTTTGACCATTTTCTCGATGATGTCTGTGTGTGTGTGTGTGTGTATATGCGATTAGTTTTTTTGTGGGTGCTCGAACTCGAAAACTATTAAACAAGGTCAACGCAAAATTTTATATTTAACATTTTTATAAAAACCATAAGAGCTTATTAGTTTTTTGTAACAATCGGTCAACCGGAAGTGGGTGTTTACTCTTGTCACATCCGTTATTTTAAAATATTTGCTTTAATATTTGATATTGACTTTCTAATAGAAATGCTAAACATGACATTTTATGCAGATCGGATTATTAGTTTTTGAGTTAGAGCACCCACAAAATTCAGACATCATTGAGAAAATAGTTTAAACGTGTTCAGGGGACATTAAAACATTTATTTCCGCTGAAATATCGAATTCGAATGTTTTCATGAAAATAAAACTTCTCTATATTTCGTACATGGAGAAAGTAAAACACAAACCTTCTCAAATACTACGTATGCATTTGGCCTCAATACACTGTTTCCTGACCGGAAGGAACTCTTACTGCAACAAAAACAACAAAACCACGGAAAATATCTTCTGCACGTAAATGGTATTAATATATATATTATGTGAATCATGTGAAAATCGAACTAGATAAACAGTTATACCATACATATATCTAATATCTTATACATATATTAAAGAGAATTCTGTCTTTCTTTTTGTGTGTTTGCATAGTTTACATTTTTCATTTGAATTTTAAAATCACTTAGAATTGCGATATGAATACGAGACTTGCACCAAACGACGCCTAAAAGAATATATATTCATTTACCATGCCATCGATTTTCGAATACGCATCGAATCGTTTCACAAATTCGTTATTAACACGAAAATTTGGCTAAATTTTAGACGAAAAAATTTCGTGGTCAACGGCGACGGCATTGTTGCTGATATAGCAAAATTACGTCTATATGTAAAAGAAATGACATGAACTTTACGGCTTAATTTTAACGATAGGTTTGTTTACTGCAGTACCATTTATAAGGCATGGAAGAAATGCGAACGAACATAAGACCGCTAATATTTTAATTAGCTTTTTTTGTTTACCTTGACGACGAAAGAACTTAGTAAGTAGATTTTTAATTCACACATTTATTGTAATCACTATAAATGCACCGGCCATGCGTCAAATATCTTGCTTAGTTATCGAAATAAATTAATCATAATCATTGTCAATATAGTAATTTTCTTTAAACTGCCCAATCAAATTTGCAAACGAAATGGTATTTTCAATGTACGCGTGAAATATCTTCCTATTTAAAATGTTGAGTTGCCCATCATTACAATGCATTGGAGTCGTTCCTGACTTAAAGTTTTTACGCTACATGTTTATTTACATGAAATTTACATGAAAATTTTCAATCTGTTTTCGTCCTTCATGATTTTGTTTCAATGTAAGCTGTGTAAAAGCACTTTAAAGCCCGAGTCCAATAATGCAAAAATCCGAGATAAACAATGCCAGCTACCATAGCCTCATTATGAAATGTCGAAAAATCGGAAAAATCGAATATAAACTTAAAATATGAGGGGGGAGATTGGAAGAGAGAAAAGGAGGAAGAATGGGAAGTGCCTTAAATTTAATATTTAATCCACGCATACCCGTCATATTGACGGGCTTTTGCACCAGTAAATATAAAGTATTTACAGACTGACGAAGGCACATAAGCGCATTGTTGCTGGACGAAGATAGTCGAGAGAGCATGGGAGAGCACAGTGGTAGCTGGGCGTAAAAATGAACTAAGCGTTCGATACAATCTTTAGAAAAAACTTTAAAAATGTTGGAATTTAATTACGACCAGCGGGAGAAGCACAGAATATATTCGAGCGGAAAGGGTTAAACTTGCGTTATTTCCTCGACCTGATATAGTTTCTTGTTCAGGATATGTTGACGGCATGAAAATCGTCCGAGGTCGAAGGTCACTCAAAGACATGGCGGCCAATTCGCTCGCTGCCACTGCACGCCACCCTATTTCCGTATTTAAAACGTTCGAGTTTAAATGTTCGAGAAAAGTTCCGCGGCGCACATGAAACCCTTCCGCGACACATCAGTACGGGAAGCAATCCACTGCGTAACTAGCACAGACCGAGAAGAGGCCGCATTAGTAAAGGTTCCTTCCCCGGGTAGCGTGCTCTCGAGGGGCGATAAATGTCCCCATCCATACCCAACCTCTTAGCACTTATTATTCATGATTCGTTTTATAAACACACCTCGAGTTTAGATAACGCTCTGCTATTTCAAGCATACGAATGCGCTTCTGCTTCTCGCCAAGTGTCAAGAAACGTGGACGAATTAACGTAAAACACTGGCTGGGATGGCAGATCTCGAGAGCAGCCAGAAGTGGAGATGTGGAACATCTCGTTAACATCGCCTCTCTCTCTCTCATATCATTTCGTTATCCGTATTTACCAAATACCTTAATATTACCAGTGAGGGTGTTTCCAGGCGGTTTACATGGCAATTGGAGATTATTTAAAAACTCGGATGTCGCCACCACATGACATTCTCCGTGCCTGTAGGTAATATTTCTAAAAATTCCAAATAGGTTAAATGAAGATAAATTTTTTAAGGAACTGCGAGAAAAATTTAGAGATTTTACAAAGAACAGATATTAACATAAACCGTAGAATTCTGGCATTGGATACAGCCACGAAGCACCAACAATTAAGAAAGTAAAAAGGAGCGTTAATAAGACGTAACTAAGCGTCAAGTGTTTACAATATTTGCCGGTAGAGAAAATGTTTCGAACAAACGTCGTAAAAAAATAAATTTCCTACAACGTTTATTCCAATACTTTTTTACATTCATCAAATATTAAAACAAATATTAAAAAAAACGGGTGTGACAAGAATAAACATCCACTTCCGGTCGAGCGATGTAAACTAAAATCTAGTTAGTGCTTGAGTTTCTAATACAATTGCTAAATATGAAATTTTATGCTGATCGGATTATTAATTTTTGAGTTAGCGCGCCCACAATATTCCGCTCACAGACAAACACACCCACAGACATCGAGAAAATAGACAAAACGTGTTCAGAGGACCTTAAAACATGTATTTACGTCGAGATCTCGAATTCAAGACAACAATAATTTCCCTATACTTCGTATATGGATAAAGTAAAAAAGGGCGACAAAAGCCATCTATCACAGCTGGACGAGGGACGAAATGGAGAGATTGTCCCTCCAAACTTAAGAAAGTTGGTCATCCTAGTGCAGGAACAGGCTTTTTGAAGACAGCATAAAGTACGAATAAAACCTAGGGGCGTTAAAACAAAGTCATACAAAATTCATTTCAACTCGAAGAACTACCGAGTTCAATCCGGAGCCCGAAGATTAGGCTGCAAATCCGAAACCCTAATCAGCAGACCAACTGAAGTACCCGGCGTTACCCGGATAAACCCAACACATTTCATATGTATGTGACAAACCGAGGAACTTGATCCTTACGATTTCCTAACAGTCGCCTATCTTGGGTGTTGCAAAGTGCTCTTGGATCATTTCCCTTTCCAACGTAATTTTTTTGGAATTTATAGCCATTATATAAGACAGGAAGGAGACTAAGGTGGATATTGAAATTTTAAATAAAAAATTAAAATAAGTTCACGGTTTAAGAGATGATTTAAAATTAGTTAGTTTTTTGGGGAGCCTATGGGGGGGGTTGTTGAGGGGCAGAAGGGGGGAGGGTTGTTGAGGGGATGAAGGGGGGGTGTTGAGGGGCAGAAGAGGGGGTTGTTGAGGGGCAGAAGGGGGGTGTTGAGGGGCAGAAGGTGGGTGTCGAGGAGCAGAAGGGGGGTGTAGAGGGGCAGAAGGGGGGTGTTGAGGGGCAGAAGGGGGGGTGTTGAGGGGCAGAAGGGGGGTGTTGAGGGGCAGAAGGGGGTGTAGATGGGCAGAAGGGGGGTGTAGATGGGCAGAAGGGGAGTGTTGAGGGGCAGAAGGGGGTGTTGAGGGGCAGAAGGGGGGGGTGTTGAGGGGCAGAAGGGGGTTGTTGAGGGGCAGAAGGGGGGGGGTGTTGAGGGGGAGAAGGGGGGGTGTTGAGGGGGAGAAGGGGGGGTGTTGAGGGGCAGAAGGGGGGTGTTGAGGGGCAGAAGGGGGGTGTTGAGGGGCAGAAGGGGGGTGTTGAGGGGCAGAAGGGGGGTGTTGAGGGGCAGAAGGGGGGTGTTGAGGGGCAGAAGGGGGTGTTGAGGGGCAGAAGGGGGGGGTGTTGAGGGGCAGAAGGGGGTTGTTGAGGGGCAGAAGGGGGGGGGTGTTGAGGGGGAGAAGGGGGGGGTGTTGAGGGGGAGAAGGGGGGTGTTGAGGGGCAGAAGGGGGGTGTTGAGGGGCAGAAGGGGGGTGTTGAGGGGCAGAAGGGGGTGTTGAGGGGCACAAGGGGGTGTTGAGGGGCACAAGGGGGTGTTGAGGGGCAGAAGGGAGGTGTTGAGGGGATTCGGCGCCACTTACCCCTTTCCTCCTCCTCCTCCGCTGGTCTGCGTTCGCCCGTGGGCGTGGTAGCGGACGATCCGGAGCTTCGCCTCCGCCCGCCCCCGGCGCCAATTTCCTCGCCGCCATCGCCGCTCTCCTCGCCCCCTCCCCCTTTGGCGGGCACGTAGAGCAGCTGACCCGGGAAGATGAGTCGCGAGGCGAGGCGGTTGAGTTTGCAGAGCTCCGAGGGCGTGGTGTCAAAGCGGGCGGCGACCGATGTCAACGTGTCGGACGCCTCGACCTGACGAAAGACAAAGGCGAGGGATGAGGGCGATTAATTCGCTTGATTGCAATTTGGCCGCGAATGTGTTTAAATTGATAGTTTTTTAAATAGGAATAGATTAGGTAAGTTACCCTCTATTGTAGGGCTGTTTATCACCCGAGCGTGGTGTCTATTCGGGAGATTCTTTACCACTAGGCTTCTATTTCAGGTAATAGATAGTAAAAAAACGAAATGTCCTCGTATTCTCTAGGACTGTTTAGTCTTTAGAGTCACTTACAAGCGGCAGACGAATGATTTAAAAAAAAACCCTTTTTCGGACTCAATATAGAACTTCGCAAATGAGAAAGTAAAAATTTATCTATTGGCCCTCGTGTAGGTACACACCTATCGCAATAAATCTCCATCTTTAAAATTTAAAAACTAACTTCGTAAAAACAAATTTATTGAAATATTCCTTACGAATTCCAATACGAAAATAACAATGACCGACCCCTCATCTGCTTCTTTTTAACCCTCGAGTGGTCGCGCCCATTAGACCAGCGATTTCGGTCGCGCACCATGATCCGACAGCGGAAACTAATTTTCAACGAATATCGTGCGATTTATAACTTGGTTCGTCAAAGGTATTTAATCTGGTCCTTTTAACCTCAGATTAACTACCGACAAAACTTATTTCGTGATTTAAAAAAATAGCTTTAAAAAGGAGCTGAAACCAGAGCTGTAAATATAGATTTATAAAAACTATTTTAATTTCAAATTTCACCACAAAACTTTTTATTTTTTGCTTGAATTACACAAAAATTACACGCGTATATACAACTCCAGTTTACAATCCTTGCGTTAAACACTCGGCGCATATGAATTCACCATGATTATCGCATACGTGCTTTTGACAGATTGGACATTAGTGGTTGGTCTTGGTGTCTATGTCATCGTTAAAAGAAATCGCACTTCTTTTGTGTGGTTATTGACCATTTTGCGTAGTCTCAAATGTTTTCGTAACTGTCTCCGATTACTCCATAGATTTTGCAGGCAGCTGTCGGGACAAGGATTGAATTGCCAATCTGCTCTGCAGGTAATTTCTTATCAGTTATCACGCAAGTGTGCTTTCAGGTAATGTCGTCTAACAAACGTTTCATGGCAGTTAGCTTCCAAAATAACTAGCGAATTTATAATAAGACAGACGACGGGCAACACTGTTTTTCTGAGAACTGATGAGTTTAACTCATCCGCTCCATTCACTTCACTCTCTCTCTCTCTCTCATTATAGTGTTACTTCCTGTGGTTTCATTTTATCTACGTTTTTTTAATGATGCATTGTTGATATTAGGATTACCACATTACCTTTCCTTAGCACGTACGAAATTAGCGTGGTATCATCATGACAGAATTCTAACAGTATTAACACATTTCTCGAATGCTTGCGAGGCAAAAAGTCATGGTTCCATAAGTTTCCATTCATACTTTTGGCCCTACATTTTAATGGAAACCCAAGTTCCCTTTCATAGGAAAAAGGTTAAAAACAAATGCTTTTAAAAAACCCAACGGAAAAAACTACGTTAATGGTCGCCCTGGGTGACCATGACCCGAAAGCATCTGATCAGACAACGGAAACCAGGCAATTAAGTTATAGCATTATGAGTCACTAGGAAGGTACTCAGGGGAAGGTATCGGAATTTCCAGTAAGATATATGTAATTAGGAAATTTATGTTTTGGGTTTTACCCGATTTGGCCTATTTTTTACCTCGCGATTAGATTAAAAAAAATCGGGCAAACCTCCAATAAACCCGGAAATGCTGCACTAGTAACAAAGTAATTAATATTAAACTAGGGGCTTGGAACTTTCGGACACGATTTTAATATGCAAACGCTTTACAATTTCAGCTCACGTTTACATTTGATATAAATAACCTTCATTGATTTGGCTTTAATTTATTTAAAATCTCGAATTTATCGCTAAATTATAACTACGTATTTCAAAAACATCGAGTCCCAGCCGCCCGAGCAGTGGAAACAGATCATAGTAACTAGCGACTTCTATAACCACACAGAAGGGACCAGTCGTGACGGCTTAAAGTAGATAGACGGCGGTCAGTCTCTTCAACCGCCATTAGCCGGCGAGATCCCTCAAGTCCTCGGCTGTTCGGACCCTTCCTCGAGCTCACCCTTTCCAGCAGGGCATCCCCTGGCCGCAGGGATGGACAAGCACGAAATGAGCAAAGTTTTTAAATGCATTTCCGATGAGAATGCATCTCTGTTCAACACTGGAAGTAGTTTATCGACTATGCACGGCTTTTAAACGGCACTCGACGGCTTTTTTGTCCATTTTAAAGGCGGTATTTATATATTAGAATTGTATTGAAAGGAAAGTAAGCGGATTAGTTCTTTCCAGAACTACTTGTTTACTGTATGGCGGGTAGGAGAATATAACGTGTACTGGTTAAGAATTTTAGTTGCATTACACCTCTCTTAACCCGAATTATATTAATACGTAACTGCTTCGCTTTCATTAAAACCCGATTTCACCCGATTTGTTCAAACATATGAAAAATGCGACAACTATCCCCCGACTACGATTTTATTTTTAACCCGAAAAAGAAATCCCCTATCTATAAAACCCGTCAGATCATAGTGATCCAGCGCGACCATTCTAGGGTTAATTGGCACAATTGAAAATGAAAATCGATCTAAATACACAAAACACAGATAAAGAACGAAAGAATCAACGTCCGTTACATTGTTTGATGAAACATGATTACTTTTTGGAACTATGTCGCCAAAAGGGCCAAGAATTCCAATTGATGTCGTTACCGCAGAAATCACGGAGTCGAAAAAATATTTATAATGAACATGTTTCGCCATCACCGACTAATATTCAATGTGTGTAATGCAAAAACAACATTTTGATAAAAAACATTTCGTGCATTTAAAAATAAATTTCTCGACCGTTTTCTGCCAAACCTTTCAGGTTCGATTCCAGGTCAGGAATATTTGAACAGTTCATCGGATTGATTTGCTGTACACACCGAGACCGCCCTCGTTCATTGTTAAATAGAAATAGAAAGGCAAAGTGAGCGTCTCTCTGTCGAGACTTTACCGGGAAGCGCAGATCGCCGGCGGCCTCTGTCGAGGGGCAGTTAGCGTGTTTGCGTCAACCCTCACTCAGGCCCTGCGTGCTAATCGCGGTAAAAGGAAGGCATTAAGACTGCCACTGTGATGATACTAAGAATTTAATGCATGAACGGGAAAAAACAGAACAAATATCCATATTTGACCTTACCCGTAAAAACACTGCGTCGCAAATTTAGACTCCTCTCCGAATTTACAACAAAATTTGCGTCGTCATTGAAACAAAGATCTCGAAAATCAGAATAACTATAGGATGCCAAAAGACTCCATTCTAAGGACACCGGTTTGGAATAAGAGGTCCAAACCAGGACTAATGCAGGCTGGTTTCCCAAATTTGACGTCCCGAATTGATTATTTATATTGACAGGAAATGTTTCAGTATGTGTTAGCCATTCCTAGGAATTCTCATACTATAAATACCATTTGTAATTCATAGTTTAATGATAGAGAAAAACTTGGAAACAAATTAATAGAGCATTCTCAGGTTTAAAATAATAAAAGCATTGTCAAAACTTCTTTCTGACATATTTTGCATGTATTTTTTTAAATAAACGAATTTAATAAATGTTACTGTTTATACGATAAAATGTTTGAATAAACTGTCCATTGCTGAAGGGTAGTCGAGCGGAAAAGAAAATAACCCATTTCTTCACTCGTCTATGCTAATGTCGAGTTCGGTAATAATCGTCTCCATGGCAACAATCCGGTAAAATGCGATTTAAAAGGCAAAAAAACGCTGTTTTAGTAGAAATTCAAGAAAATACGATCAATTATAAGAATTAGAATATACATTCTTTTCACCTTAGAACAGTACAATCCTCCCTCCGATATCACCATTTTAAGATATTTTAAAGTATTAAAGAAAACATTTCTGAACACTGGATTTGAGTCATTCTATGTAAATCAAATAGGGAAAAACTTTGCTGAAATCGAACCCGGGACTTCAGTCTTCGCCAAATAAAATATAGCCCGGAGGTGGGCCCTGGGAGCACGAGCCTCATGCCAAGTATCACGAAAATCGGACCATTAATGCAAAAGTTGTTAGCGGGGGACACACACGCACAGGGCAGGTCCGAGCTACGGGCGAGCCGCGCGGCTGCCAGTGGCGCCAAGTTTTGGGGGCGCTATCCAGATCATTTACCTATGCATTACTTGCAAGTGAATAAGTATTGGATATCAATTTATATCGAGGAACAGGCTAAAATCTTGATGGCATTCCTTTTAATTTTTAATTATCAATAATTTTTACATGTACTACTTTGTAAATATCTCAACAAACATTAACGGAGGGCGCTGGAGTGCTATCTCGCCAAAATTCCTCGGGCCGCCCCTGCACACACATAAACACATACGGGACCATTTCCTATGGCTATGTTTTCTTTGGAAAACAGCCTAAAAATGGCAGCGTATTCGAAAATTATAGAGACAATTACCATATTAGTCCGAATATAAGGCGACCTCGAATACAACGCGACCCCAAGATTTTGGAAGGATTTTCGAGGAAAAATTGAAAACAAAGCAAAATTATCCAAACGGAACTCATGATGCCTACAATTACCACATAATTATTTATTTAATACTTATATTGGCTTTAATAGCTTTAAAATCACCGCGGGTTCGTTTCACTGTATTCCCAAATTTAATAACTTAGCTTAATAAAATATTAAAAATACATTCGAATAGAAAACTACATTGATCACGTGTATTTGTGAGGCAAAAACAATAATACTAGACTATACCGAATCCGAGTCCAACAATAGTCGTTGCAATGGCAACACTCTCGTAATGAGCGATGAAAACTTCGAAAATGCCAGTATTTACACGAAATTCGAAGAAACGCGATACGATAGCCAAAACTACGATAAAAATTAGAATCTCCATTCCTTTCCTCCGATGTAACAATTCAAAGATATTTTTATGTGCGAGATAAAATTACCATGGACGATGGATTTCAGATTTCCCATGTAAATCGAATGGGAGGGATAGGTCCTGGAATCGAACCCATGGAAACTAACTTCGGGAGCTCGGCCTCAGTAGCGAGAGATTTCCACGAAGAGTCATGAAAATCGGTCCATTGGTTACAAAATTTAATAGGTGGGAGAGACAGACAGACAGAAACGGTTCTCGTAAAATCTATTTACATTTGACCATTACCGAAACATATTTCATTTACATAACTTCGTGCCTAGTTCAAGGTTTTTCCTTATTGTTTCCGTTAGTTCCAAAAACCAGAAATTTAGATCCTGGACGCTATAGGATTATTTTTTCCGAAAAACAATTTATGATTATCCCTTTTTTAATCGATAAAATTTATTGTTCATAGGAAGAAATAAATACCGAATAGGTTTATTTGGAAACACATTAAGCTCGTCTATTAATAGGAATAAATTTTTAAAAAATTTGATGTGGCCACCACATGACTTTCATCATATCTGTAATATTTCTAAAAATTCCAAATAGGTTGGATAATAATAAATATTTTAAGAAACTGCGAGAAAATTTTAGACTTGACAAAGAACAGAAATAAACTCAAACCATAACCTTCTGACATTGGATATATAACCACAAAACTCCAACAATTAAGAAAAGAAAAAGGAGCGTTACTAACATAAGACGTAACTAAGCGTCAATTGCTAACAATGGTCGTCGGTAGGTGGCGTGGTGGTGGCAGCTAAAAATATAAGATATCTTTTAAACAATGCATTATATTGGAAAATGTTTCAAACAAAGGTTGTAGAAAACTAAATTTCCTACGACTTTTACTCCGATACATTTTTACATTTATCAAATATTAAAGCAAATGTTTCAAAATAACGGATAAGTGACAAGAGTAAACACCCGCTTCCGGTTGACCGATTTTTACCAAAAACTAATGTTCTTACGAGTTTTATAAAAATGTTAAATATAAAACTTTGCGTTGACCTGATTAATAGTTTTTGAGTTCGAGCACTCACAAAAAACTATCAGATACACACACACAGACATCATCGAGAAAATGGTCAAAAGGTGTTCAGGGGACCTCAAAACGTGTATTTCCGTTGAAATCTCGAAGTCGATTTTTTCATGAAACCAATCCTTTCCCCTACATGGAGAAAGTAATTAATAATAAAATAAAGTAAATACTTATTTCCATATAGTTGTAAATGCTCAAGTTTTCCTAGCATAATCCTACTAACTACGACATACTAATTTAGTTTTCCATTTAATTGTAAATTTAAAACGCTTTACTCAAGGATTTTTTTACATTCTTTCCAATACTTAAGCTTAGCTTTCATCGTAAACTGTAAAACGAAGCATTAAAATTTATTTAACAAACAACTATATTTTTGTTATTAACGGGGGAATTTTCAAGTTTATTTCAATATAGGAAAATTCTTAAAATATTTTAAGTTCCACTATAATTCATTACGACGGCATTAATTTCCCTTATAAGCATTAAAACGTCTTTAATTTCCATTGAAAGTATTCAAGGTCCCTTTAAAAGCAATAATGTCGTTGCCATGGTTTTTATACATTTCCATTGTTGAGGAGAGGAAAAATTCACCCTTTTTTTCGATTCAAAGCAAATATTTACGCTAATTCGGTACGTATTTGACTTCTGCCTTAAAAAATTAAAAACTCCGTTCTTTCAGCTAAACAACTGTTTTTTTCTCGAATTCGTACCCCAATTTTAAGTAATTTTAAATGTATTTTTAGAAAGCCTTGCACTGAATCCCATACTTTTCTTATGGCGTATTGAAATGGAACATTGGGGTTAAAAAGACCCAATAAATATAATTTTTTTGTGATTTTTATTTGTCTCGTCGGTTGTGTCACTCGACCTACCAACATGCCAAATTTTTCTCGTCGGTTGTCATCTGAAATAAGAATATATCTGAAACTTCAACCCTGTAGTATTTATAGGGGCAGAGATATAAAGCGAAAAAGATTTGAAAGAAACCTATGTAACACAGTAAAATAAAAGTGTGTAAAATAGAGTTTCCTCTGTCATTTCAAAAACATTGAAGACAAAGAAAAAAATAAGTACCAAGTTAATAGTAAAATTAGGTCAATTTAAAATTTAAAATGCTATCCGGGATTTTCAAGAGAAGGCAGAAGAATATCGGTTTGGATAGAGAGAGAGAGAGGGGGGGGGGGAGGGAGGGAGGGAGTGGGAGGAAGGGACAGAGAAGCCTGAAAATAGGGTCAGGTATAATTTTCTACCTTAAATATATGCCGAAAGGAGGAGGTTCACAGTTGCACAAGGGTAGCGGACGAATACGCCTCGCTGAGCGAGGCATGGGGTTGACGCGCGTAGCCCCTAGTACACACACACACACACACACACATACACACATGCACAGGTGTGCGTGTCTAATTCAGCGACAGAATGTAGGCGTGAACGCCTTCACAAATCGCACTCACCGTGTACGTGATCGTATTCATCGGTTGCGCGTTCTTGCCCATCTTTCTTTCTGTGAGGCACACCTCCTTAGCGCCATCAGTGGGCTCTGCAAAAAAACGGAATTTATTTATTACATTATTTATTACCTCAAATAGCAAATGAAACAGCACATCCATGGATCTCTTTTTAAACACCATTAAAGAAATGCATGAGCAAAGCGGGATTCGAACCGGCGATCTTAGGATTGGGAGGCAGAAACACTAGTTACCCAAATACCAAGTCCGCCACCATACGATGAAAAATAAACAATCGCACCGTTTAAAAAAAAAACAAATATATAATCTTACGAACCCCTAATTGTGCCTAAATTGACAATTCCAATTATCCGAATACTGTTTCACAAAATAAATTTAACATTACAATTATCAGACAATTTGAACCCCGCTGTCGCTAACAGGATTACAATCATTATTAGGTTCATAAATGAACCGACAGAGCAGCATTATTCCTCGAGATAAAGAAAAAACGTTGCTTTGAAATGGAGAGTCCCAAAGAAGACAGCTCCTGGAGAAGACAAGAATAAGACGCATTACAGGAGCGTTTCGCAACCGGTGGTTCGCGTATCCCTTAGAGCAGGGATCCCCAAACTACGGCCCGCGGGCCACATCCGGCCCGCAAAGTGATTTTATCCGTCCCGCCTTATCAGCAAGGGTGTTCATTAGATATAATTTATGATATCTAAACGACATTTTCCGAGTTATTAGGTGAAATATACTTTTAATATAAGAGAATTACATATTACAGAATTGAAAAAATTCTCAAAACTTGCTCTTTGAAATTTTCACATGGCCCGATCAGTCATTTGGAATGCCGTATGTGTCCCGCACAGTGGATCATGAAGCCTCATGTGGCCCTTTCAGTAAAAGGTTTGGTAAGCGAAATGAATGAGGGGTCCGCGGGAAAAATTTGGTAATGGCTTCTTTTTCACTTTCATGGTTCCACATTTCTTACCAATATTTTAATTTCCTTCATATTAGTGTCATGGTTTTGTTTTCAATTTTTTCTTATGCTTCAAGAATTATATTTGAATTTTACAAGGTATTAACTAGAAACTGATGACAATATCAGATATTCCGATTTTATTGTAAAAGTTTACTTACTATATGCTATATAAGCTTTTTATTAACGAACTAAATTTTATTAACGAATTAAACGCGTTCAAAAAGGTTTGTTTTTACAAAATTTACTCTCCATTATAAGGGGTTTTCCATCAAAACTGTTGCAACTCAAGGGGTTCGCGAAGATAAAAGGTTAATCCAAGGGGTTCGCGATGAGAAATAGGTTAGCTCAATGGGTTCGCGAAGTGAAAAAGGTTGGGAACCGCCAGTGCTGCCAGAAACTGAAAAACCGAATCACCCTACTTTAGCTTCAATATTACCCTACGAATAAAGAGATATATATATATATATATATATATATATATATATATATATATAACGATACGGAAAAAGAAATAATATGATAAAATAAATGCAACGAGAGGTTGAGAGGGATAGGAAGGAGCCAGTGAACACTTACCATACGGTGGTGGAGAGTGTTTTAGTTTCTGTTATTCTGTTGCTGACGAAGGGGGATGCCCGAAAGCTTCAAACTACGATCCTTCCTCTATCGCTGTGAATTAGTTCAATTCCGTCGGGAATCCGTCAACTTAAATAATCGCGAAAAATAAGTTCATGATAAATAAACATGTACACTACGTAGTTTCATTTCTAGCCACTCAAGATAACCCTCAACTTATTTCAACAAGTCTTCCCATTACTATAAGTAAATAAGAATCCCCTCTAAGAAAATTGGGGAATCCCGAAAGGCGAGCAATTGTGCCGCGTAATTTTTCATCACGTCAGCGACATCGCATACTGTAGGTATATAGGCGCGAAAGAGAAAATGGAAGTTTTAGAATTCTTCTTCTAGAACTGCAGGTATTGCACACGTAGTATAAAGAAAATAAGCTGTTCTCTACCCTGGGCGTAATTACTTTGGGAGTGACACTTCAGGGTAGAGGAGGGGTGGGGGCTTGGCGGGAACGACAGCCAATCATAGACGGAGGGGAGGTAAGGGGTGCTAAGGGGAACCAAGCTGCGTTGCCGCTATGTCCTCTGTAAACAAAATACTTTCAGTCTACGTAACATATGGTTACATAATAGTAGGTCTATACAGTAGATCTGGGAAACTCTCAGGACTTTGTTGCGGGCAAAAGGAACATGTAAAAAGGCAATTATGCAGATGCTGGCAACATTGCACACGAGCCGCCTCAAACGCCAATCCCAAAGTAATTTCGTCCAGGCTATAGTTCCAGTACAATTACGTTTTTGGTATCAAGACTCAGAACCTAAAATTCCCTACATTTTGCACTTTTTAACGCTAAGATACCCTACGTCCTATTTACTGAAATTCGCCCTACAAAAAGGGTAAATACCCTACGAATGGCAACACTGGGAGCCGCTCAAGAGCGAGGGAGGGGGAGGGAGGGGGAGGGAGGGAGAAGGGGGGGGGGTAGCGATCTCCCTTCTTGATTCCGCCTCTGCCAACGGCCACATTTTGAAAATCTCTATCCCTCTCAGTTTCTTTTCCCCTTGTCATACAGACTTAATCTTCGGTGTAGAAACAAGGAATATTTCGCGAAATTAATTTAACAATGCACCAAGTTTAGGGAATCGGGTCGCACAAGGGGAGGGGGATCGCCCCCATCGCCCCCTCCAGGATCCGCCAATGGAACCGCTGCATTACAGGAAGAGAATTTCGATCTTCACCCGAAAAGGAAGGTGTTCTTGCGAAGGAGATGGAGAGGGAGGCCCCTTCCTCCCCCTCATTCCCGTCTCCCCGTTGCCGGTAGGGGGGAGGCGTTGGATGAAGAGAGGGAATTAAGAATGACGTTTAGGGTCATTTTCCACTCAATGCGTTTGTCAGCATATTCGGGGAAAATCCAAGAAATAATTCGTCGAGAACTGTCACTTGTTACAAATCCTTAGATGATATCTATTAGAGACGGTGTTTTTAGCCATGGATCGTTAATTTAACCGCTCCATTTAAGAGATGAAATAAGGTCCCACACATAATATATTCACTACATTCATTGCATGTTATATTAAATGCATGTATTATGTATAAAATCACATTCGCTTTAGATCAGAGGTATCAAACTCACTCGATGCGCGGGCAGCATGAAGGTCCTCCACTGAATTCGCGGACTATATGGCACCGTACCAGAGCTGTGGGCCGCATTCCATATTTTCTCAGTCCTCGCACCTTTCTCTTGGGACATTCACCCTCCCCTTCCACAAAGGGAAAGATCGCCCTAATCCTACGGTGCTCTTTTAAACACATAAGTTATAAGAAGTTCGGCATCGAGGGTTAAGTGATTAGGACACGTAAGAAGCACGCTGGCAGCGGGAAGAACATTCATCTGTACCCCAAATGTTCGGATTAAAAAAAATGGGAATGGAGAATAAACCGCGGATATTTAAAAGTGCCGACATAATATAATTCTTAGATTATTTTAAACGGCTTGCGTAAAATATTTTATAAGAAATTCGTTTGTGCTTGCGCCATGTAGAATACCTATTACGCGGGCCGCATTAATGCACCACGCGGGCTGTGAGTTTGAGATCCTTACTTTAGATGTAAGCACAATTTCTAAGTAAGCGACCAACTTTTACTGGAATGATGATATGATAAAGTGAGACCAATTTTCCTGAGTTACGATATATTCTGATAAATCGCATTTAGAGTTTATACAAATTATATATGAGTGACTGGGTGATGGCATATATATACTTCTCTTTTTTTCTTGGTTCTCTGCATTTTCTAATGGCCCTGTCTTACCTTTAAGGTTTCTTAGGATGCTAATATTTTAGAGACGTGAGCTAAGGGTCTTAGAATTTGCTTCATGCATTGTCATTCCCATATTCATATACTCAATCGTCAATATGTATTTATTTGTGATTCTCTGTTTTTGGTTCACTGTAACGTCCATGAACTCGCATTTGTATGATGAAATGGCTTTAAGCGAATAATGGAGTCAGAGGCAAGGCAGGATGTGCAATTTTAAGGCGTCATTACCAGCAATAATCCCACCCAACGCTAAACTTTATGTGGCGTTAAATAAGCTTACGTAAATATTGCGGTTTAGTTCATCTTTGCTTCTTTCTAAATTCTACAGTGGAGTTGGAAGCGCCATTCTTTTGGGAGAAGTTGACAGTAGATTGGCTAGCTTGACTTCAGCGATAAATAACTCATCCTAAAGCGAAAACTTGGTAGTTCAGTCGTTAGAAAGTGGAAAATTTGATTCCTGGTGAAGACAATTTTTCTCCTGCTTTTTCGGAATTCTTAATACTTATCAGTAGGTTATCCAAATACTTCCGGAGTTTTCGCTGATAACATGTCATCAGCAAAGAACGTAAAGTAAATATTTTTTCTGTCCATTCGATCCTACTGCGAATTATATTGGAGATATGATATATCCAACATCCCTCCATTTTCAAAGTAAAAAACTTCACTCTCCGTGTTCTTGTGCCCATGATACCGCACTCTCGTAAATCATAACACGACGCAAACAAATAAAACCTGCAATTTCAAATTACGATCGAGATCTTTTTTCGAAAAGATGCCGCTGTGCGGCTGGAGCGGGAAGTGGCAAGTGTGCGCGGCGATTGGCGCGAGATTATGTTCGAAGCAAGGGAGAATCACCCGGCTTCTTATTCCTGCTAAGTAGGAGAAATTCGCTTTTTCGATAATTTTTACGCACAAATTATGTATTGCGCAGCAGGAGACTGGCGGAATGATGGTTATCGCCGTTTTTAGGACAATGTTTGTTTTGTTTTAAGACTCTAGAACAGCGGTTCTCAACCTAAAGGTCATCGCGAACCGGTGTGGTAATAGGAAGTTCACCGCGGAATCTGAATAATCCACCAAATCAATTTTAAACACCAATCATTTGACAATGTCACAGTTTGACAACTGAAAACACAAGCCTTTCATTAACCAGTGCTGCCAATTGTAAAACTTGCATGAGAAAAATGGAATATCACGGACAGGCCAACGCTGGTTGAGAAACTGCTCTAGAAGATTCTGCTGCGAGAAAGCGACGCGTACATTTTGTAAAGAATCAAACTCCAACATTCACGTTTTCCGTGACTTTTCGTTTATTCATATGTTGCGACAATGACTCCATTTCCCTTGGCGTCTTTTCCGGATGTCCTTCTCTCGCCTCCCGTATTTCTCTTCTTCTTCATCGCATATTTTCTTCCATTTCGCTATTCCCTATGTCCCCTTCCATCTCCAACAAATCCAAAAAAAGTTTTTACCGATCGATCGCTGAATCGTGCGAATCAAATATAAGGAACTCAACCAATAAAAGTGTTTACTGTCGACATTATGGCAGCCCTTCACTTTTTGGAAGTATTTTTTTCGGTGAAATGGTGTATTTATGTTCATCTCACCCGATGCGCTTTCAATTGTCTTTTTTTCCGTCCTGTTTTTTTCTTTCCACGGGTTCTGAACTCTAAACATATTTATCGTCTTCTTAGTATCTCCGAGTCCCGATTAAATACGTATTTGACGATTAACTATTCGACCCAAGTGGAAGCGATTCCCACCGACACTTACTCTATTAGACCTTCAACGATTCCTTCTGGTTTTCTCAGCTTGACGCCGAGTTAGGCCACGGCCGTACTAGCGTTTGTGACGCGGCGTTCACGCTGCTGGCCCGAAGACATTATTTCTTATGCAAGCGGCCATAAGGTGTTAGGGTGTTCAACGTTCGGCCTTTATCGCTGGAGTGAGCGACTTTCTGTCGCGGCAGCAATGTAGTTTTAAATGCGCATGGCCATACTTTGCTGCTCTACCCACCTCCACGACCGCAGTGTATCCCATCGCATGTTGTCTAATGTTTGACACAGAGCGTTTTATTTTGGAAGTCCAAAAGCGGCCCGCCCTTTAATGTATAAAAAAATTTGTAAATATTAGATTAGAAGGAATAAATATCACTTAATTATTTAGTAATGTTTAAATAATTCTTTGTCTGAGAGTGGCAGCAACCCTTTCTTCTGCTGAAATTGGGTTTCCAAAGCTTATATTTTGTTTCTTGATGTCTTCTCTAACAAAAGCACATAATTTTTCAAAAGAAGAGGATGACATCCGGACATAAGAAAAAACATTTATCCGGGTGACTCCTTAACGCTTGAAATAAAGTGTGAAATTGGCCAAACGACAAGCGTTGCATTTAAGCGGGTGTACTGAATACTTGATTCTCTTCGTTTTCTTCAAGTACCGCGAAATTGCGAGGGCAAGGCATAAATCATCAACCGAATCGATCACTATACTGACTGCAAAGAAATAAGCTTTGTGGATGGGTAAGGTCAGAGCTTGTCGCGGCGGCTGAGTCGCGCCCAAAATTTGTACCGCGACAGACGGCTTGCGAGCCGCGTCAAAAACACCAGTATGGCCGTAGCGTTACGGCGTAACGCCAACCAGAACGGCGTTATCATCAGTCGATCGACGACAGGCGACCGCATTGCGATGGGCAGATTGTGATCGAGGGGTCAGTTTCCACACGCTGCGAGTTCGCATAACGCAGGGATGAAGGTACAACCTGCGGCCCGCGAGAGCATTTTATGCGGCCCGCGAGAGCATTTCATGCGGCCCGCGAGAGCATTTCATGCGGCCCGCGAAGCTATGGCAAAGACGCGTTTTGTGATATTTATTACTGATAATGTCGTACGTAACATAACACCGCCTGGTGAAGTTTTAACGCTGAAAAATGATAAGAACTTTAAGTTTTAAAATCGCATATGGCCCCTTGAGTATGTTCCGATAAACTGTCATCCGAGGCGCACTCGTGACCTGTAATGCGGCCCGCCACGTAAAAAGGTTGTACGCCTCTGGCGTGACGTGATCTTCGGTTCGATTCCTATGATGAAAATAAAATTTAACCAAAAAAATATCCGATCCGATATTTATGAGTTCGATGATGATCTTAAAAGGCATCGTATTCAAGAAATCGCGAAAGAAGAGCTGCTGAATTCACGATGATAAGAAAATATTGGTGTTAAAATTAGATGTCAATGAAGGCAATGGATTTATCGCATTTAACACAGCAAATATTTTAATGGCAACACTGATCAGGTTTCAGCGCTTCTGAATCGAGTATGACGAAGCGTTAATTAGGTAGGAAGTTCATTACTAGTTGAAGGTGTAGTTGCATCGTTGCTAGGACACCGATAGTGACCATCGACGCGAAAACACTTGGCGGGTTTCGTGTCAATATTACCACATCGAGCGAGGGTTGATTCAATCTCTAGCATTAATTACAATGCCCATGTATCATTCGCTCCGTCACCAGCAGAATATGGTGCCAACACTCTCTTTAGCACTCCAACCCCTTCAAGATGGTGTCGCATGGACGCGCAGGCGACAAGCGAGGCTTTTCGCGATCATTTTAGGCTATTTCAACACGTGTTCTGCAATGCAAAGTGCTTTCAAGATGAAATGAAACGTGCAATCTCGCCTCCAATCATGAGCCACGCGCCCTAAGGACGAATTTATTATGTATGACGCTGCTTTCCTTAATTATAGGTTTATCAGTGATGGAATCATAATAAATACAATCAATTCATGCTCGGTGCATTTAAATTTGAGTTTTGGGTTATTTAAACAAGGATTAACCTCTTGAATTATACTAACATAAGCCAAAGATCATTTTCGCTAGCATTACCAAAAGCTTAATTTCTCGTTTAAAAATTATCTTTTTATATTTTCATTGAATATATTTCGAAGAAAGAAAGAAAACTCTATTGAAGAACAATAGTACACGTAATAATTTACAAACAGTAAAATAATTCTAACAATTGGCAATACAAAACGAATTTATATTAAAAACATTTTTATAGACTAGACACCTTTCTGCCATGTCTCTTGGCAGGCGACTCAGAAAAGCGAGCAATTCCCAGTTGAGGCTTTTTCCTAACTGCGCATGCGTTTCTGTATCAACGTATGCGCAGTTTGGAATTTGAATCGTGAATCAGACAAAAATAAAAGACGCCGATGAATATAACAAATGTTATAAAAAATACGAGAGCATTACATAAAGTCAGAAATAAAAGAAATGCGGTGGCTTATCATTTTAAACAATCGCATCCAAGCTTAGCGGAATTTGATCGTAAATTCTTAAAAATGAAATATAAAAGACATATAGTGACTGTGACTTACCATAAATCATGAACCCCATTGCTTTAACTTATAGCGAAACAGTAAATTAAAAATTGACTTGAACGATTTTTAAAAATAAATATAAATGCCTATATTAATGCCTTCTAAAGGTAATAATATATATTTACTGACCGATTGGCGTTTCTTTGAATTTGAAGAAAATTAAAATAGCATACCAAACAACAAGATCAGCAAACTGCAAACAACCAATTCGGTTGAGAAAGCGATATAATTCCTACTACATAAAGGCGTAGACTGCGGCTCCTAAGACACGGAAAAACGTTGGAACCATTGCTGATAAAACATCGTTTTATAAACTATAACTAACCATTTTCGTATTTTGAAAGCAGTCATATTATTTGACAGGACACTTACTTTACTTTCAAAATGAAGGGGTTCCCAATTGCATTCAACTGTAAAATATGTACTGCCATCTACCCATACAATTTGGAACTATGACTCGCGCTATTTTCAAAATATACAGTTTGACCATTTTGATGAACGTATCCGACGCAAACTCAATTTTTCCAATATTTTAACTTTTGCCACTTTCAAAATAATGGGCTCATACGTAAAAACAAATCAATGTTTGGTGGATGGTGCAATTGTAATAAAATAATTCAATAAAAATTGCAAAGCCGCATGCGAGACTATAAATCTGTATCCTGGATATTCTTTAGCTAGTTATGATATTCCGACAGATTAGAAAAACAGTCCATCCAAGCCGTTTTTTTTAGAAATACTGGCGTACTTAAACCATAAGCTCATGATGGATGCACTTTTTCCTACCTGGGCGTGTGACCAAGTACCACCCGACAAACTCGTGCAGTTCCTCCTCTGAAATTCGAATGGCATCCTCTCCATAACGCACCGGAGAATAGAACTCCACATCCATGCCTGCGGTTGAATGCGGCATTAAAATCGATAAGAAAGCGATTCCAGCACTTTTCAATTAAAACTCCACTCGCACTCGGGAAAGTTTTCTTCCAACTTTTTTGGGATAACTCTTTTGACTATTCGCTGATTCGCCGCGCCTTTGCGATGAAGACCCCTTGGCCGTACGCCTCCAAACGCATGAACGATTTCAATATTTCGACCGACGAGACGCAAGTGTTGCAACGCCGCGCTCACCGACGTTCCTTTCAAAGTAGTCCACAAGTTGCGACACGAGTTTTACTCCCAAGTAAGTAGCGGGCGATTTTCTACTTCTTCCGAGACCTTCAAGGCATTTGTACAAACTTTAATATCGATCCCAAAACTTCTAAGCGAATTTCAAAATGCAAATAGTCGCACACGGCACTCTGAAGAAGAGGTAAAACGAGAGGAAAGCGAAAGCCGACTTTTAAACTTCTCCTTCCAATCCAGAATCGACTGCGGCCTTTACGCCTATCTATAAAAGTTTCCCAGTTACATAAAACACGGTAAAAATGTCAAAACTTAGAATGCGTCGGTTCCTAATGAAAGTATTCGAAGCTTTCATAAATTATTCCGAAACGAGGCACGGACGTGAGAAAGCAGCCGGCAGGAGCGAATTAATTACAACAGCAACGGCAGAGTCCGTTATAATCGACACAAATGAGGAGCTGCAGCAGCTCGGACGATGTGGACGAGCGCGGAGAAATATCGAAGGACGATCCTCTCAGTTGGAAGCGATCTCGCATCGAGTCGGCAACTGGCGGACCTGTCTCTCAAGGTGAATCAGAGAAAACGGCAGGAGGGAGAGAGCGAACGAGAGAGGAGATAGGGAGGGGGAGTGAGGGGGGGGGGGGGGTGGGGACGCAGATGGCGCTGCGATCGAAGTGAACGCCATACGGATGGCGCGGTTATCGAAGTTCGAACGATCCGATGTCAATCACACGGAGCGGCGGAAAACGAACAAAGCAAGGATATCAGCTGAGGAGCGAGACGGAAAATCTTATCGCATTCCTGTATACCGAAGTAACAACGCCATTTACAGGCCCAGTGACATTAAAAGTTTCATCTCAACACAGAAAGTACCTTATTTAAGCGCGTAGTCGTTACCCCCGCATGATGGTCGCGCCATAGCGTCATGGATGAACATTTGATGCTTTTGATTTTCACGCATTTTATTCGCATCACAATTTTATTAAATTTCTGGGATCACATAAAGGGGAGATTCTACAGGTGGAACGGGCTGGGGGGGGGGAGATTCTTCAGGTGATCCAATTTCTGTTTACGTAGAACTATCACGTTTGAATCGGCGCGCTTTTTTCGAGTGGTTGACTAAGGAATGGCGACGTAATGACTAGCTCCGCTTTTTCTAAAACAGTTTCTTTGGCCTGGACTGCAAGCGCGTGTGAATCGTTATCAGAGCCGCCGGTGAGTTGAGTGTGAATCACCGGTTTCCAAACATTAGAAAGCCCCGCCGCCCTCCCCTTCGCCTGAGAAAACTATCTTCGCACCCTCCCCCCACCTTTATACCATGTTCAATAACTGTTCATAAACAAGATGGAAAAGTGTACTCCAGAAATGAAATAAATACACAGAGATTTCGAAGGCGTTTTTTATGGGAAATACGTATGAAACGATATCGAAAGATTGGGCGATTGTCGACTTTTATTTTTTTTATTTATACCTCACAGATCATATAAGAGCATGGGAGAGAAATATATAGACTTTTAATTGTTGTTTGCCGAGAGAACCGTCTTGGCGATCGGTGTGAACTAAATATGCGATGTTTTGCTCGGAATTTTCTCGAATTTTTTTCTCCGAAACTAAAAGTCCTAATTATGTGGTCTCGTGGACTTGATTGTGGTAAATAAATGTTTTTTTAAATTGTTGCTTGACGGATGTCATTTAACGAGATACGAGTATAACTTGATTAAAGTATTAGAGTAAGTACTAGTAATGTAATTGATGGCTTCAGTTGAAAATCACAATTGGGCGATAAATTTTAATAACGATCACTCATACCTAATTAAATTAAAATCCGTCCAGCGGTTTAGGAGATGAAAGTTAGGACGGACGGACGAGACGTGCCCATAAGGCGTTCTGCTTCTACCGCTTCGCCGGTAAAGGACGCTTAACAATACCTACTGGATCAGCAATTGCCATTAGTTTAACCACCTTAAGAAAAAGCATGGACGCAAATGATACGCCATTTGAGGGCTACAATTCGACGGCTGCGTATTGCAGGTCTCACGATTAGGATGGTTAAACAGATAATAAATATATATGACAACTCCTTTGCGTTTCCCCTTCCCTCCGACATACCTATCTTTGGAAACCACTTCCTTGCAAGACGGGTAAATTGCAATTGCAATCAGCTGTGGAACATCGAAAACACAAACCGAGAGATTCGCCTTTCAGACGTCGACTGTCTTAAGCGCTGTCATCGAGTTTTTTAAACGGGTAACGAAATCGATTTAAATAAAGCTTTGATGAAGACATAAACAGAAGAACATTTTCGACCGAAGAATTCATATATCCCGCAATGCGATTTCCAGAAGAAGGAATCGAAGTGCCGCACCTAGACAGACGAAATGCGCACGTTTATTTATACCCAAGATTTCCATACATCATTTCCCGACGATGTTTCTCAGTGCCAATTATCAACTATTGAAATAACTTTGGCAGAGCAATGAAAATTACATAAATCAGGAGTGCCACGTTATTGGTGACAAAATGAACTTTCAGTCATAACTCGTAAAATATTACTTCTATCAAAAAAAGTCGAGAAGAATTTGTAGAACTAGTCAATATGTTTTGTCCGATACATTTTTATCAAGGGAGTAGAGCAGCTTTCAAGAAAATCAAATAAGAAAGACGTACATAATTCACTTTGAACTTATTGTTAGAAAAGTTTTCAGGTGGTTTTTAATTGTTGTCAACGGCAATAATCTACGTAGCCTCGGAAGTAAACAAGATCTACTATAAATACGTTAAGTTTCCTATCGTGCGCTAAAAGCTTATACGTATAGTAAATGAAAGGAAATCTGAGATGAAGAAATTAACTTAAATACGTTTATTTTTCTTGCGCGTACACACAGCGTTATAATTGAAAAGAAAGGATAATTAACGACGAAGGAATGAACGTGACCGTAAATATTACCACTACTCATTCAAATTGAGAATGTTTTAAACAATCTTCGATTGTTTAACTAATTACAAGTAATTATAAAATAAATAGGTAAATCACAAATTCCATAGTTCTTTGACAACGCTACTGATATATCGTTTTGCAGTGCTTCGAAATTTTTTGACACGACAATATAAATCTTAAAGATAGCATTTGGAAACTCTTGTGTACTCCGACGTGGAGTACACCTTTCCATTCTTGTTTTTATTCTTGAAGTGTGCATTATAGGACTTATGCTATGTCTCTCAAGGACCCCCAATTTCCCATAAGCCCTTGACATCCGCAGTTTTGTCATCTGCGGGTTGAGTTGGGAGGTAGTCCCTGCAGTTGGAGAGGGACTACTGTACTTAGGTAACAAGATTGAAAAGGTGTACTCCATGTCGGAGTATACAGTTTATAAATGCGTTCTTTGAGATTTCACAATGTTCTCAATATTTATCGCTAAGATGAGAATTTAACGAGAAGCAAGCGAGATACGTTGTAAAATACATGTAGGTCTTCATGTAAAGTTGTCGTAATTATTGTCCGATTTAACCAAAATTGGAATCGGACAATTAATTTTAACAAAACTACCCAATACCAAATTTCATCACAATATGCCAAGCGGTTCCCGAATTGAAACAAAGGAACATTGTGAACTACATGTAGGTCTTCATGTAAAGTGGTCATCATTGTTGTCCGATTTTAACCAAAATTGGAATCGGTCCACCGATTTTAGCAAAACTCTCCAATACCAAATTTAATCAAAATACATAAAGCGGTTCCCGAGTTGAAACAAAGGAACATTGTAAACTACATTTAGGTCTTCATGTAAAGTGGTCGTAATTGTTATCTGATTTTAACCAGAATTGAAATCGGGTTGACCAATTTTAGTAAAACTTCCCAATACGAAATTTTACTAAAATACGTCAAGCGGTTCCCGAGTTGAAACACAAAGCAACATTGTAAACTACATGTAGATCTTCGTGTAAAGTGGTCGTAATTGTTATCTATTTCTTATAGAGTCTAATTTCCGCTAGCATTGCCACCTTAACATCAACCACTACAATTACATACGTCGAGCAGAGCTTAGCCGGTCAAAAAAACCTCAATATCTCGCCAACGGTTTGAGCGATTTAAATTTTACAATTTTCCTGCAAATCTGCAGGTCGAGACGTTTAATGTCATGCATCACACGTTAAGGTGGACGTTATCTTCACTTTAAAAACCTCATTTTATTACGCTATTAATATATAGATTATCGTATATAGAAATACATATTTTCTGTAGAGCAAACAATTCTTTTTCTAGTCAGTATTGCGGAATATAAAATTATCAATTTCGAAGAAAAGAAGCAGCACTATCGATCAGAGGTTCTCAACCTTTGGCATCTTGAGTTCCACCGATCATTTTGTCAAAAAACCTTGGTCCCACCACGATGAAAACAAACCCCACCTTTAACAAAAAGTGGATTTTTACGGTGACTGCACTTCAGTATTATACTAATTACCTAATTATCGATGGAAATTCTTAAGGACCTTAAATATAGCAGAAATTTATTTTCTTGAGAAACATTTTTATGATAATGGACCATTCCACTATTTTTTATTTCTGCAAAATGTTAAGCACATGTTAATATATCACTTTGGAAAACGTGGGGTTCAAGAGAAGGAGAGAGACGGGGAGGGAGAGGGAGTGAGAGAGAAGAGAGAGAGGGAGGGATATATAGATAATGTTCTTTATTAGGGCGAGATTGAGACTAAGAGGTCTGTTTTTGCAGAGGAGATAAAAGGGAGGGAGAGATAGTGAGGAAGAGAGAGATAAAGGGAGAAAAGGGGAAGAAGACATTATGAGGGAGAGGAAGAGATAGATAGATAATGGTTATATAAGGGCGAGATTGAGATTAGGAAGTCTATTTTCCATAGAAGGAGAGAGAGGGAGAGAGAATGGGAGGGAGGAGGATGGGAAAGAAGACCAGAGAAAAGGAGGAAGAATGGGAAGCGCCTTAAATTTGATACTTAATCCACGCATGCCCGTCATATTTGACGGGCATTTACGCTAGTAAATAATAAAAAATAAAAAAAGACGACTTATTCAATAAACTTGTGGATTAGTGAGATTAGATTGGCCGCGTGCTCGAGTATTTCTTATAGGAGAACGATCTTAACACGACGGCATTAAAATTTATTTATTTCCTTCGCTACATTATTATTAAAGATTATAGATGAGTAAATGCCGGGTTAGCTTCGTACATGATATATAATACTGCCAGCTGAAATTACACGGCAATGCTCGGGTTTTAAAGTCAAAACAAAAAATATATTGGGTAAGATTTGAGAATAAAACCAAGTAATGAAACCAGGTAAATTTTTATGGTATGCAATATTTCTTGTCTTCCCATCTTTTGCCCAAATAAATTTTTTCTGCATCCTTTATCGATAAATTTGGCGACTGTTTTTATCAAATAATCATAATAAACAATCGATGGAATAACTTTTAAAATACAGTTATTTCACTCAAATTAAGTTCCAGTGGAAGAAACTGCATTATATTATGTGGCCATGAATCTCAAAAACATCAAAAATTTCGGCAGGAATTGCAAGCACTAGGGATGCAACCGGTGGAAATACATTTGAAGATATATTCAAATTTAGCTTACCCATACCTTATCAAATGCAAAGGCTGATTTTGTGGGTCTAATATGTATGTATTATAATCTAATAAGTATAATTGGCTTAAGTGATGCATAAAAATGTTCATTTGAATGGAAAGCAAAACGTACATATAGATGTTCAAGGGAGGAAGAGTTAAGGATTATAAATTTTGGTCGAAATTAAAGAACTGTTATAGAAGTTTTCTTATTGTAACTTCTGAGATATCTTTCACGTTACTAATTTTCAATGTTAATGAAAAACATATTTCTCTGTCTATTAAGTATAGAGAATATTCATAATACATAAAATGTTTTTAGAGAACGAAAGCGCTTAAAATTGAACATTAAACTGTCTTCCACTTACCTTTTGAAATAATTAGCCAGATTTATAGTTTTTTTGGTGATTGCCCTTCTTTGAATAACCTTGGTGTTTATTTCTTCCCTACTTTAGTTTATATTAAGTATATATTATTTCTTTTAGTTAATACTAGTGCACAAGCCCGTCAATATGACTGGTATGCGTGGCTTAAATATTAAATTTAAGGCACTTCCCATTCTTCCTCCTTTTCTCTCTCCCATTATCCTCCCTCATATTTTAAATTTATATTAGATTTTTCCGATTTTTCGACATTTCATAAAGAGGTTGCAATGAAACAAAATCATTAAGGACAAAAACCGATTGAAAATTTATGTGAAAATTTCCATGTAAATTTCAAACAAATAAACACGTAGCGTAAAAACTTTTAAGTCAGAAACGACTCCAATGCATTGTAATGATGGACAAATCAGCATTTCAAATAGGAAGATACTTCACGCGTACATTGATAATATCTTTTAGTTTGCAAATTTTATTGGGCAGTTTAAAGTAAATTAGCAAATTGCTATATTGACAATGATTATGGTTAATTTCTTTTGATAATCAAGCAAGATATTTGACACATGGCCGGTGCATTTATAGTGATTACAACAAATGTGTGAATTAAAGAAGCTACTTACTAAGTTCTTTCGTAGTAAACGTAAACAAAACAAAAGGCTAATTAAAATATTAGCGGTCGTATGTTCGCTCGCATTTCTTCCACGCCTTAGAAATGGCACTGCAGTAAACAAACCTATCGTTCAAATTAAGCCAATCATTACTTCCCTTTCGATTAAAATGGATTCAAAATATATAAGAAGAGTTCTCACAATTGATTTCAAATACAATATCAAAGTTCATGTCATTGCTTTTAGATATAGAGGTGATTTTGCTAAATCAGCAACAATGCCATCGCCCTTGACTAAGAAATTTTGTCGTCTAAAATGTAGCCAAATATTCGTGTTAATAATAAATTTGTGGAATGATTCGGTGCGTATTCGAAAATTGATGGCTGGAAAATGAATATATATTCTTTTAGGCGTATTCATATCGCAATTCTAAGCAATTTTAAAATGTAAATGACAAATGTGCTGCAACAGTGCAAACACAGAAAGAAAGACAGAATTCTCTTTAATACGAGTGAGTCAAAATTATGTATAAACACTTGAATATGCTGTAAACATGAACCAAAATATGTTTCAAATACATTAAATACATAGAAATTACATTACTTAAGTTACGTCATACGTTCAAAATGTCCGCCACCAGGACGCATACATGAATAGCCCGACATACGGTGGTGTACATGTCGGCTGTAATTTTGCCTGCTTCCTGTTGTATCATCACCCACAAATCCTGCAATGTTTGTGGTTAATGAGTATACACTTTTATATTTCAGGTATACGATACCAATGAAAAGGTCTATGAGAGTGAGGTCAGGAGACCTTGGGAAGTATTCAAAAGCATTCCCCCCTGCGACCTGTCCACCGCTCAGGAAATTCAGTAACCACTAATCCCTGGCAGGTTAACACTTTTCTGTGGAGTGATGTGTGGATTGTCACTGACTCAGTAAACACAGTTGCAACAATTCAAGTGACCATTTCATTTGAACGTGGCTTCGTCTGACCATATGATTACATCCTCAAAATCACCAGCATCACCGTTCTTCTGACAGTAGCACTCACAAAATTGTATTCATCGATCAGGATCATCTTCTTGAATCGCATGCAATAGCCGAAGTATGAAAGGTTTGAACTTTATGTCCTTTAAGTTTCTCATAACACTCAATTGACCCAAACGTAGTTCTTGGCAACGCTGCCTTGTTGAGCTCTTTGGTGACTGGTCGTATGCACTTCTAAGGGCTTTGGTGGACGTCAAGAAGTGCTTTCAGCACTTCTTGACGTCCTTTTCCGTCCGCAGCTTCCCTTATTGATGTTGCGAACAGTTCCATACTCTTCAAATTTATTACGGATGTGGATTATTGTTAGATGCATTGGCACAGTTGTCCCATATTGACATTCCCATACACGCTGAACCTCTCTAACGTTTTCATACTTCCAGTACCATTTTAGAATTCACTTCCTTTCTTCTAATGTTAGAGGATTTTCTCCATATCAGAGGGTCATCAGTAAATCTGCTACATATTGAAAAGCTAATTGTGTATATTAGCTTTAAATTGCACAAAAGTTTATTCAAATTAGTCATGCTGTCTACGAAATATGGCTATTTAAAGTGTTTATACATAATTTTGATTCACCCTGTATATATAATAGATTAGGTATTGTTTATAACGGTTGCCAAGTAGATTGTTAATCCAAAAATACGCTGATTCCCGTGTTATTTAAATGGGAAAAATTAAAAGAGAAAAACATTTTTCAAATTAAAAATATAGTTCAAATCGCTTTTAAAATCCTCCCATTTTGCTTAATTTTTCATTGCAATTAAAATGGTACCTTCTTCTTGCTTCTACTTTTTGTAGTCGTTGCGTTATAAATGCACAAAAAAACAAACAAATTCTTCAAGATATTTGTGGTAGATATTATTATATAAGTCGCTTACATCGCTTGTTTAGATCCCCTGTTATCACTCAGCATTATAATAACGTGCACTACGGTTGGAAAAATACGCAAGCATCTCAATGCCCATCTTGGATAGGTTATTTGTAGTCGTTTCACAAAACGTCATGGTTTTTATATTCTAATCCACAATATTAATGATTCCGAATGGTCTATTTGTATCCGGGAAACGGAAATATATCTCAAAGCTGCTCGAAAACATCGGTGTTGCTGGATTGATCGGCTATCCTGTACCAACACATGCGTCACGCCAAACTCTCAGCCAATCAAGAGAGACCCCTCGCTTCCCGCCCGAGATTGACTTCGTTTGAATCAACTTTCCTTTTTATCGATTAAATTTCATTACTAAAATGACTGTCTTGGAACAAAATTTTCATGTTGCATACATATAATAGCTTAATGCTACTAACTCATAGGTTTTGGAGTCCCACCTGTTGAGCGACACTGACACAGATTATGGACCTGCTTCTTCAAGACAAATTTATATATATATATGCGTGTGCAATGTTTGAAAATGTACGAAATTATTCTAAGACGTCCATTCTTTCCTGTGCATATCTTCATTGCAGTCATTGTCGAAATGCGGCTTCACAGAGACACGTCGATGAAAATGGCAGCAACACAATGAAACCCATGTCTTTAAATTCGTTTTCTCTCCCCTCCTCCCACTTTCTCGCTCACTTCCTCTCTCATACTCCTCTCTCCTTATACCTCTCTCTCTCTACCTCACTCTATCCCTTCCACCAAACCTTCCCTCATTCTCTCCCTCTCCTTCTCTTCTCCCTCTCTTTCTCTTCTCCCCCTCTTCTCCCTTTCACTCTCCCCTCCGTTTCCCATTACGGTCCTATATAATGTTAATAGCTGAAAACCACGGCTTCGCTCGGGAAAGAGTTTTCTTTTAAGTAGCAAACGATTTTTATTATTTATTATTTTTATTGGTATATCACTTCTGATGTCATAATACAATAAAAATATTAGAATAAATTCTGAAATATTTATAAATTTAATTACTTTTGCTGTTGGGTACCCCCAAGTTTTGAATTGCTGGTTCGGGGGTTTTGGGGTGGAGCCCCCACAAAAAAGATCCAAACTTTACCAAACGTTCCCCATTCCTTAATTACGCAAGCGATGTTTACATTGACATTTACTACTTTATCTATTGTATTGTAAAGTTTTACAATTAATATAATTACGCATTAACGTCTTACTTAATATTCACATTGATAGATGCACCGAAGCCTTTAACGCAGCAATAAAATTATCTGGATTATGCCAATACTACTAGACAAAACGTAAACAATAAACAACATCTTGGTTACCGAACAAATGTAAGTAGATGCATCGATTTATGTTGCGATAAATCTTTCAATGTTAATTGTCAAAGATAACAATGTTCTAATATTCCTTAAAAATCATTTGAGTCACTTTAAAAGTATTCATAGACTATATTTAGGCATGAATCAATTTGTACTCTTTGTCTTGACGTGGACTGTTCTTTCTCTACTGCGCGCCACGGCGTGGATTATCCTTGCATTAATCTTTACGTGGCTATCTCCCTTTGAAGAGGACAACAATTAATAAATTTAGCTTTGTTGCCGCCTGGAAAATGGTCTTCTAAACCGATCAATTTTTCGCTTAAAGAAACTTTTCGAGCAAATTAGCATTTGTACTGCAAATATTTTCATTACGTACACTAAATGTTTTAAAAGTGGCCTTTGTGTTACCGATACAAATTATTCCTTTTTCATATAGTTTCATCGACAAAATGAGCATAAGTATTGTGAATGATCCCGCGACTGATCGGTCCTGGAGTAACACTATTTTTATTCGTAAAATCTAGGGGAAAAGTTTAGAGGAATATTCCAATAAATACGATGTCTATTTTTCCGACGATTGCCGTTCAGGCATAATTCGAATATTTTCCACTTTAGGTTCGGCGCCGAAGATTTTCGCTATTCAGACAAATGAAGCACGGCGGCGAGTCCAA
This sequence comes from Tanypteryx hageni, assembly GCA_028673005.1. Classification (NCBI taxonomy): domain Eukaryota; kingdom Metazoa; phylum Arthropoda; class Insecta; order Odonata; family Petaluridae; genus Tanypteryx; species Tanypteryx hageni. The sequence continues at coordinate 87,956,657 of CM054118.1, read as the reverse complement.
GGCGAGCATTCAGAGCGGCACCTGGCTTCGATCACGCGATCTCCGATTTAGTCTCCGTCGGAGAGAGGGAAGGCGTGCGACGAATGATATAAGTAAGCGACGCGGTCCTCTGTCGATAACACGACGATTGGCAGGCGCACGAGAGGAGAAGAGACGCTCACGGAGAATTGTGTGCAGAGGGATTTCGCGAAGAAGGCCTTAATTGGCGACGTTCGATCGTTGAATCGTAGATGGCAGCAGCGTGTTCGCAGTCGGAAGACGCGATGTCACGCGGTCGCTGACGATTTCATCTCCGCAGTTTATTCTAGGAAGAGGGAGCCATTTTCCGGGAGAAGGGCTCTTTTTCCGAGAGAACCTCTACTAGGAAATTGTTCCACATTTTTCATGATAAACGGTGAAATAATCATAGAAGTGCTTTTGGATCTTGCGTGTTATTACGCCCCGTTCTTCGGAATAACATATTCAATTGGGAGCCGGTGGTGTAGTGGTTCGAGTGATGGCCGCGCCAGCTAAAGCGACATCCGGTTCGAATCCTGTAGGATTTTTTCCGAGGACGCCCGGCCCCCTATTTGTGCGTGTTGGAACTAAGGAGACGAGGACGAGCCAATGAGAAAAAGAGAAATGAGGAGCGCGCTCAAATCAACACTCCGTCCTTCGGAAGGGACGTTTAGCCGCTAGCCCCCTTGGTGTCATTCGTAAGGGCAGGCTAAAATCCGGCACTAGGTTTCTCTCCTCCCTTCCTATCCGGTTATTCATTGCACTACCTCTTAGATGCCCGTTGAGCGTAGGCAAGAGCGATTCTGCTGGAAACATACGACATACGTATTCAATAAATAATAACCTTTTACAATAAACTTTATTGAATAAACTCAACAACTGTGAACAATAAAAACAACAGTTTCAACCCCCCTCCGAGTTGGGTTAAGTGGTTGGGGGTTGGATTCGTTCTATTTCCTCCCCAACAATACAATAACAAAATAAGATACAAATATGCAACAATTGTAGTTATACACAACTTAAAGCAAACAAGGCTCCATAATTTAATATTTTGAAGAACACACAAGGTCCGTAATTTCCTATTGAAGTATGACGGCAATGGTCAGATATGCGATCGCATGTTGCAATTGCCAGATTTAAGGTCAAATTATGTATTATTGGAATGAACATTGGCCACATCCGTAGAGCGAATGCAGTCCACCAGCGAGGCTTCTGCTGGGTGACCCTAACACTCGGGAACTCGACTATCTTATCTAAATATTATTCGCAAGTGGAGAAAACTGCAGACAAATAACTCGTATCACTGAAGGGGAAGGCACCTCAATGGGAATTCTTTACATTCTCTCTTCTTGTAATTATCATCACGTGCGCAGAACAGCAATGTATTCGTATCTGAAAGGGCCGCAGGGATAGATCTTCCTCCGGCGACGATCCCGGGTCCCGCGATTCAACGCCATCACAAATAAAGTTAAATTTGGTGTTCATAATGATAAGAGAGGCTATCCTCGATCCAATCATTTATCAATAATACTGAGGAGCCATATCATCTTCTATTATGATTGTTTTGAAAAATTAAAACTTTTATGAAATCAAAACCTATATCTAATTGCAGTCAAACCCCGATTTAGCGCTACTTTTTGTCCCACACTGGCATTGACGTTAAAGTGAGGTTCCCAGTAAATCGAGGTGGAAGTTCTGCTGACAAAGATTCATGGGGTGTATGCGGGAGTGGCACTATATAGGGGGGGGGGGGGGGGCGCTAAATCGGGGATTACAATCAAACAAAAAATAATCCGCGCTATGTTTTCAAACAGTATTTAATGATTTACTGACGAGATCATAGGTGGCAGATCAATACGAAATTGGCGGCTCTTTCACGAGGCAAGTAACTCGAATTAGCCTTGAAATGTATTAGAGACTTGGACGTAAACGAGCCGACGTGGTCAATTCAGATGGCTATATTTATCACGAGGAAAAAGGACACTCTTGAAATTAAAAAAAATAACGTACGACCTGTTTATTAGTGGATGTATATGGGTTATTAACAGGCCGAGTAATGAAGCGCTAACTCACCATTCGACAATTAGCCCAATTAAGAACCCGAAAACGTAATGGAATCTGCGTCAGAGGATGTCCTTTTAATTTTATTTATCGTCTCTTAAATTAATACTCTTATGAAGTGCCATTTTAATTGTTTTTTAAAAACTTAATGGTTTAACTGCCGGGATTCAAGTATAATTAAAACAACATTGAACCGCCAAATCGATTGAACAATTTCGTAAAATGGAAACTAGTATCAATACGGCAATCTCCCAATTTACGAGCTTTCGATTTAACAAAAACATTTTTTGACCCACAAATCTGCTTTGCGATCTCAAAACTATATATATATATATATATATATATATATATATATATATATATATATATATATATATATATATATATGTGTGTATATGTATGTATGCGTGCGTGCGTATATGTGTATGTATATATATATATATATATATATATATATATATATATATATATATATGCATACATACATACATACATGCACATGTATGTGTTCCATGTCCCAAAAATGACTAAGCAGTTTGGTTCTCATATCAATCGAGAATGACGTAGCTCGTTCGTTGGATATTGATGAGTTAGTAACAACATTTGCAAAAAGAAGTGGACGAAGGAAAAATTAATAAACTGTTAATCTTATTCTGTGTTAAATGCTATCTTTTATTTTGTTTTTTATATTTCTCAATTTTTATGATTACTGTACTTACAATAACGTAATATACAATAAAAATGTTCTCGTAATATTGATTTTTTTATCAAATTAATGATAGGGAAACCTAAAATCGGATATTGCACTGGAGCCTAATAATAGTTTTATTCTACTTTCTTAACAATTCTGATAGAAATAGTAATTTTTTGTTTTTTAATGACTGGATATCGATTGAAAACCAGTGACAGTGCAATTCGAGGCATACCAAACAGCTTACCCAAAACTAAATATCACCGCAAGTCAATGGTCCATATAAATATATGGAAGATGATGTTTGATAAGAAAGCCGCATCTAAAGCCACATATTGCCAATTCCTGAATTAAGCTTCCTCCGAGATAACGGCCCAAGGATCCCTTTATTTCGACACTTATGTCTGAGAAAACAATTTCCGATTTACTAATTACATTTCGGGAATAGTGTTCGTTATTGGAGAGATTTCAATAGTCTGTAAAATACTGACAGGAAATGGTTTTGCTTTTGGTGACAGATATTTAATTTCTTCCTAGATTAATTTTAGAATTTTACATTTTATGACATAATTCGCCAATAGTGCGGCGGCGCTCAACCATAGGTGCAGTTCATAATCGCGTCCGGCAACGGTGCATCGCGCAGGCAGCGCTCTATCCGCGCGGCGCGGCAGATATAGGAATCAAGTGTGGGAGGCGTCGAAGTAGGTCGCCAGTGGGAATGCGCCAAAGAGAGAGCGGCGGTTATGGGAACGAGTGACAGGGAGAGACGGCAAAAAATCAGCAGGAAACAAAGTACATAAGAGAGCGAGGGAAATGCGTGAGGACGAGTGAGGAGGAGGGGAGAGAGGGGGAGGGGAGAGAGGGGGAGGGGAGAGAGGGGGAGGAGAGAGGGGGAGGAGAGGAGAGAGGGGGAGGAGAGGGGAGAGGGGGAGGGGAGAAAGGAGGAGAGAGGGGGAGGGGAGGAGAGGAGAGAGGGGGAGAAGAGAAGGAGGGGAGAGAGGGGGAGAAGAGAAGGAGGGGAGAGAGGGGGAGGAGTGGAGCAGGGGAGAGAGGGGGAGGAGAGGAGGGCAGATATGGGGAGGATAGGAGGGGAGGAGAGAAGGGGAGAGAGGGGGAGAAGATGAGGAGGGAAGAGAGGGGGAGGAGAGGGGAGGGGAGGAGGGGAGAGAGGAGGAGGGGAGAGAGGAGGAGCGGAGAGAGGAGGAGGGGAGATAGGAGGAGGGGAGAGAGGAGGAGGGGAGAGAGGAGAAGGGGAGCGAGGAGGAGGGGAGCGAGGAGGAGGGGAGGGGGAGGGAGAGATGGGACGGAGAGATGGGACGGAGATATGGGAAGGCGAGATGGGAAGGAGAGATGGGAGGGAGAGATGGGAGGGGAGGGGAGGGAGAGATGGAGGGGAGGGAGAGATGGGAGGGGAGGGGAGGGAGAGAGGGAGGGGAGGGAGAGAGGGAGAGGGAGGGGAGGGGGAGGGGGGATGGAGGGAGAGAGGGAGGGGAGGGAGAGAGAGGGGAGGGGGAGGGGTGAGAGGGGAATGGGGTGTTAGGGGGAGGAAGGAAGAGGGGGGCCTTGGAAAAGATTATACGCAAGAATTTTTCGGAAGGAAAAAGGGTGAGGATGGATGGGATGGAGCAGAAAGAGAGACGGAAGAAGAAAACATAAGGGTTAAGAGGAGGGGGAAGGGAGGGGATTGAGGTGGGAAGTGGAGGAAAGGCGGAAGGGGAAGGAGGGAGAAAGGGATTGTGGAGTAGGAAAATGGAGGAAGAAGGAAGGTAGAGATGGAGAGAAGAAGGGAGGGAGAGAGGGAGGGAAGATGAAAGTGGAAGAGAGGGAGGTAGGAAGAGGGAGGCAAAAGGGGGGAGGCATAAGGAGGGAGGCAGAAGGAGGGAGGTAGGAGTAGGGAGGTAGGAGGAAAGAGGTAGGAGGAGTGAGGTAGGAGGAGTGAGGTAGGAGGAGTGAGGTAGGAGGAGGGAGGTAGGAGGAGGTAGGTAGGAGGAGGGAGTTATAAAGAGAGAGGTAGAAAGAGGGAGGTAGGAGGAGGGAGGTAGGAGGAGGGAGTTATAAAGAGAGAGTTATAAAGAGAGAGGTAGAAAGAGGGAGGTCGGAGCGAGACCGATTGCAATAATTCCGTGCGATTGGGTTTTCGAAGTCTCGTTCGACGACGTAAACGATTTTCATGATCGTTGCAAAGAGTCGTTCCAAGATGCACGCCAAAAATTAATGGACCCGACGAAAAAGAACGAGTAAGTGCATTCGTATCGCCGGAGCAGAGTTAAATAACGTATATATAGCGGTCGCAATTCTTAAGCGCCTTGGAAGAGGTAGTTAACACAGATTAAATGGTCGTTCGACCCACACGGCGGCGCCTCGCTGTCTGCGGCCTCTCCGGGGAAAACAAAAGACGGCGGCAGACGATATATAAAGGATGCGAGAGGGCGTGGCGCAAAAATGCAAACAGATGCCCAAAGATGGAAAGTGGTTCGGAAGAGAGGTCGGGAGAGTGGGCGGTGGTTTGGGAGGAAGAGTGAGCGGGGGTTGGGAGAGGAGGGGAGGAAGAGTGGGCGAGGGTTGGGGGAGGAGGGGAGGAAGAGTGGGCGGGGGTTGGGGAGGAGGGGAGGAAGAGTGGGCGGGGGTTGGGGAGGAGGGGAGGAAGAGTGGGCGAGGGTTGGGGGAGGAGGGGAGGAAGAGTGGGAGAGGGTTGGGGGAGGAGGGGAGGAAGAGTGGGCGGGGGTTGGGGAGAAGGGGAGGAAGAGTGGGCGAGGGTTGGGGGAGGAGGGGAGGAAGAGTGGGCGGGGGATGGGGAGGAGGGCAGGAAGAGTGGGAGAGGGTTGGGGGAGGAGGGGAGGAAGAGTGGGCGGGGGTTGGGAGAGGAGGGGAGGAAGAGTGGGCGAGGGTTGGGGGAGGAGGGGAGGAAGAGTGGGCGGGGGTTGGGGAGGAGGGGAGGAAGAGTGGGCGGGGTTTGGGGGAAGAATGGAAGAGAGGGCGGGGGTTGGGGGAGGAAGGACGTGGGAATTGAGTGAAACGACGAGCAAACGAGTAAGGAGCAGGGGAGTGCGAGGGCCGAGGCAAACGCAAAAAGGAACAACTTTAATAAATTCGACGAAGGAGACCAGTTCGTAAGAGCGGAATAAAGTGGGAAAAGGGAAACTAGACGACAATAATCCCTGATCAACGTTGAGTTTTCTTACACGCAAACATGTCAGTGGCGGATTTGGATATTTCCCGCCCCTAAGCCAAAATTATTTTTCCGCCCCCTTTCTGCCGATTTTTTCTGAAATAATCGCTCGTGTACATGGTTTCTCTCTCCATCAGTCCGTCTGCGTATCATAATAGTTCAATCCACCGAAAGTCTTCGTATCATTAATTTTCTTTTATTGCCGCCCCGAAATTTTAGCGCCCTTAGGCCATTTCCTACTTTGCCCTTATTTCAAATCCTCTACTGGACAAATGTACAATAAAATCAGTATATCTGAAATTGTCATCAATTTTTAGGCGTTCTTTACCAGTGAAGCGGGAGTAATAGAACGCCTTATGAGTACGTCTCGTCCGTCTGTCTGTCGTAACTTTCATCTCATAAACCGCTGGACGGATATTAATTTACTTAGGTATGAATGATCTTTATTAAAATTTATCGCCCAGTTGTGATTTTTAACTGAATCCGTTAATTAGAACTTCCACTTAATTCCACATAATTACTTTAACAAACTTATACTCGTATCTCGTTCAATGGCATCCGTCAAGCAACAATGAAATATCAAACTTTTATCTCCCTAGCTCTTATATGATCTGTAAGGTATAGATTAAAAAATGTATTCCAATAGAGAATAACATTTACTACAAGAAAATCCGCGAGGCCACGGAAGTGCGAATTATAAATTCGGAGATAAAAATTCGAGAAAATCCAGAACAAAAAATCGCATATTTTGTTTACATCGATCGCTAAGATGGTTCTCTCAGCAAACAACAATTAAAAATCCATATATTTCCCTCCCATTTTCTTATATTATCTGTGAGGTATAAAAAATTTATTTGGTTAGAAACATTTACTGCAGGATAGTCCCCTAGGCTATAGTTTCGGGGATAAAAATTCGAGAATCGCCTAATCTTTCGATACCGTTCCATACGTATTTCCCATAAAGAACGCCTTTAAAAACTCTTTGTATTTCATCTATGGAGTATACTTTTCCATCTTGTTAGTTAACGCACATTAAAAATAAAATTCTGAAAACACCTTATCAAGTAGAAGGAAATTAAAATCTTGGCAAGAACTAAAGAAGCAAGAAAGTGAGAAAGACGTCAAAGCCATATTTTTCCCGCGAACCTCTCGGAATTATTTCCGAGAGGTTCGCGCACCACAAAATGGCCCAAGGGACCACCGATTGAGATACGAAGGGAATAAGATGGGTCGTGAGACAATGGGTGATGTAGAAGAGGAAAGACAGAGAAGGAGGCGACCAGGAGTTAAAAAAGGGTGGCGGGAGAATGGAGGCGTGCATTCTCGGGCCGACCAACCCTCAGCGCCAGATCAATACGGGACAGACGGGAGATGGGGAGAGGGAGGTGGTAAGGGGGATGTGGGGAGGGGGAGATGGCGAGGGAGAGGTGGGGAGGGGGAGGTGGTGAGGGGGTGGTGGGGAGGGGGAGGTCGGGAGGGGAGGTGGGAGGAGAGGGGAGGTGGGAGGGGAGAGGAGGTGGGAGGGAAGAGGAGGTGGGAGGGGAGAGGAGGTGGGAGGGGAGAGGAGGTGGGAGGGGAGAGGAGGTGGGAGGGGAGTGGGAGGGGAGGTGGGAGGGGAGTGGGAGGGGAGGTGGGAGGGGAGGTGGGAGGGAGGAGGGGAAGGAGGAGGGGAAGGAGGAGGGGAGGGAGGAGGGGAGGGAGGAGGGGAGGGAGGAGGGGAGGGAGGAGGGGAGGGAGGAGGGGAGGGAGGAGGGGAGGGAGGAGGGGAGGGAGGAGGGGAGGGAGGAGGGGAGGGAGGAGGGGAGGGAGGAGGGGATAGATAGATAGATAATCGTCTTTATTCGGGCGAAATTTAGACCAGAAGGTCCATTCTTACATTTAACCCTTCGTCAATATAATAAACACAAGAAAATGAATAAAATAAGGTATAACAAAATACATTATATAAACATTATGTGCCTAAATCATACTAATTAAAAAGATAAAATTGAATACAGATTTGTGTTTGTGGGGAAAATCTAGGTAAAAACAGACATGTCCTCCCTAGCAAAACCCACGCAGGAAAACACCCACTACGAAGGGGGGTGTGAAAAACCTGCGAAAACCCTAGATAGTGTACATATGGTAATACAAAACTACAACATTAAATAGGAAGGAGTATGTACAGTGGGAGAGTTCGTATATACAGCGTAATTATATACCGTCATAAAAAAGTACACGTAAAGGTAATAGCGTAATGTAAACAAGAAATATACAAGTATGCAGAATGAGATGAAATATACATGAAATATATACAATGAATGAATATAAAGAATGTTGTTGGGGCATGCATATTATAAGAAAGCAGGAAAAGATATAAAATACATAAATAATATAATACAATATAGAATATATATAGGGGAGGGAGGAGGGGAGGGAGAAGGGGGAGGGAGGAGGGGAGGGAGAAGGGGGAGGGAGAAGGGGGAGGGAGGAGGGGAGGGAGGAGGGAATGGAGGAGGAGAGGGAGGAGGGGAGGGAGGAGAGGGTATTGGGGAGAAAGAGATAAGAGAGAAAATGGAAATAGCAATACTGGAGGCGAACATTCCAATTTATTAGGAGAAAATTGGTCGCTTCGATCCACATGTTGCTGTAAATCCGTTTCTATTGCTGACAGGAAGACAGATGGTGTTATATAACATCCTAAGCGATAGGAGTTCAGAAAATTACCCGGAAAAAGGTAAAAAAAACCCTCCGATAAAAGTGGAGATTGATTCGATTGCTCCTTAACGGATTTGCATTCGACTGTTGCGAAATGAAGGAAGAAGTAACGATCGACAGATAGATTTAATGAATTTTGGGCATTTATATACATAAACAATACAATTTGAACTAGATAACATTATCACGGAAATTGAAATTTAGGCTACCCAATAACACAAATATTTGATAAAAATTCATTCAAATTCTTCAGATTCTGTTTCTTATAAAAAGCTGGAAGATATCCAAAATAGTCAATGTAACTGTTTTAAATACATGTCGACGAGCATTTATATTCGGCTAGCTCATGAGTGGTAGATGTGGAAAAGGAATAAATAAAGTGATAATTTGGAAAGAGTGGCAGAAAGGGAAGAGGACAGAAAAGGGAGACTGTGGAGTAAGAGGGGGGAGGAAAAAGAGGGAGAGGAAAAAGGGGGAGAGGAAAAAGAGGGAGAGAAAAAAGAGGGAGAGGAAAAAGAGGGAGAGAAAAAGAGGGAGAGAAAAAGAGGGAGAGAAAAAGAGGGAGAGAAAAAGAGGGAGAGAAAAAGAGGGAGAGAAAAAGAGGGAGAGAAAAAGAGAGAGAAAGGGGAAGAGGAAAGGCAGGGAATAAAAGAGGAAGAGAGATAAAGGAAAGAGGGAAGCAGGGAGAGAGGGCGAGAAAGAGTAAGAGAGGGAGAGAGAGAGAGGGAAATAGAGGGAGAGAAAGAGGCAGAGAAAGAGGAGGGACCAATACTCAAAAGTCGATCAGCACAATGTGGCATGCTTTGGGGGAAAAGGCTTTCCACCTCAAAACAAACAAACGCCAAAGGATGGCTAAGAATGAGCTCGACGGCCTTAGTTCCAAAACACAGTGCTAAGTTTTTTATCTCACACCGAGACATAGGAAAATAAGATATTTTACGATTCAAAAGAATAAAGAAGTTTGGTGAAAGAGCGTAATTTCTGCGAGGCAAATCACACGTGTCCACTCACTCAACATCTCGAAAAAATCTCAAGTTATTATTGCAGTTCAAGAAACAGAAGTCTCGTTCGTCGGCGGAAGTTCTCTTCCTCCCCTCCCCCCTTTCACCAGCCCTCCCACTTCCACCCCTACCCCACCCTCTCCCTTCCTCCCTCCCCATCCCCTCCCCTTTCTCCAGCCCTCCCACTTCCACCCCTACCCCACCCTCTCCCTTCCTCCCCTCCCCACCCCCCTCCCCTTTCTCCAGACCTCCCACTTCCACCCCTACCCCACCCTCTCCCTTACTCCCTCCCCATCCCCTCCCCTTTCTCCAGCCCTCCCACTTCCACCCCTACCCCACCCTCTCCCTTCCTCCCCTCCCCACCCCCTCCCCTTTCTCCAGACCTCCCACTTCCACCCCTACCCCCACCCTCTCCCTTCCTCCCCTCCCCCACCCCCCTCCCCTTTCTCCAAACCTCCCACTTCCACCCCTACCCCACCCTCTCCCTTCCTCCCTCCCCATCCCCTCCCCTTTCTCCAGCCCTCCCACTTCCACCCCTACCCCACCCTCTCCCTTCCTCCCCTCCCCACCCCCCTCCCCTTTCTCCAGACCTCCCACTTCCACCCCTACCCCACCCTCTCCCTTCCTCCCCTCCCCACCCCCATCCATTTCTCCACCCTTCCCTTCCTAACGACTCGCAATGGAAGGTCCTCCATCTTATGCTGTGGGCATTACTCGTCTCGTCACACAAAGACCCCGTCCTTCCTCTCGAGGGGACAACTCGAACGGACACAAGGACGTGCCGTTCTAAGGGGTGGGGGGATAGAGGAGTGGAAGGGGGACTGGAGGAGAAGGGGGAATATAGGAGGAGGGAGTGTGGATTCAAGAAAAACATTTTAAGTTTCTTCCTGTTTATGTCAAAGGGAGGAATGATTTGAACTATCGCTGTTAATGTAATTCAAAAATAAAACGTTTAAAGAGTCACGCAGAGCGAACACTGATTAATTTAATGAGATTGGACAGACTGCTGTTGGCGTATTATCAGTATTCACAATTAAACAGATTTTACTCCAATACAATTAGCGACGGAATATTCTTTGCGCCTAAGCATCTGCTTGTTTTCAATTAATAATTCATGGCAACAGAGTAATTGACAGACAAACTCAAATTTCGATATTATTTCGAATCGACTCCTTATATCGTCTACGTGTCTCCTTCGAATAATTATCCGCACTTCTTTACTAGGTTCGTCGACTTACTATCATTCATTACACTTGTATTATGGAACCAGAAAAATATAAGAATCGTCTTCGTTTCCTAACTTGTCAATAAATTTAATTTCCGAAGACATTCCGTAAGTCTTAACCTATAAAACTTAGCATCGCAATAAACGACCGAAGAAAAGCGAAAAACGTTATGGCTTTTCCGGTCACACATCTTTCGAATCAGTTTGAAATCTCCATTTTCGATCTCGAACCTCTAAGAAGTCAAGTTTTTCGGTGCAATAACTTCTGCCGCTGGCCTTTCGCACCTAAACGCGCCAGCAAAGGCGGAAGGGCACTCGTCTGGAGAAACCACGATCGGAAAATCGCAGATCAGATAAGAGTTTTTCATTTTTAAGTCTCTTTTCGTCGTATTCCGCAAATCTATCGCCGCCACCTTCTACAAAGAAGCCAGGCTGCGAAACGCGAGAAACAAGGCTCGGGAGGAAATCGACACGCGGGGAAATTCGACGTCCTATCCTTAATCTTATGCTCGTCCTCAATACACCAACGAGAAAAAGCGGTCGCGATATATCGAAAGCGAAACGATGCATCGCTGCGGGTTTTTAATACGAGCGCGTCGCGGGTGAGAATGTATTTGCAACTGCGACGATCAACGCGGACACATGCGACGCTTCTCGAAGGGAGTCTGTCTGTCGGAACGACCGATTGGCAACTTTTCTAAAACCTTTCTTTCGCAATTTGCAGCTGAATGCGATCTGCGAGGTCCGGAAGAATTATTCGCCGTTTGCGTCGAAATTCATCGCGAGATTACTTACAGCCAATCGAGTGCGCGTTTGTGTGTATTTTAATAAGCCTTTTGGATTATTATAGCCATAGCTCCTTCCACACCGAAGACACTCAGACAAGGGAGGAGGAACACCCGGTGCCAGCATTAGCCTACTCTTAACGAAGAGCACCAAGGGAGCCAACTGCTTAACGGAACGCCGACTTTGCACGGTCTCCTCAAACCACGCAAACATGGGACTTTAGCGAATCGAGTGAGGAAAGAGGCAGGGAGGAGAGAGGGATCTTTGCTCGTTCGATTACATCAGTGTTGCCCAAACTACGGCTCACGGGCCACATGCGGCCTGCTGAGTGTCTTCATCCGACCCGCGATGACTTTAAAATCAAAGGGTAGAATGTAACAAAATAATAAAAAGAACTTAGAAAATCAATATATTTCGTCTTTACCTCTCCATCCCCAGAATACATAAAACAAACTTTCAAACAAATCCAATAATATTGACAATAAAACCCTTTAGTGTTCTTCAAATTATTCTTAAACCGTGTTTTCGACTTTTTGTGGCCCGCGAAGTGGTCGGAAGTGGATTATACCTACATCTACACGATACCCTGCAAGTCACCTTTTTGGTGGATGGCAGGGGGTGCAGCGCATCAAGGGTCCATAATTTTCCTACGTTATCTTTTCCTATATTCTCTTATCGTCCTAGGGAAACACGATCCTCTATATCGCTCCGTTCTACAGTCGATCTCGCGAATCTTATCCTCACTGTCCTGCCTTCCGAGATACGTCGGGCTTCTGATAAGTCGTAATACCTCATTCGTTAGTCCCTCCGACATACATTTTACCAGTAGTTTAAATATAGCCTGCAGCCTACGTTCCTCTAACGATGTCCATTTCAGATTTTCTATTAATGATGTTACGCTTCTTTTACTATCGTAATTCCTCTTTACAAATCTAGCTGCCCTGCGCTGATCCTTATATGGCCCGCGGTTCGTGCAGAAATAGGTTTATGTCCCTCAAGCCAAAACGTTTGGGCGCCACTGGAATATGTGATCTAATACTAATTAATTAATTTAATTTTACTTATCTCATAAACAGCGGATTTACGTCCTATTGCAATGAGCACATCACCGACAAAGAAGAGGGGTTAACACACACCGTGAATAAGACTGGATTCCACTTTAAGAGTCGGACATACTGTCGCAGGCGATATCGTCAATTTTTCCATTTATAACGTTTAGTGCGCCTCACCTATTGGAACACGATCGGCTTTCTTGAAACGTTTCATTTTATTTAACCAAAGAGACATGTTATTCATTTTCGTGTTTCTCTAGTCTCCCATTTCCCCACTTTCTCAGAGAAGAGGAGAAAGCACATCCCCACCAACGCTCCTCCGATTCGAGAATCCTGAGAAGTCCCGACCTTCCGGAGGCACCGGCTTCGATAGAAATCGCATTAAAGCGATGGCTCCAAACAGTAAATAACTGGATGAGCGCGTTGTGTAAGTTTTGTTCTCTCCAAGCGTAAGCCAACGGAGGGAGGGGAAGGAGGGTGGAAATGGGAAGGGAATAAAGAGGAGATGAGGGAGGGGGAAGGGGTATAGGACAGTTCGGCGCATGGACGACTAGGCGCCGAGACGATTCGGCGCAAGCAAGACGAATCGAACCCACTACCACTCAAATCAACCCGGCGGGAAGAAATAGAACGAATCCAACCTCCAAACACTCAACTCAATCCGGGGGGAGGGAATAGAAAGAATCCAACCCTGAACCTCTCAACCCAACCCGGGGGGAGGGAATAGAACGAACACAACCCCCAAACACTCAACCCAACTAAAAGTAGTTGCTTTTTCCTCCAGAAGCCGAATAGTCCCGGCGCCGAATCGGTAGCGCCGAACTGTTCCATTCCGGGGGGTAGAGGGGAAGGATGGGTGATAGGAAAATGGCGGGTGAGTAGGAGAAAGCGAGGCAGAAACGTAAGAAAGGCGGATGGACCGATCATAGGGAAGCTGAAAACAGCGATAGAAAACCTATGACGTATTGAGTTTTAAAAAACGCTATTTTGAGATAAAACAAATTCAACGCTCAACTGAACGACCGAGAAACGATAGGACATCCGATATTCTAAGCTGATTTCTAATTCGACGAATGTTTCCTTTGAGAATTTTTTCCTCTTAAGTCGAGGAACGAGTTTAGCTCGAGAGCAGGAGTCTTCGCATCCACCCATTGCAACGCATCCAATTAAATTCTACACATTTCAAGTGTTAAAGCTACTTAAGAAAATGAGGAACGCAGCTCAAAAAGGCAAAAAATTTGATCATTATATATATATATATATATATATATATATATATATATATATACACACACACACACGCGCGCGCGCCTGAAAGAGCATGGATTTTTAAGGAATCAAAAATTTCTAAAAATATGATGAGAATCCAAGAAAACTCCGATTGATCATGCCTCTAATGTTTTAAAATTGTCGTTGGCATAGTGAGTCTCTGTTGCCATGTTCGGTTTTCAGTGTATTGCAGATCGCGTTTGCTAATGTTTTATACGAGAAATAAAGACGGCGTTCAGATTTATAAATATAGTTATTACTTTATCAGAATTATGAAAAAAATGTTATGCTATCGTTCAGAACTGAAAAATAATACTTATAGCATTAACAGACTTTTATGACAAATAATTTATATTTATTTATTCAAGTTGTTGACCTAAACATTTTCTAAACTGCACCATTGCTGCATGGACGAGTAAAAAGTTACCAGTTAAGAAGGGAGTAATAATCGTCATTGTAAATGCAATGATATATATTTGTTTCCTAATTATAAAAATCACGAAGTATTACATTAAAAATCACTCGATATAATCCATTGAGAAAAGTGAGAGACAAAATTAAGCCTCAGTTCCTTAAATATTCGCCTCCTTATTACAAAACAAATGCCGATTGATGTAAAAATTTTAAGTATTATAGATTCACATATTTAAACGCCATTAAAAATCGTTAGTACGCAAATGGCAGTTGCCTTCCTAAATCCTATCCTAGATTATGGCGATGAATTCTATCAAGAGAACCAATCGCCCAACTATAAAGATCTTACAGATCATGTATTAGATTCGTATTAGATATATGCACACTCCATTCCACCACAACACACCGACAACTCCGATAGATTGACTTAAATCTGGTTACACCATTTACCTACACTCATTACACATTACTTAAATAATGTAAACATTTATTTATTTATATGAACTCCCTGAATATATATGTACACACGAAGGTATTTGATTAAAAAATGATTTTTCTATATTAAAGGTAGATGTCTCAACGAATGCGGTCTTAAAGAGTTTCTAGTCTCGAAATTCCTTCAGAAGGGTAAAAAAAGGAAAAGGACTCCTTAATCGAGGAAACAGAAATTTCCACAAACATTGCAACCATCATGCGTAATCTTAAAAATTTTATCTAATGCATCATTTGTTACGGCTACTTGACTGGTATGCCATATCTTGCAAATTGGGCCAAATAAATGTCTTACAAAATCATATTCGCTTCGTAAAACAAAAGATCGCTATTTCAGAAAACAATGCCAGATGCTAAATATTTCGAAAGCAAAGAAATCTTTGATTCGATGGGAAAGCGATCCAAATGATTAGCTAAGAGGTTTCTGACTTTTCAAGGCCGATGTAAATTGCGGAAATGAAATACACCTTTCTAAATCTAATTAAAGCTACTGCATTAACAACAAGGTGATCCAAACGGAACTAATGACGCCTACTTTCCAATGTGGTGCAGAAATTACTTATATTGGCTTTAATGCTTTAAAATCACCGCGGATGAGTTGCTCCTTGTGTTCCCAATTTTAATAATTTTATCGTTATAAAATATTCCAAATAAATTCGAACGGAAACCTAAATTGACCACGCGTATTTGTGTGGCAAAAATAACGCGTGTTGTACTAGGCCAGCATTCCTTAAACTTAAGTAATCTGAAGAGACCTTTCGTTAAAATTTCTTTGCTGCGGGGACCCCCTGGACAACTTATTGCTGGCGATCCCCGGAGGTCGGCCGACCGCAGTTTAAGAACCGCTGTACTCGACTATAGCGAATCCGAGTCCAACAATAGTCGCTGCAATGGCAACTCTCTCGTAATGAGTGATAAAAACTGAAAAAACAGTATTTACGCGAAATTCGAAGATATACGATCGGTAAGCTAACCTCTACGATAAAAATTAGAATACATATTCCTTTCCTCAGAGAATGGTACAAATTCCGCTCCGATATTACAATTCAAAGATATTTTAATGTGCAAGAGAAAAATTACCCTGCACGATGGATTTCAGATTTCCCATGTAAATGAAATGGGAAGGATAGTTCCTGGGATCGAACCCGAGGCTTTCAATCTTCGCAACAAAAACTGTCCTAAGGAGCTGGGCGCGAGTAGCAAGAGATTCCCACCAATTGTCATGAAAATAGGTCCAATGGTGCAAAAGTTAATAGGAGAGGTCAGAAAGACACAACGACGAAAATGTAAGCCTATTTCAATTCTGGAAATAGGTTAAAAATCAGTTCCTGTGATCGCAGAGATGACACTATTCTATGCAATAAAAGATTTAAAACAGAAGGAATGTAACTTTTTCCCACTAACCTATGGACGGTTTTATTAACTTCTCGGCGGCCACACTCCTTTTCTTCATCTAATTGATTCTTCTTGAAACACAAAACTAATTCTTCTTGTACCCATTTTGCTGCTAGCACCACTTCTGCTAGCGGCAAAACGTTTTGAATCGCGCTGATATAGAAATTGTGCAAATCTCCCATCGAAATCGTGCGTAAACAATTGTTACGATCTTAATAAGAAACTCCGATGTCCAACATATGGCTTCTTCTTCACACAGAGTAATGACTATGATTGCTATCGGCACCAGTGTCCCCAAGAATTATTTCGACAATTGCACTGGTGAATAATTTTCAAACACAATTTTCAGCGAGAAACACTTTGAATCACTATTCATATTTTAAAAAACAATAATGAAACAAAATTGCTGTCTCTTGCAATGGATACTGGATAGTAAAATATCGATGCGCGATTAAAATTTCCATTGGGGACTCAGGTTTTCAATTTACGAATTCCATTTTCCATCGAAGATACTCAATTTTTAAATTAATCTGCACTCGCGTGAGAAAATTTTTAATTTTGTTCAGGGTTTGCCAATAAATAAGGATATAAATGACCAAACGCTCTGTTATCTGCTCGTTTTTCATCAAGAGGATGAACTCATAACCGGTGTTGTTTTCCACGACAGCGTCTTACGATTCCATAAAATAACATTAAGATGATAGATCCACTAGCCGTGGTCGGTTATGGTTATGGTTGGTTATGGTTATGGTCGGTTATGGTTATGACTCGGGGCCTCGACTCGTCATTTTCCGGCTTATAACGATTCGAGAGGCTCGGACTCTGGCAGTGCCAATGAACCCTTAGTGGTGCTACGGATGAACTAGAACTGTCCTTGGCCCTATTTTGACTTTTACGGTCGCTCAGACAGGTATTCCTTGCATAATTTAACCGATCGTTACGCCACCTAGCGCTGCATTTTCGAATGAAATACGGAAACAGGATTATCGTCAGTCGTGAATTGAGAACCAAATATTTCACGTGCAGAATATTGGTTTCCCTATATTGTGGTGATTTAGAAAAATTATTAGGACGAAAGAAACGATGATACTTAAACGAGCTATTGATATGAAACCAATGAAACTGAACCCGAGATCACTGGTGATGTAAGAAACGCGAGATTTTCTCTTCATCTGGACGAATCGAAAGAAAAAATGATGCACTTCCATGAATTAGAAGACGACAGATGAAGGCGTCTACGATTGTGCAATAAAACGCTTTAAGGAAAACGAAGTGACTGGGAAAGGCTGCAATTATATTTACACAGGTGGTGCCCTTGCCATGTCAGGCGGAATGGAGGATTTACAGCAACAACTCAAACGAGAAAACCCACTCTAACTACTTGCAGGGGTTTATCGCGACCTAAAGTTTTATTTACAGCCGGGAGATGGAGCTGCACTCGCTCAATATTCTTAATGATCGAGTTGGAACGTGTTTTGATGTTGAGTGTAATAGACAGCTGTTGTGGATATATTTGCTTGCTGATGATATATCGAACGTTAAAAATAGCGATGCAGTATCGACAAGAGTTTAACACACTACAAATAATTGGATGTTTTTTATTTAAAATAAACAAAATTTGTGTTTCTTATTAAAGGCAACAGAAAGATTTAAAATTTTGAATGTGCGCGCTAAGTACAAGAGTGTAAACATCCAACTTTTACAAGAAAATCTTATATTTTAAAATCGGTTTATATCGTCTATAACAGAATTCGGAAAACTGCGGCTTCTAAGTCTCGTGTACCTCTTTAATCGGAGATTATCAAAATCTGTGTAAAATGCAAATGGCCATCTTTCTTTTAAAACTAAAATTCTCTTAAATATGTAAACTGGTCCGTCAAAAACATGGCGGGTGGGAATTAGTGCAGTAATAAATTAACATTGAAAAGGGGTACAAGATGCAGACCATAGCTAAGCATCAATTCAAAATGGCAACTTAAATAAAAACCCTAGGCCCACTGTCAACATTTGATGAACCTTACAATATAAATGTTATTTATTGCCCATCGAAAATGACGGGCTGGAATGAACGTCTTAGAAATTAAAAGATCATCGGAGCGGTATGTATTTTGTTTTACTGCCTGTAAGGATTTCATCAATACTGTAAACTTACATCTACGACGAGTTCCTAATGCAAATTACTTGGCCATTTCGATCGAATAATAATAATATTGACTTAACGACATCGCAAAACATTAATTACCAGAAAAAGGAGAATTAAATAAAACAGCTAAAGGTAAAATAAAAAGTGTCTGGCTCCAGGTCAATTTACATCCGACTTCTCACGACGCAGAATGTTATTTTATATTCGTTTCCGTTGACATGGAAGGGAGGACAGAAAATCAAACCCGTGCTGCTAAAGCTGATCGAGCTCGTAAAATAATTGACAATTTGTAAAAATATAGTTAGACAATTTTCAGAAGATTTTGTTGAGTATTAAACTGGATTATAGCAATCTCCTTAGCGTTACATCATCCACGGAGTAACATAAGATTTGGCAATTAATTAAGCAATATATCATCTAGAAAGATCACCGCGGTCAGCTCGGAGGTCGGTCCACACGCAGAGCAAGCGTGCCCACGGGTGGAGTGGGGCCGCTTATAAAACACTAGGTACAGTTATAAATTTATAGTTTCGTCCATGCATACATCTGCAAAATACTATCTAATATTTACTTCAATATATTAATAATCCCTTAGGATAAGTAAATGTCAGTTTAGTAATAATTCTTTATTTATTGTCTAAGAAGAGAGAGAGAGAGAGAGAACTTCTTGCAACAGGAGTCCACCTAGCCGTAGCTATGACACCGCCAGAGGCGATGCAATAGGAGTGCTATAGCATTAAAAGAAGAAAAAGAAGCAATTCGACGCGTGAAGCGCTCGTTCGCAGAGATGGAATACATAACCAGTGTTGTACAGTAATGCGTCGATTTCATCAAAAGCACTCTTTTTTTGGTTACAACGAAGAATTTGAACATGCTCAGCCATTATTAAACCACGAGCTAAAATGTTTTCATTTCACTTACGGTAGGAATTAAAACTATTTCTGCGAACGATCCTAAACAAAAAGCAAATCAAATAAAAAAATGAGCAGAACGAAATCGTTTCGAGTTCGGTTCGAAACACCGGCCTTTTGGATGTTTGGCGTCCGAAAAAACGCTTCAAAATCAATCGACGCTCGTCACACGAATCCACGATTTCCACAGTCCGCTGGGTTTTTATAACGAGCCGATGTCCGGCGCCATATCGACAAACAAACATCGGAGAGCGTCAACTGTTGCACGCAGGCAACGCTTTCTCGCCGCATAATAAAAGAGAAGCGATTAGCGAAGGGATAAGCGTGGAACGGAATTTCTAAAGGGGGGATGGAGATAGCGAGGACGGAGGTAGGGAGAACGCTATCTCCCTCGCCCCCTTCCTCCGCAAACTAAAACTCCTCTTTATCTCTCGTATGACGCAACAATTAAATCACAAACGCGATGGAGCGTCAAATTCGGCGCAAAAAAGATCGCCGTCTTGTTCTCGCGTTGGTCTAATTCGTTCGTTCCACATCGCGCGGTCACGGGTCGGATCAAATCACGCACGCCCTCCAAAATAGTTTCGAGTTTTTTTTAAATCCGCTCAAGTAATCGTTTTGTCCGTCAGTCCGTCCGTCACACTTCCACACAGTTCAAATTAGAGCATCCAAATTTCGAGAGATTGATCATGGCCATAAGTACTTCCCGCGGTTGAAATGCGGAAACTCCAGGGGCAGCCTAAGGGGTGCAGTTAGGGGCATAATCTATAATAATAAAAGAAGATGTCTGTGTCTGTGGCAGTCGTAACTCGTCAGAAATTAAAGGTAGGAGCTTCAGTCGTTTGCAGCAGCTTTAGGTTGATCATGAGAGTTGCAGTAAATAATTCAAATCGGCCCACGGGGGCCCACGGGGGCCCGAAGGGGTCCCCATGGAACAGTCGATCCAAATTTTGTTTTTTTTTTAAAGATATCTCAGCAACCAATTGACCGATTTTGATGTATCCTAAACCCACATCAATGTTTTGATGACACATTTTTAAGCCGAAAATGGACAAAATCGGTCCACGGGGTCAAATTGTCGTAATGCAATGGCCGGTCCAAATGTCAGCATTTTAAAAATATACTTATCTCGGCAACGAATTGATCGATTTTGATGAAACCTTCACTAATATCAATGTTTTGATGAGATATATTTTCGAGCCATAAATAAAAGGAGAGAACGAATTTTGCTTTTTACAATCATAGAATTATAATTAGAAGTGAGTCATAAATCTTACGGATTTTGGGGTCAATCCGTCAGTGCCCTGTATCAGGATTTAAAAAATCCCTTAATAACTATCTATACCGGTCCGTTACTAAGGTCAATTTTCGTTTCGCTTACGTTGCTACAGTAAAAAAAATCGCCCTTAATATCCGATTCATCAGTGCTTTCCTAACTTGTTAAAGTTTATCTCGAACTTATAATAATAGACTAAGTCCTGACTTATAACGGTTAGATACTGTCCGCATCCATGTCATTCCTAAGATCGGAAACTACTATGCATAATAAGATCGGCGAATGCGGATATAATGGGAAAACTCTCTGTCGCAAATCCCGAATAGTTGGGCGTCGACGACACCTCTCTGCCATTACAAATTGACGAATTGACAACGGGTTCCTAAAGCTTAGAGGTAAAGCCGACGATTCCCGTTCCTATGAGACGGAGTACCTCCGGCAGCGGCGTGGGACGAGGTGGGGCGGCGAGGTGGGGCGGCGAAGTGGGGCGGCGAAGTGGGGCGAGATGGGGCGATACGGAGGGATACGGGGCGATACGGAGCGATACGGAGCGATACGGAGCGATACGGGGCGAGATTGGGGCGAGATAGGACGGCGTGGGGCGAGGTGGCGCGGCGAGGGGCGGGGCGCTCGACAAAGGTCGCTCCATCCTGCCTCGATCGGCATCCGAGAGCATCGGAAGCACCGAAAGAAGGCGATGATGGCAGGTGCTCCCTCTAAGCTATCGACCGGCGTGGCGCCGTCGGCGGCAAAAAGGGGCCAATGGGACGAGCGGGAATCGAACCGAAGGAAGAGGGGGCGGAATCCTCGCCCTTCGAGGCACGCCGCCCCTTCCGCCTAGATAGACTATCCGAAACGACGGCCGTGGCGCGTGGGCACGCGAGCAAGGAACCTCTCTCGCTCCCCCCACCCCGCCCCCCTCTCTCGCAGCCGCATCGATTGCTATACCTCCGGCATCCCCTCTCTCATCCCTTCTCCGCCCCCACCATTCCTCCCCCTCTCCCCCCAACTCCACTCCAAATGACTCCACCCCACTCTCCTCCCTTCGGCCAACATATTTGCAAGGACTTCCAAAACACCGACCCAACACTATCGACCGCCTCCACCGTCCGAGGAAAGGGGAAGGTCGAGAGAGGAGTGATTATAGGAGGAAAGGAAGGCGGGGAGAGTGAGGGGAGGAAGATAGGCGAGAGGGATGCGGAAGGGCAGAGTCTCCACCCCCTCCCCCGCACCATGGACCTCGCCCATCGCTCTACCGGTGCACGAGGCTCATGGGGTAGGGTGGGGAGGGGCTGAGGGAGACAGCTGATCGCCTCCGAGAGGGCGCTTCATCCCCCCCAAGCATCCGCCTCGTGGGCCTGAGACTACACGCGTCTAGGATATAGGCTTCCGGTCCTTCGGGGCTCGGGTTCGTGCCCCCGACGTACGGATCACGCACGCGTGTTGCTCCGCCGGAGGAGGCGCGGAGCAGGGGGCTCGTGTGCCGGGGGCGGCCCGCAAGGAGATGCACGAGGCGTGAACGGATGCACGCTTCGAGGAGTTCGAAACCGACGGCGAACGGAACACTCGCGCGCGTGCCTCACGAGAAGGGACACATTTGTCACGCCGTCTTATTGTCACGCATCGCGAGGAAAAGGCGAACCGAAACATCGGTGCGTTCCATCCGAAGATGGAGAAAAGCTCACGTGCTTATCGAACGTACGCACCCACCCAAAACAAAGCACGCAATCGGGAGTGTGGTTACGACGGAAGGGGACCGCTGACACGTACCTCATGGCGAGGCCCTAGGCGTCGACGGTGCGGCTCAGCTGCGAGGGCCAGGTGTGACTAGGCGACGGTATCCGGGATAGAGAACACGAGACAACTTACACACTCCCAGCACACGACACGGCAACACACTGCGCGGAGCTCCCACCCACGACTCCCTCCTGCCTCTCTCTCTCCCCCCCCACTCTCTCTCCGCCTCTCTATCCACTCCGCCTCTCCCCTCCTCCTCCTCTCAGCCTCCCCTCACCCTCCCTCATCGCTCTTCCCATTTTGCGAAGGTTTAAAAGGACGACGGCGGCGACGCAGCAGTTGCGCCCCTGGCGGCGACGCCCGCAAAACTGCGCCACGGCGGCGTTGCCAAGCCGGTGTTCGATGCGAAGCCCACATCGACTGGCTCGTAAAAGCTGAGGAGAGAGGGAGGAGGGAGGGAGGGAGGAAGGAGGAGGGAAGGAGGAGGGAGGAAGGAGGAGGGAGGGAGGGAGGAAGGAGGAGGGAAGGAGGGAGGAGAGAGGGAGGGAAGAAGGGAAGGGGGAGATGGGAAGGGGGAGATGGGATGGGAGAGATGGGAAGGGAAGGAAAGAAGCAAGGTCGCGAGGCCAGGAGCTCGACCGAGGTTTACGCCCGAGAGAGAAAGAAGTTAAAGATTCGAGGACGGCTTTTTTTCCACGGCATTCTAGAATAAATAATTCTAGTTCGAGGCATGCTCCTCTCGTGGCGCGTGGACTGGGGATCTGGAACCGTCTGACGTGAGAGTCGCTATCGTTTCGAAAACTTTCGACCACTGTTGCGGATGTTCGATCGAACGGAACATTCTAAATCCAGTGTTGAATCCAGACTGTTGACCGGGATGGAAGATGAAAACTTCGGGGATATTTTTAAAAATAAACATTTGTTTGAAGTTTGAACGGCGTGAATAGTTTTTAATTATAGTTATAAACATCTGATGTGGCCACCACATGACTATCTCCATACCTGTAATATTTCTAAAAATTCCAAATATGTTAAATGATAACAAATAATTTAAGAAACTGCGGGAAAATTCTAGACTTTACAAAGAACAGAAATAAACTCATATCGTAGCCTTGTGATAATGGGTATACCCACGATGCTCCAACAATTAAGAAAATAAAAAGGAGCGTTACTGACAATAATATGCAACTATGCGTCAAGTGTTTACAATAGTCACCAGTATGTGGTGTGGGATAAATGGAATGTCACCCGAAAGAGAAGTATTCCGAGGAAAATGGCATCGCAAATTTGATCAACTTCCTCGGAAAAGAGGCGTGCGCGTTAATGGTCCGAGCGAGAAGGCGTCGCGAGAGCGCTTTCGTTTTTCCGCGGAGGAGAAGCAGCTCGGAAAATAGTTCCGCCCAATTTTCCGCGACGCGAACCCAAGGACTGCGACAAACGACGGATGCATCCGTTCGTTCGCGGTCGCGTGGAGACGCTTTCCCAAAACAGAATTCGAACGGTAAGACACTCACGCAACACCAGTTTAGTTCCTGAAACCGCCGCCGGGGAATGAGAAAACGCGCTGCGTGAATCGAATAACTTTAGCGAAAAACAGGATTACAATCTTAAGAGCTTGGGAAGCTATATATTATTTTGTAAAATGTAAGGTAAAATAATATTTAAAACAAAAACAATTTTGAAGATTTATTTAATAAGAATTTAAAACTTTAAACGGTTCCTTACAATCAACCAACCCTTTGCCTTTTACTTTATAGACGGCAACTTTGGTTCATATACTTTTATGTGGCTGTGCATTGCTTTATAATGGCTGAAGTAGCAGTGGCGTAGCGTAGGTTGTCCTTTACCCGAGACAAGTCAAAGAGATGCGCCCCCCTCCCTTTGCTTCCTGTACAATTTTCCAGACAAATGCAATATGGGGAATGTGATGGAAACCCAGGCATATTACACTAGCACTTTAATTCGGCATACATTATAATATTATTGTTTATAAACAGTAACGTTAATTTTCGGTCCATGAGACTGCGCCCTTTCAGCCCTGTCCCCCTCTGCTCCCCCCACTGCTCTCCCCTCTGCTCCCCCCTCTGCTCTCCCCTCTCCTCCCCCCTCTGCTTCCCGCTCTGCCTTCCCCTCTCTGCCTTCCCCTCTCTGCCTTCCCCTCTCCTCCCCCTCTCCTCCCCCTCTCCACCCCTCTCCTCCCCTCTCTGCTCCCCTCTCTGCTCCCCTCTCTGCTCCCCTCTCTGCTCCCCTCTCTGCTCCCCTCTCTGCTTCCCCTTCGCTACGCCACTGTGAAGTAGGTCAAGCAATATCTACCATCAACAGCAAGATCTTTTAAAAATGAAAGTGAAGGTTATGTATATTTTTTGTTCTTTTTAGTGCTTTTCGTCATTTACTGTAAATCACTATTAATTTCGTGATGTCCGTCCGTCCGTCGGCGTATACCAGGGAAGAATTGGATGAATCGATTTCAACCAAATTTGGTAGGTAGAATTTCCACATAAATACATAACCAAAATGACATATTTGGACCGGATCGACCCAGCAGCGGTGCCGCAATGGCAAAATAAATCTTTTTGATAATTATTAACTTGGAAGAAATTGACCCAACCGATTTCAACAAAATATTGTGTGCAAAATTAAAAAAATCAAAATCAAGATGTTTAACATAGAATAGGGGCTGCCACAATACAAGTGATAAATAACTTCTTTTTACAAGTATCTGTGTTGAACTATCCACATCAGATTTGTACAACATACCATGATTAAATCGAGATTTTTAAAGCGGAGATAAAAAACAAGCCTACCACAGTAAAAAGTTAAATAACATTACTTTTAGAGATATTTCTAGAGAACTGACCTAATGGATTTTAACCAAATATAGTATATTTAATCGTCATATAAATAAATAACTAAAATATCATATTTCAACCGGGTCAACTAAACAGGGCTACCACAATATCAAGGTTAGAATTTTTCTGTAACTATGAATTTGGAAGGCATTGGCTGAACGAATTTCAAAGACATTTCGTTTGTAGGGCGAGTATAGAATGGGAAAACGAGATGTATATGTTTAGAACGGATCAAAAAAGCAGGACTACCATAATATAAGGAAATATAATTTTCTAATTTCACAGCAAATACATTAGTATACGATTATACTAAGGCGAATTGGACGAAAAGCACTTCTGTATCACGGAAAACCCGTGTAGTACATCCATCCCTACTTGTTATTTTTGGTCATTTGGTACCCTTTGGCAGTGCTGTAGTTGTAAAAAAGCAGAGGGTATACCGTATACGGAAGTAAAACTTTGTGGGGAGGGAAGAGGGTGGTACCCAGTTTTTTAAGAGCAAAGTACATGACTATAATGTTAGGATGGCAGGAGAAAACGTTTGAGCTGAATTTGAATTTTCTTGATAATTTTATTTCAACTATATTTTAGCGATGTATATAAAAAAATTCAATGATAATAAGTACAGTATTTATTTTAAATCTGATCAAAACAAAAGTATTACTAGAATATTGTTATTAAATCACTTCGTGGGCCGCAGATTTTCAAGAATTGTTGATGCAGCTTCAATATTTGAGGCCACGAAAAAAGGGAATTAGCTGTGTTTTTTTCACTCAGCCTGCATAATTTCTCATAAGGCCAGGGTATACGCTATTCATTCGAAAAAAGCAAAGGATATACGGCGTATACCACCGTATACCTTTCACTACAGCACTGCCCTTTGGCAAATAGTTCCCCGTGCAACCGCCGGTCGGCCAGTACCTCGAGCATGCTCTGGTAACAACGTGACTGTGGTTGCTGCTCTATCCATTTTGTAGTACTCTTTAGTCATCGAGTGGACATTTGAGGCGCCAGAGGATGCGAGCGGAATATCGCTGTTTCCGGATTTCCTTCCCGGGACCCGCCGCGTTGGCTGAAAATCGACCTCGTTGTAATAAAATACAAATAAAATCCGCGCAATACTGAAAACGCGCTGTGCGAGGTGTGAGGTTTTCCTGCGCCCGATTATTTTCACGGCGGCACTCCGTTTGCCAGTGGCAACCGGAGACGTTGAGAAGCAACCAACGAGCTAATATTTTTTTCGTCTTGCGGAAGTTCGCCCCCTCCCCGTCCGCCCCCCACTTCCGCTTCTCTGCTTCTAACTCCGATGTGTTCAATGCGTTCGCCATTAGCCACATGTGGCGGTTGATGCCTTCATCAGCTATGCTCTTTCTTCTAATTTTATAAAATGACATTTTCGGTGCATGGAAAATTGTCTGCATAATATCTATTAATTTAATAACTGCGTTGGACACCCTCAATCCTTCCTTTTAAAAAAAAGTCTGCCCATCCTATTTATTTAGATTGCGCATTACACGAGGCGAATACGATTACCCGGTCGCATCTAATTTGTCGAGCAATCGCAATCCCATTTGGATAGTTAACGTCTCTCGACCGACCCGGATCGGACCTCCGTCCTGCATAGCCCGCCCTTCTCCACTCCTCTGCCTCCCCCCTGACGTCGCTCCGGCCGTCCGCCACCCCACCGCACTCCCTCCGCCGCCCCAGAGCCTGCCAAGCACTGAAGGGGCCAGGATGCGAATAAATATGAAGGCTGCCCGATATACGTGACATCTGAATAATGAATTTTTAATGAAGTATTTAAAAAAAATACTGTTTGTTTTTGAAAAATTGTTAAGCTGTAAGTATACAACAAACGTCACAGTAAACATTAGACGATTCTGTGATTTATAGGGTTCCCAGTTTTAAAATTGTAACTTTTTGAGGCGTTTTTTATTGGAAATCAGTTTGGCAAGTGATATTTTATTAAAAGTAAGTAAAATTTACATCCAATACTTAAATAATTGAGATCTCTAAAATTTCTGAACCTCCAAATTTTCAAGGGTCCAGATGACTCGTATCCCCCATTTGGCAGACCCTCCGCCACCCCACTCCCTCCGCCACCCCACTCCCTCCGCCACCCCACCCCCTCCGCCGCCCGCGGGGGGGGGGGGGGGGGAGGGCTTCGCAACCGACTAGAAATGTAACAAGGATTCATAGCGCAGACATTGGATAAGTGAAAGAAGGGGAAGAGACTTCGTTTATAGATCACGTTTAGGGAATAATCCAGGGTTGTCCATTTGCGTCGTTTCAGCTGACATCACGATATCGAACATTTCAAAGTAAGGCTTCGATGAGACAGTTTCCTCCGACCCGAGAACTCAAGAAAGTTAATTAAGTGTGCGCGCCTAAACTCTCAGAGAAGATTACGTCGTAAGGATCAGCGGAAATGTTCCTAAGAATGATCGATTTCCACTCCGGATGGGAAAGAGAGAACAAAGGAAAGGAAAGAGCGATGTCGAGGTTCGTTTTATTCGAGGACTTTCAGTGACAACATTAGGTTTTGTGAGTTACGCTCCCTGCCACCCGGCGAACCGGCGAAAGGCAAGGCAGTTCATAGGAGCAGGTGGAATAAGAAGTCCAAACCAGGACTTAATGCAGGTTGGTTTCCCAAAGTTGACGTCCCGAATTGAATACTTATAATGACAGGAAATGTTTCAGTATGTGTTAGTCATTCCAAGGAATTCTCATACCATAAATACCATTTGTAATTCATAGTTTAATGATAGAGAAAAACTGGGAAACAAATTAATAGAGCATTCTCAGGTTTAAAATAATAAAAGCATTGTCAAAATCTCTTTCTGACATTATATTTTGCATGTATTTTTTTAAAATAAACTAAAACAATAAATTTTATTGTTTATACGCTAATATGTATGAATCAACTGTCCATTGCTGAAGGGTAATTGAGTGGAAAAGAAAATAACCCATTTGTTCACTCGTCTATGCTCAAGCCGATTTCGGTAATAATCGTCTCCATGTCAACAATCCGATAAAATGCGATTTAAAACGCAGAAACGCTGCTTTAGTAGAAATTCAAGAAAATACGATCAACTATAAAAAGTCTGCGATAGAAATTAGAATTGACATTCTTTTCCCCTTAGAACAGTACAAACCTCGCTCCGATATCACAATTTTAAGATATTTTAAAGTATTAAAGAAAACATCTCTGCACGATGGATTTGAGACTTCCTATGTAAAACAAATGGGGAAAAAACGTTCCTGGAATCGAACCCGGAACTTCAATCTTCGCCAAATAAAATATAGCCCCGGAGGTGGGCCCTGGCAGCACGAGCTTCAGACCAAGTTTCATGAAAATCGGTCCATTGATGCAAAGGCTGTTAGCGGGGGACACACACACAGACAGGACCATTTCATAAGGCTATGTTTCTTTGGAAAACAGCCTAAAATGGTGGAGATGGGCGAAGGCACTCACCTTGCTGCAAGAGGCTCTTCTGGGAAGCCTCGTCCACTCTCTCCATGCGTCCCTCGACTTTGGTGCGCAGGGAATCGAGATCGAAGGGCGGAGACATTCCATGGTCCACGCTTCTGCTCTTGCTCCTAAAGAGAGACACGGAGGAATGAGATGAAGAGCGATCCAGAGGGGAACGGAAACTATATATTGTACCGTATCCGATTATGAGCTCCCAATCGTTTGGCGATTTCGATTATTTTACGGCAAAATAATATACATACATACACACATATGCACTGTAATTCTACCTTTCGGTAGGCTTTAGGCACATGCAACCCAATATGTGCGGTCCAAAGCCTATCTCTTCAAGTTGTCATACCCAATTCCTTCTCTTAACCTGTGTTACGCGTACAAGTGGTACGCAAGTTAGTGCAAAGCGGTACGCAAAGAAAATAAAAACGCATGATTTTGCTTATAGCTAAAAACATCGCTATATTATATTTGCGCAATTAAATTACAAATTTACGTGCACGATTATTGACACAACGTTATTATAATATTTGAATTTAAATTGGTTTAAATTGCCGTCAATCTCACTCTGGTGGTGCGCGAACATTTTCGTTATTGATTTGGTGGTAGAAAAATAAAAAAGGTTGAGTATAAAATATACCTTTCCCCTTCCTACCTCTTTGTCTTTTCCTTAACAATCTTCCTTATATAACTTCTACGAAATGAAAATAACCCTTTGATAAAAGAACTGCAGTTTTAATCTCAATGAAGCTAGTGGGCATTTCTCATGCGACGGTTCGAGCGATTCGCAAAGTGCAAAAAAGCAAACAGGAGGTGGAATTGCGTAATTTATAAAATGAGAATTTTCGAAAGCCTTTCTCCAAAGGAAACGGCATAATTTCTGATGTATGCTCGCGTGGAGCTTCTGGTGAAAGTTTTTCTGAATACAATGTTTTTTTAAGCAATAGATTAAATTTTAATGCGTTTGACCTAAACGACAAAATTAAATATATAATGAAAGAGACACTATAGAATGAATGAGTTCGTATTGACTGCAAAATATCAAGAATAAGAACTTCGAAATAAAAAAATTGAAAAATATCTTAGGTATCTCCAATAGTGATACGAGAAGAAAGAAAATTTAAAAATCTACTTTAGGCGAAATACCACCGAAGACGGCAGCATTGTAGCCGAAATGCATATCTGGTTTTCATAACGTTGGTATGGCTAATGGAGATAAATACTTACTTTCTCAATTTTTTACACTGAAGTGATTATTCTGGAATTTATAATAAAAGATACGCGCAAAAATTATGCAACTAAAAGAACGGCTTCAAAAACAATAAATCATAAACGAGGGAAACATAAATATGATTTGTGATGAGTACGCAGCTGAAAGAGTATCCAAACGAGGTCACGTGACTTAAGAGACCAAAATCAGGATTAATGGGACAAATTTTATTCACACACGTGAAAGTCAATATAATAAATTGAAAAAGTGTTAATATAAACTTATCGAAATAAAACAACTCTAATTCAGGAACTCCTTCACTCGATTTCACCAAAAGATCACATTAAAATATTTAAAAGAGAGTTCCAGGGACGAGACCTCCAGAGCGGCGGCATCTTCAACTTCCCAAAAAGCCACAAGAGGAGATAACAGAAAATTGCTGCAGTGACAGAGGAAGTCCACAGAAATGACATTATCAGGCAATGTTTGTTCGCTGTTATCTAGTTTTTATTTGCTCGTTTTATCGAGCAGGTATCTCCTTCGCTAATCTCGGCCATTAAGTGGCAGTTTTATTCGGGCTGCTTCATCATTTTGTGCATTTTCTGCTTTTTCTGAATCTCAACCTTAAATGTTATCTTCCTCGCTCTGTTTCATATTTTTTACTCGTAATTTTCAGATAGGTTTAAAATCAGAAGATGCCTAACGCATTCTGGAAAATATTTCCTTAGTAACTCTTTGTCAAATTATTTTCTATTTAAAGACCAAAACGGCATTACGAATGAACCGTAGTTAACAAGCAAATCATCGATTACTCAAAAACGAATTCCAGAATACTGCATCCTAAACATCGAAAAACGCTCTCCGCCAAACGTTTCGTGTACTCGCTAGGGTTTGCAATCCTAGAATCCCGCTAAATGTCGCAGTCCTGATATGTCGGAATTTTTAGTTAGCAGATCTCGGGATATTCAAATATTCGCTATAAGTAACATTTGCTCCGATATCCTCTTTTTTATATATTGATGACACAATTCTAACGTGAAATACAGGGGCGGATTGTAGAAAAATTTTCACCCGAGGTTTTTTTTAATTAAGCACATGGGCATCAAATTTTACAAAAACTGAATTATAAGTGTTCCACTAATCAAATCACAATGTTCCGATGCCAAATAAAAACGATGATTCGTCTTCTCTTAAATTACACGACTTCAAGTACAAATGACAGAGACGAGTAAACTTTCCCCTACCTACAAATAATTCGAACAATTATCGGCTTTTAAAATTCGCTTATGTAATCATGTTGTCTGTAAGTCCGTCCGTCAGACTTCAATGTCCGCTGAACTACACCGTTCAAATTAGAGCAACCTAATTTTAAAAATAGTTTAAGTTGGTGGCAGTCATAAATCATATTGATTTTGGTTTTCGTCTGTCTGTCAGTTTGTGTTTATTAGGATTTAAAAAACCCCTTATTTACTATCCGTTACAACGGTAAAATTTTGTTTTGTTTACTTGGCTACAACAAAAAACATCCAGACTCAAGGGACAGCCTAAGATTTGTAATTAAATTTTAAAACACCTCTCTTAAAATGATTCATCAGTTCTATCCTAATTTGTTTTAGTGATTGGTATAATAATTTGATTAACATTATAAATTCACCAAGATTACTGATTTTTACCTTAATTAATTAGATAATAGAAGAAGGTGTACGGGAGAGAATTGATATAAGGAAATCATCTTCTGTTACTTCCAATAAAATACTGTTTTTTAAAAAGTTCAAAATGTTTTAAAGGAAGTGGATCAAAATGCCATGATCGCGGTATTGAAAATATCGAAACTCAAAATAAGGGGATAGAGAAACTAACCCGGGATTGAATACTCCACTACTTGCAAATATCAAAGAACCATATACCGTCAAATCACGTCATAACATATATAACATTCTATTCGCCCCACCATCTCCTCCAAATTACCTATATGCACACCACCCCAATCTAACAGGCATATCATATTCAATTAACCCCCTAGTAAACAATCCAGCTCCGATCACATCCAGCCACACCCTCAACACCAAATCTCATTCCATCCACGCCCTCCCTCACATCCAAATATCATTCCATCCACCTCCATTCACCTCCAAAATCTCATGCCATCCACGCCCACCCTCACCTCCAAATATCACTCCATCCACGCCTTCCCTCACCTCCAAATATCATTCCATCCACGCATCCCCTCACCTCCAAATTTCATTCTATCCACACCAAACCTCACCTTCACATCTCATGCAATCCACGCCCACATTCAACTCTAAATCTATTTCCATATACCCCCACCCTCTCCTCAAAATCTCATTCCATCCACCTCCACTCACCTCCAAAAGCTCATGCCTTCCAAGCCCACCCTCACCTCCCAATCTCATTCCATCTACCACACCCACACCTAATCTCATTCATTATACACTCAACCTCACCTCCAGATCTCATTCGATTCACACTCACCTTATTCAACATCATTTTTTTTTATATTTTTTATGAAAATATTAACTTAACTAAATCGTATATCAGCTTTCTGTAAATCAGGAGCAATTTCCCCGTTTCTTAGAATTGAAATATCACTCATTTCTCGAGCGTTTTGAAATAATTTTTCCAATCTGATTCAATTCGTTATTAAAAACAATATCGCCTCACGCAAAAACTCTAATTTTTGCAGTATATAACTAAATCTACCAACATACAAATATCTCACGTTATATGAAACAAAAAATGAAGTGCATTAATCTAAATCTTTTCGATATAAAAATGAAAAACTTTTTCAAATAAAGAATAATGGAGTATTAAATTTGCACGAATATTCCGAACATGAATGTTAAAAATAATTCTGTGTGTAAGTATGTATGTAAATATACACATATCTGTATCAGTCTTTATAAACGGGCAAATTAAAATACAATTCAAGTCAACGATATCATTTATAAAATTCGATAATAATTCCGTACAAATACAAAACGCAAGTCCGCCATTAAATTTATAAATAAAATAATTTCCTGAAACGAGCAGGCTGGTCAAGGTATAAACTTTTCATCGACACCCGGTCACAAACGAAGTGTTGGTGACAGCCGATGCTGAGGCAACTTTCCACGATGCGGCCAAAATCCCACGAAGAGGCAAGACCCCACAATGGGGAGAAAACCCAACAGCGACTGAACGAGAGGAACACACCAACGATGTTCTAGAAAATAGTGATGTGCCAATGATGTCGACGAAAAAACTTCCTCCAAGTTTTTGGCCTATACGTATTTCGGCCGCCAGGGCCAAGTGTAGTGACTCAAAATGAGTGAGGATGATCGGTCACGGGTCTCTTTTATACCCGATCGTTCGAAGTCCGAAGGGGAGGAAAGAGGGGGGGGGAGCGTTCGGAGGAGGTGGAGGGCTATGTGGATTAAGTGGTGGTCGCATAGGGACTAGTTTAAAAAGTACGCTATCAATACTTCCTGGCTCGAGATTTAACCTCGCGTGTCGGTGTTTGTAAATTTCAAGGCTTTCTAATGCGTCTAACTTGGAATATGGGCATCCTTTAAGCAAGGTTAGGTTTTCAATATTCATGCGGTGGTTTCTTTCTATAATGTGTTTCGCGACGGTTAATTTTTCTGGTCTCCCATATTTTGTGCGTGTTAAATGTTCCTTAAATCTAACTGTGGGGTTTCGTTTTGTCTGTCCAATATAAGCCTTATCGCAGTCCTGGCATTGTATTTTATAGATCCCCGATTTTTTCAGTGGTGGTATTTTTTCTTTTGGATTGCCCAGTAAATCTTTGACCGAGTTGTGATTTTTGAACGTTGCCTTGTATCCGATGTTGTTCGAGATTTTTGTTAGATTTTTAGTAATTTTTGGGAAAAGGGGATAGCGATATATTTTTTGGCGTCTACTTGGTTTTCTTCCCTGGTTAGAGTCGTGGGTTTCTTTTTAGCTTTGTTTCGATGTTTTCTGATTAAAGTATCAATAAGCTCCTCCGTATACCCGTTTTTCAATGCAGCCTGTTCTATGTAGTGTACTTCCTTGTTAAAGCGATTTTTATTCAGTGATATTGATATTAAGTGGTGGATCATTGTATTGAAGGTAGCTATTTTTTTGTTTTCTTGGGTGACTGGAGTCTGCTCTAATGTAATTATTTTTGTGCGTAGGGTTCCTGTATATATCAAATTCGAGTTTTTTGTTATGGGTCCTGATTATTTTCTAAAAACGGGATTTCATTGTTTTCCTCCACTTCGTACGTGAAGTTTATGGACTTATGTATGCTGTTAAGTTCTTCTACGAAAGTGTCAATGTTATATTATTTCGTGTCAAAGATTGCGAGGATGTCGTCTACGTAACGGAATCATATTTTAGAAAAATATTTAAACTTTTCTCTGCATTGCATTTCAGAATAGTAAAGAAAAACATTTGCAATGAGTGGGGAGAGCGGGTTTCCCATTGAAGTCCCCTTGTCTGTTTATAAAATTTGTGGTTAAAAACAAAATAATTTTGATCCATACATAATTTCGTCAATGATAAAATATCCTGTATTTTTGTATGCTCTACATCCTTATTTCTAGACCAGTCCTTAAGATTTTCGAGAGCACATTCAATGGGCACACTTGGAAACAGTTGCTCTACGTCAAAAGATACTGGAAGTTCAGTCGATTTTATTTCTACGTTTTTCAATGTTTCTATAAGGTTATGTGTGTTTTTAATGCCATAAGTTTCTTCAATCCCTAGGGTTTTAAGTTCTTGGGTGAGCCACTTAGCTGATTTGTATGTAGGGGAGTTAATTCCTGCAATAATAGGTCTCATTTTTTCGCCGGGCTTGTGTATTTTGGGTAGACAATATTATCGTGGTAAGATTGGGTTCTCTATCATTAGTGAAAATGCTAGTTTTTCATTTATTGTATTTTTGCATCTTTTAATCGTGTCTTTTAACTGTGTACACACACGACTCTAACCAGGGAATAAAACCAAGTAGACTCCAAAAAATATATCGCTATCCCCTTTTCCCAAAAATTACTAAAAATCTAACAAAAATCTCGAACAACATCGGATACAAGGCAACGTTCAAAAATCACAACTCGGTCAAAGATTTACTGGGCAATCCAAAAGAAAAAATACCACCACTGAAAAAATCGGGGATCTATAAAATACAATGCCAGGACTGCGATAAGGCTTATATTGGACAGACAAAACGAAACCCCACAGTTAGATTTAAGGAACATTTAACACGCACAAAATATGGGAGACCAGAAAAATTAACCGTCGCGAAACACATTATAGAAAGAAACCACCGCATGAATATTGAAAACCTAACCTTGCTTAAAGGATGCCCATATTCCAAGTTAGACGCATTAGAAAGCCTTGAAATTTACAAACACCGACACGCGAGGTTAAATCTCGAGCCAGGAAGTATTGATAGCGTACTTTTTAAACTAGTCCCTATGCGACCACCACTTAATCCACATAGCCCTCCACCTCCTCCGAACGCTCCCCCCCCCCTCTTTCCTCCCCTTCGGACTTCGAACGATCGGGTATAAAAGAGACCCGTGACCGATCATCCTCACTCATTTTGAGTCACTACACTTGGCCCTGGCGGCCGAAATACGTATAGGCCAAAAACTTGGAGGAAGTTTTTTCGTCGACATCATTGGCACATCACTATTTTCTAGAACATCGTTGGTGTGTTCCTCTCGTTCAGTCGCTGTTGGGTTTTCTCCCCATTGTGGGGTCTTGCCTCTTCGTGGGATTTTGGCCGCATCGTGGAAAGTTGCCTCAGCATCGGCTGTCACCAACACTTCGTTTGTGACCGGGTGTCGATGAAAAGTTTATACCTTGACCAGCCTGCTCGTTTCAGGAAATAATTTTATTTATATCATTTTATCTTGCCAGCGAAGCTCACTTTTTCATTTTTATTAAATTTATGGTTGCGTATTATGCGAAAACCTTTCATTTTGGTATTAAAACAACAATATATGCTAGCTCCTAATTATGTAATCAAGACAAACGTTCGTTAGTATTCATAGCTATTACAGTAAAGCAGGCATGCCAAACTGGCTGCCCTTTTTAGGCGTTCTTTACCAGCGAAGCGGTAGCACCGGAACGTCTTAACGTCGTAACTATCATCTTCTAAACTGCTGGACAGATTTTAATTAAATTAAGTACGAGTTATCCTTAATAAAATGTATTGCCCAATTGTGATTTTTAACTCCATCCATAAACTAAAACTTCCACTTTATATTAGCACTTAAATACACTCGTATCTCGTTAAATGGCATCCATCAAGCAACAATTAAAGACCACATTTTTCTCTCCCTAGCTAAAATTTATTTCGATAGACAATATATGCCGCAAAAAAGTTCGCGAGACCACATAATTACGATTTATAGTTTCGGAGATAAAAATTCGAGAAAATCCCGGACATAACATCACATATTTTGTTTACGTCCATAGCTGTGAAAAGTCTATCAGGAATCAACAATGAGAAATGCATATTTTTCTCACCCTTGCTCTTATTTGATCTTTGAGGCATAGATTTAAAAAATGCATTCGGATAAAGGATAACATTTACCACAACAACGTCCGTAGGATCACATAAGTACGACTTTATAGTTTTGGAGATAAAAATTCAAGATACGCCGAATCTTTCTATACCATTTTATACATAACTCCCTTAAAGAACGACTTTGAAATCTCTGTGTATTCCATTTATGGAGTATACTTTTCCATCTTGTTACGCCTTCCTGCGGCCCAAATGCGAATTTGTCTTAACTACTAAATCTTTCGAAATTTTACACAAACATTTCAGTGTTTGAAAATGTGACGACTTCTTCCATAGTTATTGAGGTACAATAGAAAGCTTTTACAAAAACTATTGTTTTTAATCGAAAAAACAGCCGTCCAATCTTCTAGATAAAGTGTATTTTTCAAAATACGGTTTCCACGAAACAAATATACACCTAATTTAACATTCACCGCTTCAATGCGGCCCTGGTGCCCCTTCGAGATTGACATGCCTGCAGTAAAGGCTCCTCACAAGACGGTTTTCGAGGGTAATGTTTACATCCGCACTATGAAGAAGATTTGCACTGCCAGACTGAACAATGAAATCCATATCTAAACGAGCTAAAAGCAAGGGAGTTTAGGAAACTAGACGTATTGATCTTTGATTTAAACTGATTTAATGTTATTTTGATGGAATATATTTTCCCCGAGGTAATGCTTCAATTTAAAACAATGCCTCAATGGGTTAATTTGTGAAATTCCGCTTCACTCGGCTTTCCGTGCGAGTTACTACGCTCTACATCGGTCATAATATTTTCTAGATATTCACATACGTATTTCGTGGGCCGTGTTGTGCCCAAAGATATATCCGAACCCGCACATTAACGAGCTTTTACTGCACTTGTTAAATGCAAGTGCATGTAAACCTATCTAATGAAACCTCGTCTAATACAAAATTTTGGTTTGTAAGTAGAGTGTAATTTGGATCCCTGCAAAAACCTAGGTATATGTTCCTTGTCATAACGAACTCGTTTATGCAAACAAAGTTGGTAGAAATCATGGTAGTTTAAGTCTCTTGAAGTTTAGTATAACGAGACTGTACTGTAATAGTGGTTTTACTTCCTTTTCCGTTCAGATCAGAGAAGAGAGAGAGAGAGAGTTGTCTTCTCTCAGTGGCTGAAGAAGGAGGGTCTCGCCCGAAAATCTTCGGCTGACATCGAAATAGCTGTTCTGAAGTCATTCGGATTACATACAAATCCAACCGCCTTAAACCAAGACCACCTAGAGGGGAAGGCCAAAACGGTCGTGGGTGACGTCACACCTAGTAGTGCTACTACCGAGAGAATCCGATACTAATTCATTGCTATCCATCATTCCGTTGTTGTTATTGTTACTGGACTAGTTAAATTTCTTTATATAGTGAACTTTTGATTTTTTATCATTGTTACCTCGGAAATTTATCTGCTTTTAATATTATATATTATAATATCAGCAATGAAACGCGCGTACATTAACTTAGAAAAAATTGCTTTTTGTTAGAAGCACAAGTTTCTTCCTATAAACATTTTAAGATTTTATCGCATTAATATAAAAATTAAGTTTTGAAAATACCAACATATCGATGCAGTTATCGATGTTGTATATAATGCAAAATTTCCGTAAAACCAACTCTTCTAAGTCAGTGGTTCTCAGGCAGATTCGTCAGGCGACCCCCCAGTTCGGATGTTTGATCAACGCAGTCTCCCAAGAATATACGAGAAGCAAAAAAAAAACACTCCAATTGGGATGACGATGATAAGTAAAGTATAATAATAAGAGTGTTATTTATTCTATGTTATTTATAAATACAAGGTTAGCACTATAAATTATTTTATTTTAAACTGTACGTGTATTAAAAACCTTCAGACAATATGTGGTGTATTGTTTAATTTTTTAAGTACTAATCACTGCTGAAATGTAATTTATTGTGTTTTTATTACATAAAAAACTCATTTGTTAAAGACGTTTTTGTAAGTCGATAAGCTTCAGAATTTTCTACTTTTTTTTAACAAAACATGTCGATAAATCAAAACCTGAAGATTGCTCGCGACCCCTCTAAAACCCTCTTGAGACCACCTTAAGGGGTCGCGACCCACCGTTAAAAAATACTGCTCTAGGTCAGGGGTTTTCAAACTTTTCTCTGCGGCCCAGTAAAATGAGAAAATATATGTTGCGGCCAACAAAAATTTTTATTCATAAATTACTACATATAAATTAATAATTAGTGAATCTGCGACACGAAATAGCGTAAAATAATCAAATCTTTCTCACATAGTCTTCAAAAAGTAAGATTTCATAAAAATAATATATGTGCGCTGCTTGTAAAGCAGAAATGCAGGACTGAATTTACACCTTAAAAATGAATCTGCATGGAATTGAATCCAGTATATTTAAAACGGAAAATGGAATAATCCAAGAAGCGCGCACAATTTAATACCAGAAAAATGAAATATGTAATTAGTTCGTTATCCAATGCGAATTGGCACTGATTTTATTGGGAACTCGTTAGATTGCCTAATTACCGCACTATATATGCCAAGAAATTATCTTCAACGCAAAAATATACAGGAAATGTTCCTCAATTCCTTGATACTACTAGGAAGATTGAAATAATCGATCATCACTCTAAATAATTAAATTATCCTTATGATACTAGCTGAATATTTATTTACAAACTATTAATCAAAACAATATTTATGCAATGCTATTCGAAAAATAAGATAAATTAGACAAGGAAAATAAAAATCCTGTTTATCATATTGTCAAGTAGGAGTAGGAAATTACATGATGGCGAAAATTATCAGGCAAATATGGTAGAAAATAAAAAAATACCACTTGGATTTCAAATGTCGATATGTGCGCAGATGGTTCTCCGTTCTTGTCACCAAAAGAAAAATTTTACTGACATCACTTTCCTTTCTCTTTTCAAACGAGGAAGCAGACGACCACCTCCCAAAACAACGTGATTTTAAGACTTTCGTCTTAAAGTCGTAGGCGCAAAGAATTATGAAAGAAAATGCAGGAGGTTGGGGTAAAGGAAAAGTTCTAAAGATTGGTACTAATGAAAAATGGAGAAACCTCCTAATAACTATAAAAATAATAAAAAGGAAGTACTCACACACCGGTTTAGGGGAAATTACTC
Source organism: Tanypteryx hageni (assembly GCA_028673005.1). Taxonomy (NCBI): domain Eukaryota; kingdom Metazoa; phylum Arthropoda; class Insecta; order Odonata; family Petaluridae; genus Tanypteryx; species Tanypteryx hageni. The sequence goes on along the minus strand of CM054118.1, from coordinate 87,917,098 downwards.
CACGCCATGGGACCTAACACACATGCAATCTCACATACTCTCCAGGTTCCTATTGGAAACTAATTGATCATGAATAAATTGACCAAAAAGCTGAAAGTGGGTTCTCTATGGCTGTCCAATCATGATGTTCGTAAGAATTTTGTAGAATAGGAAAAAAGTTTGTTCCATGCACAGTTTAGACAGCTTAATTTATTCAACGGATATGTAGAGGTAAACATCTATATTAATGAGCCACTCTTCGAGAAAACTAAATGTAGTATGTATTGGGATGCTGGGAAACAGAAAAGTGACACTCAAAGAAAATAACGCTTGGGAATCACTAAGTATTACATTTTTGGCATTTTAAATGAAATATTCAGCATTTTTAAAGTAAGGCTTTAAATTCGTCAGCTATACATTTAGAACGGAGATAAGTGTGGTAATCGGTGCATGACAGAATGGGTCTCATAGAAATTCCAGGTTTAGGGACTTAAGGTAAAAAATGTAATATTGAGATGGTAGGATTTTAAACCGTAATCTTATAACGTAAGACCTCTTCTGAGTTTTGGGGAGTTTCTTTATGTTCCTTGCTAGAAAAAAATCATTTTAATTTTAATTTCTTGTGAGAAATGAGCAAGGTCCGTTTTCAATTAATTGTTAACTTTATCAAAATAATCATGCTGATTCGTGACATGATGACAACGGAATTTCCTTTCTCGGCTTTTAAATAAAAAGAATTTTTATTTTAAATTTTTCATTAGTTTATAATTGGGACTGGGAAGGTGATTTATAGTGTTGTTTTTTAAATTACGTTCCAGTTGTGTTTTTCAAGCAGCTCTTACGTGATTTTTGGTTGTATCGCTCAGGTTTTTAATGGATGATTCAATGCCTATAATATCATCCAAAGGAAGTTCTTTGTGAGGGAGACAAAGGTTATGTCCTTTGCACAAGAGATTGAGTTCTTGTTTATAAAATGTTTCTTGAGACAAGTATGGACAATATCGGTGTCATCTAAGTGTGCATGTGATCACTAAAAGATTTTATGTTTTGGGCGTGTGTGAGAAAAAGTCCCTGGCGTGGAGTAGTTTTCCCTAAACCCGGAGTGTGTGTGTGTGTGTGTGAGATTGCGTGTGCTATGTCCCTGGCGTGGAGTAATTTATCCTAAACCGGAGTGTGAGTGCTTTCTTTTTATTATTATTATGGATATTAGGAGGTTTCTCCATTTTGTATTAGTTGTAATTAACCCTAAGGTTCTGATATAACTTCTTCTTTGAACTAAAGATTAGTTTCTGGAAATATACCTTCAAGGCAATGTATCCTATGATATAATATTTTCGAGAATAAAACTTCGGAAAATAATTATTGAGGAAACAGATGGTGCTCCCTTGCTACGCGAGGGTGCTGTAGGACAGTTTTTTAGAGACAGGACAATGACAAGTGCCCTAACAGCAGGAATACCGTAAATACCCGCGTATAATGCGCACTTTTTTTCGAAATATTCGAGTTAAAAATTAGGATGCGTGTTATACGAGGGTACATAATCTTCCTATTTTCATTTGACCTCATATTTCCACAATTTCGGCACATTAATTACTACCCGGGTATCCTCATATTTTTATTGGTGATTTTTACGAAAAGAAAGATAGATAATAGTAAAAATTTATTAATTAATTCTATAAACATACATTAATTAGATATGAAAAGAATGAATTCAGTATTTATTCATTTTAAAAGCCAAGAAATTCTTCGTCACTGGACCATACTTCTTCGATGTTGTTATCGGAATCGTCATCTTACGCATGACTTCACCCTACAGCGGCGCCCGGCCTGGTGGTGAGGTACTATTTACAATTAAAAACAATGGCAGCTGTTGCCTTTGAGTACGCTGGGACTTGATGCTTCTTGTAGAACTAAATAAAGTTATCGTTCCCTACCTTTCTCTCAGCATTCATACGTGATTTATTCTTGATTCTTCGAGTTTGTAGCTAATTATGGTTATTTGCTATCGTGTTTACGTGCTCCCGAGTGTTCTAATAAGGGTAAAACTGAAGGTTGGGCGAACCCGTCCACCTCAGGCGTGACAAAAACGTATGTAAAAAACATAGGATTATCGTCATTCCATTTTATTATCTCAAAGAATGTGATATGCCATACTATGAAATTAATATAATTCGATTTATTGTGTATGCCCTAATATCACCTTGTAAGTAAACATAAAATATGTAATGATTGAGTTAGCTGACGATCTTTTGGAATGTTATTCGAAAATTTCATTTCGCACTTTCATTATGTTACAAATACATAATACCAATAATTCGATCATTGCTTTAGAACACGTTACACCATCTACTTTATTCTGGAATGGTAACGCTAAAAAAATCTGTGCGCACTATACGCGGGTATATAGAAAAATCATACATTACGAGGCTGAAAACCCCCCTGCGCGTTATACGAGGGTGCGCATTATACGCGGGTATTTACGGTAGGTAGGAAATTTTGTAAGGAAGCTACTCGGCTTATTTTTTAATAGCAATTTTACCCATCTAGACACTAAATGCTCAGTGGGCGAGGGCCTTGCGGTCCATTTTCAACATTTCGTGGCCCACACTTCGAAAAACCATGCTCTAGGTGGTCTTGCTTTAGGATAAAAGTGGGTATTTTAATGAAGAAGATATTATCTTCTCGCACAACATTTCTGTAAATGAGAGAGGGAGAGATACTCACCGCAGCCACGGGACGACGAGGCTCTCGCTGGTTCGCGTGACATCCTGCGATGCACGACGTCCTCTGTGCACGCGCGCACGCGTCAGGGTCACGGGCGAGCGAGGGACGGAAGGACGGCAAAGCGGGGTCGTAGAGAGGGTTGGAAAAAAATAACGGAGAAATGAATGCGTGGGAAGCAATGCAACAAAAAGGCAAAAATAAAAATAAAAGAACAAAACTTAAACATAGCAAACATCTTTTAAAAGTAAATAAAAAAATAAAAATCATACATGATAAATAAAAAAATAAAAATCATACATGATAAATAAAAAATATAGGGTGAAATGCCATAACTGGGCATCTAGATTCGACAGAAATTGTTCGGTGAGCGATTCGAAAAACAAATATCGCGAGTGATATACAAAGGATGGCAGGACTGGGTTATAGAGTCGACCGACTTTCTCGTCTGCCGATAGAAAAGGGTGGATTCGTCGAGAGCAGGGCGGCCAACCTGACCGAGAGCAGGGCGGCCAACCTGACCGAGAGCGTGCTGGCAGACGCAGCAAGCGGGACGGAAGTCCGTCGTCAGGAGAATCGGGACGACAAGGGAACCGTTTTCGACGCTTCACCAATTGGAAAATTCGCTTAAGTGGCGTCGGTTAAGTTTTCTAATCCTCAGTCGTAATGGCTCATATAAAATGCACATCGTAACAATTCACAATAAGTATTCTCTTTTGTGCGATCAATTGTCGCGACAGTTTTCGGAACACAAATTGCGAAGCTTTATGATTTGTCGTTCCAGATTCCACCTTCTCTAAGACTATTGATAGGTCGATTCTCGCCACGTGGAACACGCCACGTCAAACATTCCTATCGGGCGCCAATATTACGTACGCTACCGAGCCCAGTACTTTAAAATCGCTAGGAAAGCAAGTATTGCCGCAACTGAGAAATCTATGCGAGTTGTTTCATATTTATACGATGTATTTTATAAGGTAATATTTTTGAAGGTTTCTTTATTTTGTATTTACTACGAGCTAATAGAAATAAATGAAATTATATTCTATGAATGTTTACCACCAAGAACTGTACTTAACGCATAGCGTGCTTGCACGTTCGCATGGTTTGATATCCATCACTGTTTGAACTTGTTAATACTGGACTATTCTTTAACTTGCCAACGAATTGTTCTTCTCCCTATCCACCAACAAGCCATTTATATTTGCTGATATTGTTTTATCTAAGTTTTCTAATTAATTATGAATGTGAATATAAAAAAAAACTCAAAAACGGCTATTGCAATCCAAAGCAGGTGACGATCAGAGCTCCTAATTCGGATTTTGTGCGTTTTAACACCAGCAATATAATGTCTCCGCTTCGTTTGTTTATTCCTCCATAGACAAATCACACAAGTGATGCCCTTATTTCTGTAAGCCAATGACTAGATCAATGCATGAGAAGAATATTACTCATTCAAGTCAAGTAAAACGATCAGGGCTGTCATTTTAAATAATACACAAAAACACTTCTTCCTATAATTCTTAAAATATTAACTCAAGAAAATAATTTCTTTTAAGACGTCGCACAGCAGAACTAAATAATTCGTATCGCAACAATTTCTATAGAATGCCAATTTATACAGAGAAATAAGATCTAATATGTTTACTGGAGACATTTATGCATTAGCGCATCTATGTTATCGTAGTATTTTTTGAGATTTGTATTAAAAAGTTATACGCGGGTCATATCACTGACCCACCCGCCCTTATCTATATATAATTTGTCATATGTCCGTCTGGGACAAGATCATTTTAATGACATAGTATTTGAATAGCAATTTGAATCAACATAAATGAGCACTCCGGGTGGCATAGTGAGTAACGTGTCGGCTCGAGAATATGAAGTCTCTAGTTCGATCCTGTTTGGGTGACTTTTTTATTCAATTTTGTATTTTATTTAATTTGGTTGATAATTTTTATTTGAATATGGCCATCGAGTCATCTTTTTTAAAGAAAATTTTAAATAAATTTAAATTCGTACAATTTCTGTTATCCTGAAATATATGAATTATAAAGGCAAAGTATATTATTCTATTTTTTTTTAAGTTGCGTAGCGACGGGCAAACCACTAATATTAATAAAACTTCAAATTTGAGAGACATTGGTTAAATTCGGTGATTAGATAACTTTTAAAATGACACGAAATAATACTGAATTTGAATCATGTCACTATCAGTCCTGCCAACTCAATGGAAAAAAAATAAAAGTTTCGACTCAATAATATATCGAGAGAAACCCGCCTAACTTACTCCGCGCTTTTTTCATGTGTTGTCGTCCTCCTTGGTAATATCTTTACCACCCGAGAGACGTCACAACGCCTCCAATGGAATATAATAATTCTCAATTAATAGGTACACAATATTAACACCTCAACGCGAATATGGTGCTTTTAAGCAATTACTTATAATTGGCGATTTCGATGTATAAATTAATTCATTACGGTGGTAATGATAAAGAGGGGTCGGAATGTGTCCTCCACGGCGCCTCATCATCCAGCAAAGGAATGTCTTCTAATGGGGACAGCGAGGGTGAATAGCGTAGGGAGAGGAGGGGAGGTAGGGAGGAGAGAAGAGGGGAGGGGAGGGGAGGGGAGGGGAGGAGAGGGGAGGGGAGGGGAGGGGAGGAGAGTAGAGGGGAGGGGAGGAGAGTAGAGAGGAGGAGAGGAGAGTAGAGAGGAGGAGAGGAAAGGGGGGAAAGGAGAGGGGGGAGAGGCAGGGATGGAGGAGAGGCAGGGAGGGAGGAGGAGAGGCAGGTAAGAGGGAGGAGAGGCAGGTAAGAGGGAGGAGAGGCAGGTAAGAAGGAGGAGAGGCAGGTAAGAAGGAGGAGAGGCAGGGAGGGAGGAGGAGAGGCAGGTAAGAGGGAGGAGAGGCAGGGAGGGAGGAGGAGAGGCAGGTAAGAGGGAGGAGAGGCAGGGAGGGAGGAGGAGAGGCAGGTAAGAGGGAGGAGAGGCAGGCAGGGAGGGAGGAGGAGAGGCCGGTAAGAGGGAGGAGAGGAGGGGAGGGGAGGTAGAGAGGAAATTGTGAATGTTTGCCTAGTAATTGCCAACTGGAAGGAGTTTCCCTCGAACCAGCGGTGGGAGACGGCGAAACGGCGAGAAGAGTGGTAAATGACGATAGCAGTGGTAAATAGGGTTGGAGGAGGGGGAAGGGTGGAGGAATGGGAAGAATTCCATGGGTAAAAGCGGAGAGAGAGGCGATTGTGATTTCGACGTGAGAAGTGGCTCGGAGAGCACATGGCCTTCCGAGGGCGCGGCGGGAGAGACATGCTGAGGGAGCCACATGCTAAGGGAACCACATGCTAAGGGAACCACATGCTAAGGGAGCCACATGCTGAGGGAGCCACATGCTGAGGGAGCCACATGCTGAGGGAGCCACATGCTGAGGGAGCCACATGCGGAGAGAGCACTCGCGGGAGTCGGAGTGGCGATGGTGTGTGATTCCGCACCGAGGACGCGCAAGTGTGCAAGTCCGTGTGGCTGAATGAAGTTCTGATAGACTTTTCACTTTTCGCATCACTTCCAACGTAATATAAAATATTAAGCTAGAGATCGCGGAGATTTGCATGGGATCGGATAGGATATAGGAAGCACAAGACGGGAACCGATGAAAGAAGCTTCCGGAATTAGAGATCCGCGGGTGCGGTGTGGAACGTGCCGACACGCCTTCTCGTAGGAAGCAGTGGCGGATTCAAGGGGGGCGATCGCCCCTGCCCCTTTGGATACCACATTGCCCGCCACTGGATGCTTTCTGAAACCGATTCCGCCCGAGATTCTTCGATTCTACGCAGCAGAGTAGGTCTGCATGGCATGGGGAAAAAGATTCTGGGTGGGGCTAGGGATTTTCAAATTACTGTCGTCGGCAGGGGCGAATTCAAGAGGGGCGATCGCCCATCTCCCTGGTTCCGCCCCCGGTAGGAAGATGCAAACTTCGACAAAGTCATCAATACCCCGAATTTAGCACTTATGTCTTCCGAGACCTTTTCGAGACGGTCTAAGAGACAATGAACTTTCCTTTTCATTAAAAGACATTTAGACACAATGTGCGAAAAGTTTCCAGCAATTGACAAAATAGAAGACTCCTTCTCGACTGTACGTTCGAAATTCCTTCTTCCGCGTATTCTATCGTCGAAGGCACGCGAATTACCTTAGGAATCCTTTGCCCAAAAACTTCATAGCGAAGTTGCTTCAGCCACCTCCGTCGGGTCCGTGAAATAGAAAGGCGATCCGAAACAAAGCGCCACCGTAAAGTATAGTCAACTTAACGCCATCCAACGCGCTGCACAAAAAACACTCCACAAACTATCGCACTAGCTCTCGGTATCGCCCGTAATTACTATCCGATAAAAAGCGATCAGAGGCCACACCTCCAATCGAAGATCCAAGTCACCTGGGATCTATATCACCGGAGACGGTCACAAACACACACCGACAACATAAACAGCACCGAAGAGAGCATCACCATATCACACACATGAGCGCCCTTTGCCCCTTCGAGAGACAATGCTCGTTTCCGTCGTCTCTCGAGAAGGAGAGCGGATGGAAGTGGTCGCGAAGATAGCACGGCCAAGAACTGAGACGGAATGGTCGAAGATTGGAAGGATGACAGAGAGAAGCGAGAAGGGGAGGACAGAAAGGAAGGAAGGGGGAGGGCAACCAGTCGATCAGAGAGGAGAACGGGAGCGGACAACGAGGACGGCACACGCGGACCCGAGCGTTGAAATCTCCGTCACTTCCTCGCCCTCACCGTCGCGCCCCCTACGGCTCGGCGGGGATCGATCGCAACCTCTTTCCTCCCGGTGCGCCCTCCCCGCCGCCTCCCCCTCCCATATTCCGTTAAACGACCTCCTCGCGATCCTCCCCCACTCCCTGTTAACCTTTGCCTATGTCGAATGATGTCGAAGAATCCAAAAGCGGCCTCTCCTTTTCTCCTGCTGCCACCTGCCGAGTGACTCGGAAACGACCGGGAGAAGACCATAGCCTCGGCGGTTTTATAATGAAGAGGGAGGAGAGTGCCCTTCGTTAACGGTCTTCAAACCCCCCGCCCCTTACTGACACACGCCACCCCACCTCATCCCTCTTCCGACGGCGGAGAATCCTGCCAGACGAGGTTCCCGCTCGCCCCGAAAGGCGCCTCTGGTGGACGGATGACGAACTGCGCCGAGGGAGATCCTCTAATTCGATGGCGGAGCGGATCGGTTCGCATCACGTTGGAATGCTTCTTATGTCGCGTTCCCTGCTAATTCACCTCTTGCCTACGCGCAATGGGTATCTAAGAGATAGTGCAAATGGATAGCCGGAGGGAGAAACCTGGTGCGGGCTTATAGCCAGCTCTTAACGAAGAGCACCTAAGGGGCCAACGGCTTTAACGTCCCTTCCGAAGGACGGAACGCTGACTTCGCGCGGTCTCCTCAAACCACACAAACAGGAGGCCGGGAGAGCATAAAAAACATCCTACTCTCGCAGAATTCGTGCCAGCTGCCCTTTCGAGCAGCAGGGTAGTAGCAGCCAGCGTCCAAACCAGTTCACCACCGACACCCCCTCGTTTGAATGCTTCGCAGTGCCATTGAGATCCAGGATCGTAAAAGCGCCTTTAGCGTACTACTATCCGTGTGGTCACGTTTAGGAAAAGTTCCGCTAAAAGCTACTGGAAACCCCGATTACCAAAATGTAACGTTCTTGTGAGATAAAGAACAAAAGAAATTTCCGATGCGTAATGTTGGTCCATCGCTTGCAAGGCTATATTGCGAGTTTTTCAGACGTTCTAATTAGGAGCGAGGCAGTTAGGGGTCAGTGGAAGCGGATTGCAATAAATGTTTGGAGAAAGAGGGTAGGGAGGGAAGAGTGGAGGGGGGAGAGAAGAGTGGAGGGGGAGGTAAGAGTGGAGGGGGGAGGGGAGAGTGGAGGGGGGAGGGAAGAGTGGAGGGGGAGGGAAGAGTGGAGGGGGAGGGAAGAGTGGAGGGGGAGGGAAGAGTGGAGGGGGGAGGGAAGAGTGGAGGGGGAAGGGAAGAGTGGAGGGGGAAGGGAAGAGTGGAGGGGGAAGGGGAGAGTGGAGGGGGAGGGAAGAGAGGAGGCGGGAGGGAAGAGAGGAGGGGAGTGTAGAGTGGAGGGGAGAGAAGAAAGATGGACTGGAGGGAGGGAGGGAGGAAGGGCGAAAGTAGCGAAGGCTGCAATAGGCTCAACCGATTTCTTTTCGTGACATTGGGGAAAATCGCTAAACTCATCCTTTTTATCTCGCACCTTTCTATCTCAAGGCGTAACACTTTGCCTGGAATTTATGAACTTCATATGAAGATTCGCCAGCAACGGATCTCCATTAGCAATCTTCTGTTCCTTAATCCTAACGCTTCCCTTGGATCCGGAACCACAGGCGAATCCAAATCAATCGCGGCCGATGGTCAACATCGGTTAGATTTCGGAATTATTCTCATCTCTTCCCTATTTCCTAGTGTCCCTCTAAAAGAAACGTTAGAATTCTTATAATATCGGCTCTTTAAAAAAGAAATACCCACGAAAACCAACAACGAATACAAATCCCTCGTTAATCTATGCACGACAAACATTTCCAAATTAACAACAAAATATACATATAAATCAATGCCACTGCGATGGGAATCTCATTACCCCCTTTTTTAGCACACCTATTCATGAGCTACTTCGAAGAGGCGAGCAAGAAAAAGTTAAAATATTTCTCATCAACATGGATTAGGTACGTTGATGACCTATTCGCCGTTTTTGACACTTCATCGCACACCTTGGAAGACTTCATTCATGATTTAAACAGATTATACCCCATGATCAAATTCACACACGAAATAGAAACCAATAATACTCTACCATTTCTCGATCTACTTGTAACAAAGGAAGGGAATAAAATACAATTCGACATTACAAAAAACCCGCGCACAACCACAGCTACATCCATAATAACTCAATCCATCATTACAGACACAACATGACTGCCACAAAGAACTCGATATCATTACACAAATCGCCACAGCACACGGTTACAAAACAGAATTCATAGACCAAATAGTCAAGACACATAGAAACGCTGCCAACATTAAACAACACACCCGAAACAAAACAGAAATACTTCAAACTTCCGTATTTTCCTCCGCTCACCAAAGGTCTGGATCAGTGGCGGATCTAAAGGGGGAGGGGGGGGCGATCGCCCTCATCTTGGACGACCCCATTGCCCTCCACTGGGTGCATACATTCTTTAATTCATACCGCGCAACACTCCTTGTTTCTACGCCGAAGATTAAGACTGTATGACAAGGGAAAGAAAGATCTGAGGATAGGTATTTTTAAAATCTATGGTCGTCGGCAGAGGCGGAATCAAGAGGGTTGAGGGGTATTTGGGGCAATCGCTTCCCTCTCCCTTGGGATGTTTCTGGATCCACTCCTGGACTATTTAGGAGGTCAGGAATTTACCAAATTAATTGCACACATTGTCACACATGTTATATAGGACAAACAAGAGTACAGCTCCAGAAGAGCGCTTGGCACACTTCCAGCACGGTAGATCCGAAAAATCAAGCGTTGCGGAACATTCAAGAAATGGGGCACTCGATAAATAACGATTTGAAATCAATAACATCCGCAAATAGAAAACTTAACGCATTGGAGAGCTTACAAGTCTTCAAAAATGAAAAGATTTCCATCAACAGCGACCTATCCCACGCTCCCCGTTACATTTCATTGCAAAACACGTGACGTCGAATTCTTAGAAAAACTGCCCCCTTTATCCAGACTCTACCCCAACTCGTCACTCCTCTATCAAATAACCGCCCCTTTCCTTGGTTCAAACACGTTCCCTTTCAAGTTTGCATGCCCCAAAACCCTCTCCCCTTCCCCACGCTCACCCTCAATGGACGTCCCACCCACTACCCCCCACCCCATATAAAAACAACGGAAATGCTAACACACGCATTCTTTTATTTTCTGTGAATTGCCACTGAAGACCTATCTTTGTAGCCGAAATGGGCATATGGTTTTATTAACCTTGTTGTGGCTATTGGATATACCTGAGGCAAGTAGTACATTTTGTAAATTGCTTGTTCTTGAATATACTTTCCTGCTATAAAACCAGACATCGGTTTCTTCCTGGGCAATGTAGGGCAATCTTCTTCCAATACAGCCGTTTCGTCGACAATGAAGACTTGCCTGGAGCAATATCCTCCCTCTTCAATGATTTCTGCATGTTTCTTGGAGAAATCTTAGGCTGCCTCTTCATCGGCACCAGCAGCTTAGCCTTGTACCCTGATGTCACGCAAGGCATACTTGGCTTTATACCGCATAAACCAGCCATTATTGCACTGAAACCTTCATCCTTGGATCCCTCACTATTCTGGTCTTTCAGTCTCAAAAATACTCCAAGTCTTAGTTTGAATTGCAGCAAGGCTTAAAGGCAAACGACACTGAGATTCCCTTCACTTCTAATGTAATAGCACTACCGCTTTGTTTCTTTCTAAATACATTTTTATATCCTCGTGAGAATTAAAGCGTGTTCTTGTTGAGAAAGAATAAAAATTGCAACGCAATCTTTTTGAAAGTTTTCGCTTCCACTAAGTGTTTTTAAAATGCCTACTCTATTATTCATCTAAGCACTACAGATGAGTTTCTTTTCCCATTCCAGGCGCGGCGAGTTTGTGAATCCCACTCATTTCTTCAATTTCCAGTATCAAATATTTACCAATTATTTCCTTCTGGGAAGTATTTTTCATTTTCCCCATTTTTGAAGCCGAATCCTGCACGCCCATGTGTTTATATGGCCATTCTGTGATCAAGTGTCGTGTGTGTGTTTCGAGAGGAATTCCTCTCATCTCGGGAGGATGCGGATGTCTTCTTCCATCGCTGGAACATTTACACCGCAGCAAAGTAATGGAAGCGTCGTTTCATAGGATACAGATATTTCCTATTCCCCGTTTGTTTCTAACTTCGGTCGTCGTCGAAGGCATCCGATTGAACCGAGTGTAAGCGTTCCTATAACTATGATGTGGCGTAATTAAAACTAAAAAAACTGAGCAAGTAAAACATCACTTTATAAAATGGAATATCATAATTATATGAATCGAAAAATTTGACAACTTGCTTTCAATACGCTATTCTGTAAATCATAATATTTAACGAATCCTCCAGTTCAATTATTGTAATACCCGCCATTACAGTTTCTTTTACTGAACGCAGACACACCACAGGAGATGTTTTAGCTACGCCTAGTAAAAAGTTTTTAAAAATCAATACCAAACAAGATGATCGAAATGGAACTTATGATGCCTACTTTCCTCGTAATTATTTATTCAATACTTATATTGGCTTTAATAGCTTTAAAATTATAGCGGATGAGTTGCTCTTTGTGTTCCCAAATTTCATAATTTAGGGTTATAAAACATTACGAATACATTCGATGGGAAAACTAAATTGATCGTGCGTATGTGTGTGGCAAAAATAACGCGTGTGTGTACTAGACTATACCGAAACCGAGTCCAACAACAATCGTTGCCATGGTAACAGAACGAAGAAACAATAAGTCTATTTCCATTGTGGAAAGTAGGCTAAAAATGTCCTCCTATATCTCGAAGAGCGGCAGAATTTCAACTTAAGTCGTTTTAGGCCGTTATTAAGTGCGGCGGCGAATTAAAAGGCGCCAATCTTCATATTGATCATAGGACTCGGAAATCAGTGCGCGAACAAAACAATTACTGAAATTCTCTATTAGTATAGGTGGAAAATTAATGTGCCTCGTTGAAAAGAGAGAGGTTCCGAGAGCATAATATGAAGTTATCGATACGATAATACTATTTACGTTATGAAAATTTTTCTGTTTGTTATTTCTCTATAGCTTCTCCTAGGCTCAATACGTCGGCCATAGGCAGGAGTAGGAATAGAGCTATGGATCAAAAATATAGATTATCCTTACATGCTTTTCAAGAACTAAGAGAGAGAAAGTATTCATTTCATGTCTGAAGTGCCACAATCTTATTGCTTTATCAATTTCTCAATTTTGGGGCATTTTAAAAATACAACCAAAAGTAGCTTCTTTAATGGTACTTCCAATTCTGCTTGTCTTAAATTCCTTAACAGACCTAATAAAAGTAAGTAAAACTAAGCCTTTTTTACGTGGAGCCGTGGAGTTTGTGCTATATATTTATATATACTTCGTAAAATGTTGCGACTATATTGCAATGATTAATTCAAGTTTCACGGCAGTCGAAATCCTACAACACATTTAACGCCGAGACTGTGAAACATGAAGTTGATATTTTTTGGCTTTGGCAACAGCAATAGAAATTGGGTTTGCAGCTCGAAAAAGAACTGACTAGGGAAGAATTTGTATATTTTTACTTTCTCCATACGAAGTCTAAATTTGTCCGTTGCGCCGAATGTCGTTTGGTGGCAGTTTTGTTTCAGATGTTATGATAAAATGCTCGAATTGTTGATGGCGACGCCATCGCAGCCAACAGTGATCATTTTGTTATTCATATCAACAAATAACAATTTAGTTTACTTTTGTTTTTTTAGTGTCAAAATTATTCAAAGTGTTTAAAAATTGCTCGCGAGTGTAATTTCCGATAGTTATTCTTGAGGAAACCGTTGCCGAGAGCAACTTGCAAGTACTATTGTAATCCAAGTCATTACTCTGTACAGAGGGAGTCATGTTCTGGACACATCAGATTTTTCGAAAATTAATGTTTTAATATGATAATAAAATGAACAATACTTCTATTAAAAGATATAAATAAATTTCATGGATGGAAATAGTAAAAATAAGTGATAGATTTTTATTACTAGCATATATTTCCAAAACAGCAAAACGCGCCACCTGTTGCTTGAAAAAATGACCACGTGACCTCTCGAGAGTTTATTTTACTTAGTATCGATCTCGCTTCTATGAAAATATACGCGAATATATTTTTAAAATGTAACTATTCAAACGGCACTCTGTTGGAAAAACCCGTGCTTACAACAGAAAATCGCGATATGAATAGGTCTGCAGTTTTTGTATTTGAAGTCAAAAAATAACATTTTCACGCAAATTAATTTACTTATTATACATATATCGCAATTAAGCGTCATCATTTGAAATATTGCTTGATATGTAAAGTTGCTACAATTTAAAAGCGTTTCATTCGAATGAAATTTCGTTTCAATCTTGACCTCAAAATATAAGTGAATCTCTTTCGTTGTGCTAGACACCCTGCAAGTTACAAAGAAGAAATGATAAAGCTACGAAAGCAAGAGCTCTCCAAATCAAAAGAGTCAAATGTTGATACATTTTCTTGGAGACATCGAAATGGTTACTTTGCAGGGAAACGTTCCACAAAACAAAACTATTTACTCATTTTACACTTCAGAGAGTGGAAAGATCCAGAGAGAGAGAGAGGAGTTAGGGAAAGGAGAGAGCGAGAGGAGGAGGAGGAGAGAGAGAGAAAAGGGAGTTGGCGATGGAAGTGTTCGAAGGAGTCACTCGGCGTCCGAGAGAGTTGGACGGACGGTCGCAACGTGGAGCGCCTCGCCGCGGTCGTTCCGTAAATTACGAACAATTCCTCGCGCTGTGAGTCGTTATCCACACAAATGACAAACGCTTTGTTGTTTCCGAATCGCGTTTATCTCATTTTCCGCTTCAGCGAACGGTTCAGTCGGCGCACATAGTCAATGTCATCATGTCATCTTATCGCGACTCATGGGATCACGGACGCAATCATTTCGGAAACATCCACGGAGACAGGAAAATACATTTTAATGGTCGAGAAGATGCGCATTATTAATAGAGTTACGTTAACGAAGAAAACAATGGGAAAGGACGGGGAGAGAGGAAAAAAGTGCTCAATTGGTGCAAGTTGCCTCGATCGCTGTTCCGTTAATGTCGAATATATTTTTGAAAATATTATTGACTAGCTAATCACCCGGGCTTTGCCCCTAGTTCATTGTTTCGAGATTTTCATGCTTATATCACTCGCTAATATTTTCATTCAAAGCTACTCTCGAGATAAGTGACCGCAAGCTCTCAAATAAGTGGTTACACACCTCCGTAGGGTCTTTCGTTCGCTCTCGCTTTTAGGTATCGAAAAGGCATGTGCTGGCCATATGAACATACAAAACTTATGTTTCCCAACGCCAGAGGCTTTCAAATGAGCCGTCATATACCTCGATAGGTTATTCCATTCCGTTCGTTTAAAATAATCGATCACTCTGGACTACGTTTAGTCAATCGTTGAAATAGCATTTCCAATCAATGCTGCCATGAGGAAGTGCATTGTCTGCACTAAAAGTACCCTGAAGCCCAAGAGAAAGAAAGGATCACGGTATATGTGTAAAGAATGTGATGTTGGATTGGGTGCCAAACCTAGGCTAGTAGGTTCTCCTAATGGAATATTAACTTACAATTAGTACTTAAAGGGTTAAGAAACTTCCGTGATTATGGCAACACACTCGAGTTGATTACAAGCAAAATTTGGACATATTTTATCGAAGCATTATTTTCGGTCGCTTCAAAGTTGATTCGAGAAAACCGTCAAATCGTTATGGAAGATAAATGGATAAGAATAGAAACAATGACGATGCATCCTCGAACCTTCCAAAACGAAGGAAGCAAATAGAGTCGAGTCCCTCTTATCCGTTGCGGTTGGGACCGGCAGTTGGTCGGTTAATCGAAAAGGTCGGTTAAAGCAGAGAACCAATAGAAAAGTACATATACACAGTCTGTATTTTAAGAATTTATTTTTACGTACTTGAATATTAAGACAATACAGATACAAATGTTATGCTATAAGTCATTCATTTTAAAAATCAAAAATTTTCCAATAGAAAAGTACATATACACAGTCTGCTTAGTTTTCATGGAAACAACCACTCTTTCTTTTCTAATCCATATTCTATAAATACATATAAATATATATATAATATATATACATAATTTATTACTGATTAAATATCGTAACTAAAATAACAATGAACTTGACTAGTATGTGGGACAACTGACAGCAGACCACAGCTGACTGTATGGACAACTGACAGCGGATGAGTACTAGACTGGGTTACTATGTAATGAGAAACATTTTAGAACAAGGGACAACTCGTGACATTGTTGCGGAGTGAAAGGAATGGTTTAAACTGTTTTAAACTAGTCGTTTTTATGCAATATGTCGCACTTAACTGTGGATTTCAGTTTTCAGACCTGGGGGCGTAAAACGTCGGTTAATCCGGCGAGTCGGTTGAGAGAGCTTCTACTGTATAGGCAAAGGATTTATGATCGTTTAAAAATGAAACTCTTAGATTATCTTGGATTAAAGAATAGTATTTTTGGCGAGAACTATAGAAGTAAGTAAATTTTACTATTTTACACAAATCACTAACTAAAACATTTTCTATAAGCGTTCTAGGTTACCACTACTACCTTATTTCGTCACAAAATTGGTTTGCAAATGAGAGACCCGCTAGAAACTTTTGGAGATCTTATAACTGAATTTATTTGAAATAAGAATTTCGATTTATATCTAAACTTACATAACTTATCACAGGGATGATGGGCAGGGGCGGATCCAGAAATTCAGGGGGGCGATCGCCCCAATTGCCCCTCTTGATTCCGCCTCTGCCGAAGACCATACATTTTGAAAATCCCTATCACCATCAGAATCTTTCTTTCCCTTGTCTTAATCCTCGGCGTAGAAACAAGGAAAGCTGCGCGGAATGGATTTAAGAGTACACCCAGTGGGGGCAATGGGATCGTCCAAAGGGAGGGCGATCGCCCCTCCTCCGCCCCCTTGGATCCGCCACCGATGATGGGTTTTTAGAAAGGAATCGTTTTGGCCTTTCATTAATTTGAAGACGTACTCTTACATTTGTTCTCTGCGTATTCATGCTACTAAACGAACTCTCGGAATGAAAAAGACAGGGACTGGGAGGAGCGCCTCATTCTAAATTAAGCTAAAACATCTAAAACAAGGCGATCCAAACGGAACTTATAATGCCTACTTTCCACATCGTTGTTTTAAATTAAATGCGACGCTTGAATAGCTTTAAAATCGCCGCGGATGAGTCGCTCTTTGTGTTCCCAAATTTCATAATTCAGCGTTATAAAATATTACAAATACATTCGAACGGAAAACTAAATTTATCGCGCGTATTTTTGTGGCAAAAATTACGCGTGTATGTACTGCAGTCTAGTACATACACGCATCTAGTAACTGGGCTATTCCGAATTCGAGTTCAACAATAGTCGTCGCAATGGCAACTCTCGTACTTAAAAAACGCCTGTACTTACGTGAAATTCGGAGAAATACGATCGATAAACTAAATTCTACGATAAAAATCACAATCTCCATTCCATTCCTCAGAGAACAGTGTAAATCCCGCTCCGATATTACAATTCTAAGATATTTTAATGTGTGTGTGTGCAAGAGAATATTACCCAGCACGATGGATTTCAGATTTCCCATGTAAATCAAATGGGAAGGATAGTTCCTGGAATCGAACCCGGGACTTTCAATCTTCGCAACAAAAACTATCCTCGGAAACTCGGCTCCAGTATCAAGAGATTTACACCAAGTGCAATGAAAGTCGGTCTATTGGTTCAAAAGTTAATGGGGGGGACAGACAGACACAACTAAGAAACTAGAAACCTATTTTTTATTCTATAAAGTAGGCTAAAAATATGCCACTTAGTAGAAGAGGTCGACACAAAACATTTCTCACAGATGTCTCTAAATTATCCTTAAAGCACACGTTTTTATAGCTATGAAACTAACAAGAGCACATCAGAATTGAACGATGCGAATCAAAGGAAAGTATTGCCTTACAGGTAAAATTACATTATTCGACAAAACCTATTCATATATAGCGAAATATTTACCTACAATTCATTTTTGAATCACCAAAACCATTAATAGGGGAAGAACACTTAATTAGGAGCCGCTACAATAAAATGGTTTAGCATTTAAAAATCCTACAATCTGCAGTAATACAGAAAGAAACCAAATTTTTCTAAAAAGCATAACATTTAATGAATCCATTTATTGAGCAACAACCTTCAACCAAGTAAATTCAATTTGTTCCCGTATTATGAATAGTACTAGTATCATCATCATCATGCTTCTGTCCGAAGACAGGTTTTAACTGAATCGCTGCCTCCATTTCTCTCTCTCCCTAGAAGCCTCTTTTATACCTCTATAAGTATTATATTCTCTAATATTCCTATTCTTTTTCTCCCTCTTCCTCCGCTAATTTTTCCTTCTAAGACCGTCCTTTGTAAACACTGTCTTCTCAATATGTGCCCTATCCAATTTTCTTTTCTTTTCCCGATTGTTTTTACTGCCCGTCAAAAATGGCGGCTTCAAATTAATAAAAATCCGAAAAAGATGAATAGAATAAGTGACTTGATTAATTTTTCGCCAAGTTGTGGCCTGCGTGGCGACGTTAATCCGCATTTACCAATGTCTCTAGGTAAATGTGTACATTTCCCCAATCCAATCGGTAAAAATATGTAATACTTACATTTACCAAACTTGGTGGTAAATGTGCACATTAACCGGGACATATGTATGATATAACTTTGAACTCGTCATTACCAACTCTTTCAGCCCCGTGTCATTTTCTCGATTAAAGATATGAATGACAAATTATATTTTTTACATGTTGCTAAAGCGGAGAAAATCAGCCGTCATGGTGATTGTCCACCGAAACCGGTCGCGTTTTACATATATTGTGAATATTAGCAAAATTTTAATTTTAAAATATACTATCTAGTATTGTTCATGTGATTTGATTATGGAATTCCACGAAGTCTCGGCCTCGTCCATTACATTTATAGTTGTCATCCTAAACAGTATGTCAACCAGAAACACGCACTGAACAGACACCGCAGAAAACTATTCACAATGATCAAATAAAACTTATCTAAATAAAAACAGTTACAATTTGGCATATTAGTCAAAATAATTTAAGGGATGAATTAGACGCCCTCTTACTTGGCTCCACAGGTGCACTCATTTCTCCCCTTCCACTCCTCCCCGTCTCTTTCCGAGTGACCTCCGCCGTTCTGACCTCGAGGGCAGCCGTGGATCGCACAGTGGCGCCAACTTTGTGAATCCCCGAACACGTCGCCGTCGCAGAAGCGCGCCCGCGCGACACACGGCCCGCAGCAAGCGCCGGTCACGAAAACCATCTTCCACGATCACCCGCAGAGTGATCGCTCAGTTCTCGGTGACTCCCTTCTCTCGATGCACGAAAAATTCCCACCAGGTCAAAAGTCGTAGAGATAGCAAGTTCGAAGCGTCCTCTTTTATTACGGATTCGTATCTGACAGCGGCGTTAAAATAGTTCCCCGCAGCCGCTTTTCAAGCCGCTGGTGACGAAACGACCGTTTCTTTAAAAAAAAGAACAACGCTAAAATGAAAACTATCCCCTTAATGTGGACGTTCTCCGATCGTCTTTTGAAATCCGTTACGACGGCATTCAACCACGGAATGACTTTTTGATATGCGTGTTACCAAACTAAAAACGAAGAAGAAGAGTGAAAATCTAGGTTTTCAGAATAAATCCGCGGTTTTTTTTCCTTTGGTGCTTCGAATTTGTATTGTTAGTTTTTCTTCCGACGAAAATGTAAGTATATCGTTCGATTGGAAAGTGAGAAAATGCACGTAGCAACTATCCGTACAAATCACGTTTCATTATCTAAGCTCACGGAAAATAATTGCCAAATTATGGGATTAATTACAACGAAACCTTCGGATGAGTGGCGCTCCTTCCTTCCGTCATATTACTTCAAAGAAGGTCTCCATGGCAACAGATGAATTCGCGGGAGCACACTTGACTTTGACCGCGGCAGATTGCGCAGTCGACAAAATGACGGAATTGAAGTGCAGTTCCACTCATCAGTAAAAGGGTCACGATTCCTCCGAGATAATCGAGGACGGCAACAGAGCAAGTCAAATCTGAATCCGTCGGGATTTAATTCCTTACCTCCGATTACCGGATTAATGTTTTTAAAAACCCTCGTAAGGGTTGAGATTTAAGATGACAACGTTCTCGATATTGTTCTCTGCAGATGAAGGAAATGAGGAAAAAGCAATAGATTGGTCCACTGTAGATAAGACGGTCATAAGGTGAGAAAATACGAGAGATAAGTTGATGCTCTTTCGCAAGATGAGTTAGCAAGACAGCGAGTCTAATTTCGTCTCGGAAGACAAAAGCGTGACTCTCCGAGAGATGGTCTTAAGCAAGCACAAATGACGCCTCCGAGGGACAGCGGTCAGACAGTGTGTCTGTCGTCCACGCACACTCAACGGAGTATGGGAAACGCCTCCAAGAGGGGGAGGAGCCAAAGAAGGAGGCAAGGGGGGAGGCAAGAGGGGAGGCAAGGGGGGAGGCAAGGAGGGAGGCAGGGAGGGAGGCAGGGAGGGGGCCTGGAGGGAGGCGAGGAGGGAGGCGAGGAGGGAGGCGAGGAGGGAGGCGAGGAGGGAGGCGCAAAGAAGGGAGGCGCAAAGAAGGGTGGCGTGGAGGGAGGCGCAAAGAAGGGTGGCGTGGAGGGAGGCGCAAAGAAGGGTGGCGTGGAGGGAGGCGCAAAGAAGGGTGGCGTGGAGGGAGGCGCAAAGAAGGGTGGCGGGGAGGGAGGCGCAAAGAAGGGTGGCGGGGAGGGAGGCGCAAAGAAGGGTGGCGGGGAGGGAGGCGCAAAGAAGGGTGGCGGGGAGGGAGGCGCAAAGAAGGGTGGCGGGGAGGGAGCCGCAAAGAAGGGTGGCGGGGAGGGAGGCGCAAAGAAGGGCGGCGTGGAGGGAGGGGAAGACGCAATTGGATGTAGAGAAAAATCCGAAGATTTTGGCTTAAGTTGACTATTGCAATAAATAACGAATATCTCACAAAACGAAAAATTTGTAATCAAGGGCCATTTTCCAATCTGCAAGAGCTATAAAATAAAAAAGTTTCACCGTTTAACGAAACAAGACGGCAGAAGACCTATTGCTCGCTAAATGCACATAAAGCTAAGACGTGACGCGAGAGCATTTCGGTTATAGTCGGCATCTAGTGGCTACAAAAACAACTTGATTAATCCTCAGAATCGAAAAAAGCAGTCGGATGATAATTTCGAAAAGACAGTCCGATCGAGGTGGAAGTGGTCTTTCCGGACAACCAGCGAGCCTAGAACGGAACCGCCTAGAATGGAACCGCCGAGAATATCGACAGAGAGAAACGCGAGACCAAAGCACGCTTAAATCGACGGAAGCACGAAAGCGGGGAGGAGAGCGGCTGCAAAAGCACCACCGGCATTCGCGTTCGAGGGAAGACGGGGCAAAACGGAACGGAAGCCGTTCCTCGATACGATGCGTCAAATCACACGAACTAAATCCACGGAAACACTGCTACACTTGGAAAGTAGAGAGAAGGCGAAAATCCTCATCTGCGGAACAGAGGCTGGGGAATTGGAAGAGAGGCCCACCGCAGGAGGAGGATAAGGTCTTCTGGGCAACCTAAGTATCTCAGAAAGTCTCTAGAGGGCCTCAGCTTATGGGTGCGAGTCAGAGGCACGAGTGAAGAACGGAGGATGGAGGGAGGGAGGATGGATGGAGAGAGAAGGAGTGGGAGGTCGGAGAGAGGGGGAAAGGAGGGAGGGAGCGAGAAGAAAGGCAGGAAGGAGGGAGGAGATAGGGAGAGAGGAGAGATGGATGGAGAGAGGATGGAGTGGGAGAAAGGAGAGTGGGGAGGATGGAGAATGGGGGAGAGAGGGAGGGATGGACAGTGGAATGGATGGTGGAGAGGGAAGGAGGAGTGGGGGGGAGGATGGAGAGAGGGAGAAAGAAGAGATGGAGCGTTAAGAAAGAGAGGAGAGGTAGAGAGGGTGCGAGAAGAAAGGTAGGAAGGCAAACGACTTTGCAAAGGAGGAAAGAAGAAAGGAAGGAAGGAGAAAGGAAGGAAGCAGAAAGGAAGGAAGCAGAAAGGAAGGAAGGAGAGAGAAAGGAAGGAAGGAGAAAGGAAGGAAGGAGAAAGGAAAGAAGGAGAAAGGAAGGAAGGAGAAAGGAAGGAAGGAGAAAGGAAGGAAGGAGGAAGGAAGGAGAAAGGAAGGAAGGAGAAAGGGAGGAAGGAGAAAGGGAGGAAGGAGAAAGGGAGGAAGGAGAAAGGGAGGAAGGAGAAAGGAAGGAAGGAGAAAGGAAGGAAGGAGAAAGGAAGGAAGGAGAAAGGAGGGAGGAGAAAGGGAGGGAGGAGAAAGGAAGGAAGGAGAAAGGAAGGAAGGAGAAAGGAAGGAAGGAGAAAGGAAGGAAGGAGAAAGGAGGGAGGAGAAAGGGAGGGAGGAGAAAGGATGGAAGGAGAAAGGGAGGTGGGGGAGAAAGGGAGGAAGGAGAAAGGGAGGAAGGAGAAAGGGAGGAAGGAGAAAGGGAGGAATGAGAAAGGGAGAAAGGGAGGAATGAGAAAGGGAGGAGAGGAAGGGGGAGGGAGGAGAGCGACTCGGTCCGACTGCGGTGGCCATCGCACAACTACTGCCCTCTTCCTCGACGCGGGACGAATATCGGATGGGCAGAGGGGGCGGGGCAGAGAGCAAAAAAGTAAGGATATCCCCTGCACGAGCAGAGGGTCCCCTTTATCTACGAGGCCCTTCCACTCTCGTCCTCTTCTCATACCATTATTCGCACCTACATCCCTCATTAGATGAAGCTGTGCATATATTAATTTGTAAATAGTTGGAACACAGCACGAGGTCCATTACAGCTGATCGATTAACAATATATAACAATAACAAGGACAATCACAAACAACCATCCGCGACCCTAGCAATGCGAGCCAGACGCGCTAGCCACCCCACTACCAAGGCCGTCTATATTTATATAAATGAACGTGTGAACTATATACATATAAATGCTTACGGAAGAGGAAAGACAAAGGAAGTCCAGTGAGCACTCACCAATAAGATCTCTGCCAGTTGGCGAGCTGCTGGGGGTGTGGACGTGACACACGTGAGTGCTCACAGGGCTTCCTTATCCCAACAACTTGTTTATATATCATTATATATAGACGTTCCTTACAGAGGAGGAGGATATAGGATTTTGTGCAAAACCGACTAGAAAAAACGAAAAATCTTGAAAAAGGGCAAAAATGCGGCCGCTAAAAATTCGCAATTGTTTAAACAAATACTAAAGGTTTATGTATTTCCGAATGTGCTACGGCGCTGAGATTTTTTTTAGAGGTAGGATTTGTAAAAAAACGAAATGGGGACTATAAAAATTTTGATATTTTGATTTGTTTAGCAGTTAAAAATCCTTAAAATTTAAACAAATAGGTAAATGTTTAGATACTACGGTGCAAGTTAGAGAGCTGAAACTTTCAAGTTAATTAGAGTTTAGTCGATTTAAACGAATAAACATTTTATTGTATCCATGAAATTATTATTGCGGCCGTTAAAAGTTATTTAATTTTAAACATTTAGATAAATGTTATTTTACTTCTAATTGTGTTATAAATTTAAAATTTGGCAGAAATGTGTGGCATTATTAACCTAATGTGGAAAAATTATAATATTGCAAAAATTAGTGATTGTTTTACTTCATTATTGTTCCATAATGAAAAACGGAAACTGGTCAAGAGGAGAAATATTTAGAATTAAAGAAATATTACTCACGATGAAATATCTCTCTGAAAAATTAATGTTTCTTCAAGGTGAGATGAAATGCTTGCAGTATGCAAGCACCTTCTACTAGTATGTTATATCCTCCTCCTCCTCTGTAAGGAACGTCTATATATAATGATAGTCGGCGCTTGCATAATGCAAGTGCTTCAAAAAGTCGCCATACACCAAGATCTAAACCAACGTGATCTCCAGGGCATCCGCACTTCAGGCACGTAGAGCCTATATGTATTAAATAATAAATCCCATGAATAATAGCAGTAGATTTTTAATTTTTCTTGAAATTAAGTCGGCTATTCGTAATTTCCAAATTCTCTGGCAATCGGCTCGTGTCCAAGTTTTGTATTTCAAGTTTCGTGACTCAGATCGCACTGCATGAGCAATAAGAATAATCATCATTTAGACAATAGCCTATATATTAAATGTATGGAAAAATTAGGATATTTTCTGTTGAGATTATGGCATCATCATCCATGCCTTTAGCGCGTATTTGGGTAAAAAATATCGAGAAATAAGTATGACGCCATTATATTTAACAAATGAAAAGAGAAAATTTATCGAAAAACTATGAAACACAACATAAAAATACTTTTTACGTTTTACCGTCACCGCTATGCTTCTATTGTGACCCCTTATAGTCCTAGAGAAAAACAAACCTATTATCTCCTTCCTACAGTCGATAACCCAGATTTAATCGTCATGTTTGTGCTTTCAGTAGTACTCGAGAATTGCAATTATCTATGATACCCTCAATCACAGTGCGTGATTCAATTAGTGTTTTGGATAGAGTAAAATCTTACATATTATCGGAAGAAAATATTGGTGATGATGTTTTCATAATACGCCTGATATTGAAAATTAGAGTTATATGCTTATGGGAATAAACTTGATGTTAATTCAATTGAAGAAAAATTAAAAAATATATTTCCGTAACTCGAATTTTCTATAATTCGAATCATTTTTGCTTTCCTTTGAGATTCGAGTTATAGAAGTTCCACTGTATATATACAAATATTTAAAGACATATTTCCATAACTATTATTTTCTATTACTCGTATAATTATTACTTTTCCTTGAGATTCGAGTTATGGAAGTTCAACTGTAATTCGTTATGACGGCATTAATTTCTATTAAAATCATTAAATCACAGCAATCGTAAGTTATAATATCAGATCCCTTTAAAAACATTGAGGTCGCTGCCATAGTATTTAAAGATTTTCATTGTTGAAAAGAGGAAAAAATTCACACTTTTTCCGATTAAAAGCAGATATATATGCTAATTCGGTAGGTATTTGAATTATGGTTTCAAAAATTAAGAATTCCGTTCCCCCAGATAGACAACAGTTCTTTTTCCGAATTCGTATCTCAATTTAAAATAATTTAAAAATGCATTTTTAGAATCCCATGCTTTTCTTATGGGGTATTGAAATGGAAAATTGGGGTTAAAAAGACCCCTTAAATATAAACCTTTTTGTGATTTTCGATTTTTCTCTTCGGTCGTGTTAATCGACCTACCTACATGCCAAATTTCAGATTTTTAGCCCTTCTAGAAGTACCTAAGAGTTTTGTGTCATTAAGCGAGTGAGTGAGGCACAAGTTAATACAAAAGTTGGCCAAAAATACTTCATCAGTGCGTTAAAAGGAGTCTGTGGGAGTGGTCAGATTTAAATACATCTGCACCAAGTGTTTTAACAGAGCGTGGTACCAGTGTCTCGACCGTTTCTCCTCCAGTCTGCTTAAAGATAGAATATGTAATGTAAAAACAACTTTCTATGGTAACTTATGTAGTAATTTCTTATCGCAATTGATGCCATTACCACTTATGTTCCTACATCTTGCTGTTATTTAAATATTTGTGGCTATATACCTTTCTATGGTAACTTATGTATTTTTATGGCAATTGATTGTTTATTTATTTTTGTGGATCAATGTATTTTTACTTGAATGAAATTAATGTTGTTTTAAAAATGGTATATATTTTATTTACTGTATATTAAATGTTTTTTAACGTGTATTTTGTCATTTTTATCAATGAATAATTTTCTGGAGGGGGCCTCGAATTAATGTTTGCCCCTCTGGCCTCTGACAGCCTAAATCCGCCTGCTTGCAGGATATCACGTAGATGTACGGCGAAGAAGCATCCATCCTGTTGGACATGCGCTGTCCTTTGGCGGGGAAATGGAATACACGGCCGCGACCGCGAGATATGCAACACTAATGCTCAATGCCTATCCATATAGCGAGGAGAGAAGCGAAAATTGCATCCGGCAATATTTTTATGGATGTCTATTATAAAGTCAATAACATTAATTCGAGAAGAACAAATCAAAGGACGAGATTCTTAAAACGCTTTGTCAAACTTCTATTCACAAAATCAAAATTGATATAGTGCTCTACTTTTGAAATTCATTAATGCAACCCGATATCACCTAAATACACCGCTCAGAACCGAGCCGCATATAATTAGTTGCTGGCCCACGGGAATGCAATCGCATTCCAGAAAACACGGCTTTTCAAAAAGGTGCGCATTAAATCTATCGTCACATTTTTCCTACGATGCAAAATCGCTCAAGTTCTTCGTTTAAATCACATCCATTTGAAAATTTTAAGCTTTTTAACGATATGATGCCTTGCCGACCGTGTTATTGTCAAACCTCGAGATTGTATTGTCGCCTTAATCCTTACACTATAATCGTATGGAATACGTGCTTTGAATGCTTTAATACGAGATATAGATAGATAGATATGCGTCCTTATTTGGGCGAGATTGAGACTAAATAGTCTTTTTTCCATCTAACCCAATCTAATCTAAGAGAGAAAGAGCGAGAAGAAAAGAGAGAGAGAGAAGGGGAGAGAGAGAAGGGGAGAGATAGAAGGGGAGAGAGAGAAGGGGAGAGAGAGAAGGAGAGAGAGAGAGAAGGGGAGAGGAAGAGAGAAAGAAGGGGAGAGAGAGAGAAGGGGGGGGAGAGAGAGAAGGGGGAGAGAGAGAGAGAGAGAAGGGGGGGGAGAGAGAGAGAAGGGGATGAGAGAGAGAGAGAGAGAGAGAGAGAGGATGAGAGAGAGAGAGAGAGAGAGAGAAGGGGAGAGAGAGAGAGAGAAGGGGAGAGAGAGAGAGAAGGGGAGAGAGAGAGAGAAGGGGGAGAGAGAGAGAGAAGGGGAGAGAGAGAGAAGGGGAGAGAGAGAGAGAAGGGGAGAGAGAGAGAAGGGGAGAGAGAGAGAAGGGGAGAGAGAGAGAGAAGGGGAGAGAGAGAGAGAAGGGGAGAGAGAGAGAGAGAAGGGGGAGAGAGAGAGAGAAGGGGAGAGAGAGAGAGAGAGGGGGAGAGAGAGAGAGAAGGGGAGAGAGAGAGAAGGGGAGAGAGAGAGAGAGAGAAGGGGAGAGAGAGAGAAGGGGAGAGAGAGAAGGGGAGAGAGAGAGAGAAAGAGAGAGAGAGAGAAGGAGAGAGAGAGAGAAGGGGAGAGAGAGAAGGGGGAGAGAGAGAGAAGGGAAGAGAGAGAGAAGGGAAGAGAGAGAGAAGGGGAGAGAGAGAGAAGGGGGGAGAGAGAGAGAGAAGGGGAGAGAGAGAGAAGGGGAGAGAGAGAGAGAGAAGGGGAGAGAGAGAAGGGGAGAGAGGGAGAAAGAGAGGAAGAAAGAGAGGAAGAAAGAGAGGAAGAAAGAGAGGAAGAAAGAGAGGGAGGAAGAGAGAGAGGAAGAAAGAGAGGAAGAAAGAGAGGAAGAGAGAGAGGAAGAAAGAGAGGAAGAGAGGAAGAAAGAGAAAGAAAGAGAGGGAGAAAGAGAGGAAGAAAGAGAGGAGGAAAGAGAGGGAAAAAGAGAGGGAGAAAGAGAGGAGGAAAGAGAGGAAGAAAGAGGGAGAGAGAGGGGGAGAAAGAGAGGAAGAGAGAGAGGAAGAGAGAGAGAGAGGGACACAATTAAGTGTTTCGTAAATGAAAAATAGTTTTGGGGAAAGCTATAAGAACTGTATAGCGTAACGTATTCCTTTGTCATACAATTTCTATTCGCCCAACACAATTTTTACTCTCTGGAACACTCAATTATGTGAATTTTATATCTATTGCCTACTTTTTAGTTCCTATAAAAGTTGATTTCATTACATTTTATTTCAATTTGAACTTAATACGTAATTCACGCATACCCGTCATATTTGACGGGCAATTACGCTAGCTAAAGATAAGACCTTAAATGGGCGCTCGTGCAATTAGAGCTGCGTATCGCTATTTAGTACGTTACAAGAAGGTCTGCTCGTCTAAAAATATTATTTTAAACAAACTTGTTCATCAGCGAAGTCCTTCGAATAATGCGATCGTCCGAATGTTAGATAACGCGAATTATAATTGTGCATCGCAAGGAACTCCTCGCCATAATGAGCTCCTCTTTCGATTCGAAACAAGGGAGAGAGAGGTTCTCCCTCCTACCTTGATCGCTAACTACGATCTTCCGAAATTCTCTTTCTCTCGACAACTCCCCTAACCTCCTATCTTCCCCTTCCATCCTCACCTTTCCTCCCTCTCATCTTTCTCCCTCTCCTCCCTCTCTCTCCCTCTCTCTCTCACGCACGGAAGGCTGGGCGTTTCAAACGGAAGAAACGGTCGCCATGACGGGAATTCGGGAGTCGGATGAACATCAGCCTGCGCTAGGATAATGCTAATTCTTCCACAACAGTGTTTGAGAAGATCGAGGAAATCCATTTGGCAAAAAACCCAAATAGTGGCAGTAAAATTTCCTTACGTAATGAACTTCATAAATTAATAAATAAACGTCCATTCATAATTGGCGATTAAGATAACTCTGGTAATATTAAAACAGCTGTAAAACCTAGAGTGCTGCTTGAATAATTGATCTAATTAATACGATGAAGTGTTCATCTTAAATGGTAGATAATGGGGAATGAGGTTAATCTGAACTGAGACAGAGGAGTTATAAATGATACGCGATGACAAGATTTGTCGGAAATATAAGAAAAGCTACATTAAGATATGATCGAAAAAAAAACATTTCGGAAATTTCACACTTGAGGGTCAGTTCCGATTTCTTGGGCGAGCCGAGTTCCGGAGTTAGGGTGTGGCCAGGATACTCAAGTCTGAAATTGCTTCTTAGTTAAAGTTAATAATTAAAACTCCGTCGAGAAATAACGCTCTCTCGAGCCGTCTAGTATTGCTCACCGTTGCCTCCAAAGGAAATTCTAAGACAAAAAAGTCAATGAAATAAATATTATACAATAAAAAGTGAACGATTTTACGTAATCGAACCGAATCAAACTTACCCATTCGTTAGCCATGTTTTCATGCACTCTAAGGGCTGAAACATATTTAAAACAAATATTTGCAACAAAAAATAATACACATACATCAAAATGACTCAGGGTGAGAAATTTGAAAAATGTATAAAATAAAAAAAATAGCTTTGGGAAAAATGTAAACTCGATAGATAAGCGAGAACAGAATAGAAAGAGAATTAGATGCGCGCAAATACCATCGAAAGTAAATGTGTACTTATCCAATGGTTCGAAATTGCAAAAAATAAGAAAAGCGCATTTCAGAAACTGTGAAAATCGTGTATATTTTTTTAAAGAGCTATACTTCTGAAGTAAAGAATCGAAACGTCGTCCGCAGTTCATTATGCATAGCCAACCTCGATTGATCATTGGTAATCCTTTTTTTATCGGAAAGTACGAGTGCGGTCGCGTTACACGGGTTCTAGCTCCAAAGATGACAGTGTCATCTGCACGCCATACGCGAGGGAGGCGTGTATGGTTTGCACATGTCCTAAATGCAGATTAAGGGGCGGGGTTGGGGGATGGAGAGTGAAGGGAGGTGGAGGGGAGGTGGAAAAGAGGGGGTGGAGATAAGGGCGTGACGAGTGGAATTTTTTAAATACAGGATAGAGAGAGAGAGGAGGGAAAATGGGAAGAATTAGGCAGATACATAAGATAAGGAGGGGGAAAGAGCGGATGCAGAGATTGAGAGAGTGGGGAGGGAGGAGGAGGAGAGATTAGCGTGGAAGAGGGAAGGAGATGGGAATTGGGAGAGGAATTGGGAGGGAGAGGAGGCAGAGGCGTAAAGGGTGTACGGATGGCGAGGTCAATGGCATTCCAAGGGCACTCCGACCTCTCGTATAGGCCGAGTGGTAGCGTAGGCCGTCGCCGGGCCACTCGGCCGCCTGTTAATCTGTGGTCACCCGCGGGAGGGAAAGAAGATAGGAAGGGCTCGCGACGGGAAGGCCCATGTGTATCCAGAGCTAGCATTAGCCCAAATAGCAGAGATTGACCCTTTTAAATGAACTCTTAGCAGGTCACAAAATCAACATCGCTCTAATCAACTCTTTCGTTTATCACTCCGGCGTTCCTCTGTGGGCTTGCTTAAACTGAAATTGTGGCGAAAACGTAAACGATAGATTTAATATTTCTAATGTACGCATATATATACTATATACTACTATATATGTTATCATTATATATAGACGTTTCTTACAGAGGAGGATATAACATACATATCATTCTATATAGACGTTTCTTACAGAGGAGGAGGAGGAGGATATAACATATAGGAGGATACTAATGTTTAGGCACTTCTAGATGAGCTCGAGATTCCAATTTTTTTTCTTATACAGGGTTTTGTGCAAAACCGACTAGAAAAACCGAAAATCTTAAAATGTGCAACAGTACGGCCGCTAAAAATTCGCAATTGTTTAAACAAATTTTCAAGGTTTATGTATTTCCTAATGTGCTACAGAGCTGAAATTTTTTTTAGAGGTCGAATTTGTAAAAAAAACGAAATATGGATTACAGAAATTTTGATATTTTTATTTGTTTAGCAGTTAAAATTTCTTCAAGTTTAAACAAATTGGTAGATGCTTAGACACTACGCCACAAGTTAGGGAGCTGTAATTTTTAAATTATTTAGAAAATAGCCTATGTCAACGAATAAACATTTCAATTTATCCATAAAATTGTTATTTTGGCCGTTACGAATTATTTAAATTTAAACAATTAGATAAATGTAATTTCACTTCTAATTGTACTATAAATTTAAAATTTGGCAGAAATGTGTGGCATTATTAACACAATGAGGGAAAAGTATAGTATTCCTAAAATAGCAACAATTAGCGATAGTTTTACTCCATAATTGTTCCATAATGAAAAACGAAAACCTGTCCAGAGGAGAAATTTTATGAATTCAAGAAATATTTTCCATGATGAAATATTTCTCTGAAAAATTAATATTTTTCAAGGTGAGATGAAATGCTTGCAGTATGCAAGCACCTTCTACTAGTAACATAATATAAAACATATAGGAGGATACTAATGTTTAGGCACTTCCAGATGAGACGGAGATTCGAAATTGTTTTCTTAGGTAGGATTTTGTGCAAAACCGACTACAAAAAACGAAAATCTTGAAAAAGTGCAACAATGCGGCCGCTAAAAATTCGCAATTGTTTATACAAATTCTCAAGGTTTATGTATTTCCGAATGTGCTACGGCGCTGAAATTTTTTTCGAGGTAGGATTTGTAAAAAAAACGAAATAGGGATTACAGAAATTTTGATATTTGAACTTTTTTGGCAGTTAAAAATTCTTAAAGTTTAAAAAAATAGGTAAATGTTTAGACACTACTCTGCAAGTTATGGAGCTGCAATTTTTAATTTAATATATATAAACAAACATTTCATTGCATCGTTATTGCGCCCGTTAAAAATTATTGAAATTTAAACAATTAGATAATTGTTATTTCAGTTCTAAATGTGTTACAAATTTAAAAATTGGCAGAAATGTTAGGAATTATTAACGCAATGTGGAAAAAGTATAATATTCCTAAAATTGCAAAAATTAGCTATTGTTTTACTCCATTATTTTTCCATAAGGAAAAAAACGAAAATCTGTCCTGAGGAGAAATCTTTTAAATCAAAGAAATATTTCCCATAACGAAATATCTCCCTGAAAATTAATGTGTTTCTAAAGAAGAGATGAAATGCTTCTACTATTATGTTATATCCTCCTCTGTAAGAAACGTCTATATATAATGATACAAAACCACAATAGCATATTCGGACCGGATCGGCTAAACAGGCGTACCACGATTACAAATTTAATTCATTCAGTAATTATGGATTTGGAAGGAATTGGGTGAAGGGATTTCAACTAAATTTTGTATATAAGATTTGTACAACACACCATAATGAACTCAAGATGTTTAAAGCGGAGCTAAAGAGCAGGGATACCACAATAAAAAGTGAAACAATATTTACTTTGCACGTATTTCTAGAGAACTGACAGCACGACTTTTAACCAAATATGGTATATAAAACTTTCATATAAATAAATAACCAAAATATCATATTTCAACCTGGTCGACTAAACAGTGCTACCACAATATCAGGGGTTAGAATTTATCTGTAATTATGAATTTGGAAGGTATTGGCTGAACCGATTTCAAAGAAATATCCTGTGTATGGCGAGAATAGAATGGCAAAGCGAAATGAGCCTGGCGAATTTAACGAAAAGCACTTCTGCACCGCAGGAAACTCGTGTACTTCCTCACTTGTTTTTCCTTAGATCTGGGTTTTGAAAAATATGCAAGGTCGGATTACGGTCGATTGAATTTTTTTTAATGCCTCCGAAGATGTAAAAGATGGAAACATTAGCGTAGATTTCCACATTTATGCCACTTATTTCTGAATTGTCCGAGTTTCGAAAACTTCAGAGGTGGATAGGGAAACATTCAAAATTTAAATACGAAATGGATTGCGTTCTAAACTTAAATGTCACTTTGATAATATCCATTATCCAAAAAATGTTTATTTTAATGTAAAACAAATTTTATGTAGAATTAAGATGCGTAATGCAACGCTACCTTAGCTATTAAGCCTCTCTCGTTCAAACGCTAACCTCATCTTCATATGGTACCCTCCACTATAAAACAAATGATGGTCTACTGACCGAATATGTGGCGGTATAACCACATGAAAAATAAAAACGCGCGTATTTTATCCATGTTCATGGATAAAACACACGTACACTCACGCGTAGGGACGCGCGCGCACGCACACGCACAACACACGCACACACACAAACACACACGCACACCTACACGCACGAATGCACCCACACGCGCACGCACGCACGCGCGCGCGCACACACACACACACACATATATGTTCACTTGCTTTCCCTTCAATTAATTAACAGATATCACAGCAGTGTATGCCCCCGTATTCTACCATTACAATGCTAAGCAGCGCAACAGATAAAAAATTTTTTAGCAATGGCAGTAAATAACAACTTCTATTTAATTGCAAAGTAATTCAACTAGGGAATCGCAGGACGCATTTTGATGAAATTTGGTATTGGAGAGTTTTACTAAAATTTGTGTAACTCAAAGAACGCACTTGGAAACTCTGTGTACTTCGACATGGAGTACACCTTTCCATACTTGTACAAATAGAATAAATCAAATGATTATCTTGTCAGACCGGTTTACGGAAAACAAATTCTTTCGCATAATTATTTTTACATCACAAGTCCCGTTTGAATCATCTTGTTATGCATGCGATGAGTATTTTTGACCCAGCCTCGTGAAACTTTCTCTAACTACCAGTGGCGTATCTATGAGCAGAAAGACCTGCGGCAGAATTTAATTGGTGACCCAATCTGATAAGAAAGAACCTCGTTGGTTTAATAAGGAAGTCAGGATTGCCTTAAGACGACAGACACGCAAAATTGAAAAACATTCCTACCACGGCTTCCGATGAGTATCGCACAGCTATAGTCCATGAGTATAACAGTGCCCGCGTACTAGCGAGAAAAACCATGCGTAACGCATTTAACACCTTCCGGAATGAGGTATTAAATACAAAATTGATGGAGGATCCAAAAGCGTTCTGGTCCTATGTAAGAGAAGTCAAGGGAGTGGGTCCTTCAATACCCTCCCTGCGATGTGATTCCGGAGACATCCTTCACGATGGGGAGGATAAAGCTAATCTACTAAACGTTTACTTCGCGAAGGCGTTCACGGCAGGTGGAAATAGACTTGAAGATAATCTTATTCCCGATGGATGTACTCGGATGGATAATATTAAAATCTGAGGCAGGAATAGCGAAGCAACTGAGTGCGATAAAGCCCAACAAAAACCCAGGACCAGAAGGAATTCCCGCGCGTGTATTAAAAGAACTAGGAGAAGTAATAGCTCCCTTCCTTCGGATAGTTTTCGAGAAATCTCTTACCCTCTGTGAGGTTCCTGATGATTGGAAACTAGCACACGTCACACCCATTCATAAGGGAGGTGACAAAGAAAACCCCGAAAATTATAGGCCGATTTCTCTAACATCATTATCATGTAAGATTTTGGAGCACATTATTGTTAGCAACACAATGCGTTATCTTGAGAGTAGATCGCTCTTAGTCAGCTGTCAACATGGCTTCAGAAAAGGTAGATCCTGTGACACCCAACTCGGTCTGTTCGTGAATGATGTTTTATCATGCGGCGAAAATAATAAGCAGGTCGATGCAGTGTTCCTTGATTTTAGAAAAGCTTTTGACAAGGTTCCCCACCGTAAGTTGTTATTAAAATTGGGAAATCTTGGCGTTAATGTTAAAGTCATTAACTGGGTTCGCGCTTTCCTTTGGAATAGAAAACAAAAAGTAGTCATCGATGGTAAGTCCTCTAGTGTGGCAGATGTAGTCTCTGGAATGCCGCAGGGTAGTGTGATCGGACCTATGCTTTTCTTGCTTTATATAAACGACATCAGCTCATTTGTAAAAAGTAATATCAGGCTTTTTGCGGATGACACCGTAGTCTATAGAGAAATTAGTGGTCCTAGCGACCATCGTCAGCTTCAGAATGATCTGGATGCGTTATCTGTTTGGTGCAAGGAATGGCAGCTAGAAATCAATCAGAAAAAGAGTAACGTTCTAAACTTTTGGAAATCTAGAAGCCCATCGTCCGTGTTTACCTACTCGATAGACGGTGAGAGCATTCCTGTTTCGGAATCCGTGAAATACCTCGGGGTAACCTTGAATCGTGACCTGTCTTGGGACACCCGCATAAGACGAGTGATAGGTGCGGCAAATAAGAAGTTGGCTTTTGTGCGTAGGATAGTCAGGAAAAGCACGGAAAAGGTGAGAGAATCCTGTTATTTATCGTTGGTTAGACCTCAAATGGAATACGCAGCAGCGGTTTGGGATCCATATCAGAGGGGACTCATAAAGGATTTAGAAAAAATACAGCGGCGAGCAGCTAGATTCGTGAAAAAGAATTACGATAAAAAACAGAGCGTTACGTTACTCATTGAAGAGTTGAGTTGGCCATCGTTGAAAGATCGTAGATTAGAGGCGAGACTTAAACTTCTAGATAAATATAGGTCGGAGATATTCGTAAATGAAATGAAGGATATTATTCGACAACCAACGTATATCGGACGGAGGGATAATGAGGACAAGATTCGCGAAATAGATAATAGGACGGAGAGGTATAAGGAGCCCTTTTTCCCTAGGACAATACGTGACCACAATAGATAACAGTGAATAATAATTAGTTAGGAACTTGGTGCGCGGCACCCCCTGCCATCCACCGTCAAGGTGACTTGCAGGGTAATATGTAGATGTAGATGTACTACACTCAACCACCAAACGCATATGTTCAGTTAAAACTGAAACCTCTGTAATGCCTATCAAGCTGCAGTTATTTATCCATTACCAGAAATATGCTGCAAAGGTTAGCCTTTCAAAATTACTCTGTCCAAAAATAATGATTATCTGTAAAGTCATTGATAAAACAGGATAAAAAAGAGAAATCGCTGAAAACTCTTAATTTCTTCTATTTTCGGAAAATTCGAGCACCCCCATTGGGTCCTCCGAGGCCTCTAGGCCCGCGGTATTTGGCCACCCCATTGTCACACCGCTACTCTCTACGAAGTTCTAAAATACAGTGGAACTTCCACAACTCAAGAGTCTGTAATTCGAATTTTCCATAACCAAAAGTGAATTAATGTTACCGGGCAAAATCCCCATGAGAAAAACGTATTTCCATAAGTCGAATTTTCTACAGCTTGAATATTTTTTTGTTTCTTTTGAGGTTCGACTTATGGAAGTTCCACTGTACTATATCGATTTGTGGGCTCGGATGTAGATAAGGCGCCTTCTTCGCGATTTAAAATGTATTTTGAAGAATCAGGCGTTGTTTATTTTTGAGTATTTACACAAAAACAACAAACAGCAGACAAAAACAGACGACTGAAATATACTCGGTGAGACGGAGAAAGGGAGAGAAGAGAGGGAAGGGAGGAGAGGGAGATAGGGGTGATGGAGAGAGAGGAGGAGGGAGAGAGAGGAGGGAGAGAGGTGAGATGGGAGAGGAGGGAAAAGAGAGTGGGGGAAGAAGTTGAGGGATAGAGGTGGAGGGAGAGAGAGAGATGAGAGTTAGGAAGGGGAGGGGAAGGGTAGAGTGGGATGAGGGGAGTGGGAGAAGAGAGTGGGATGAGGAGAGGGAGAGAACAGGCTTGGTGAGAAAGGGACGGAGAGAGGGGGAGGGGAGAAGCGGGGGAGATGTGTCAACCTCTTGGATTATTATAGCCATTACTCCTTACACACCACACATTCACAAGAGAGGAAGGATAACCGGTGCCGGCATTAGCCTACTCTTAACGAAGAACACCAAGGGGACCACCTGCTTAACGTCCCTTCCAAAGAACGGAGCCCTGACTTTTGCGCGGTCTCCTCAACGCACACAAGTAGGGAACGGGACAATCCCAGGTTGAAATATCCCACACACACGAGGAGGGAAACCCGGTGCATTAGTCTACTATTTACGAAGAGCACCAAGAGGGCCAACTGTTTAACGCCCCTTCCAGAGAACGGAGTACTCACTTGCGCGGGTTTCTCAACGCACACAAATAAGGGACGGGACGATCCCAGGTTGAAAAATCCAACCTTCGCCGGATTCAAACCTGGGGCCGCTGGAAGCGGGGGAAGTTAAGAGCGGTAAGGAAAGAGTGGGAGGAGTGAGAGGGGAGGTAAGGGAAGGAGAAGTGAGAAGGTGAAGGGAGGGATAGAGGGGGAGGAGACAAGGGGGGTAAGGAGAGAGGGTGCAGAGAGTGAATGAATCGGGGTTTACGAAGGAGGCACTCCGAAGAGCGGCGATTAGTGGTTGGCGGCGGCCTTTCGCCCCTCCACTTCCCCATGGCAACAGGATCATGAAATGGCGAGATGATAAGAGCAGAGGGCAGCACCCGAGAGGGAGAAGGAAGAGAGAGGGAGGAGAAAGGGAGGAGGAGAGACGGAGGAGTGAGGGAGGAAGAGATAGGGAGGAGGGAGGAAGAGATAGGGAGGAGAGAGGAAGGAGGAAAGAGGAGAGGGAGGGAGGAGGGGAGAGAAAAGAGGGAAAGAGAGAACAATAAGTCCAAACCAGGACTAATGTAGGCTGGTTTCCCAAAGTTGACGTCCCTAATATTTATATTGACAGGAAATGTTTCAGTATGTGTTAGTCATTCCAAGGAATTCTCATACCATAAATACTATTTGTAATTCATAGTTTAATGACAGAGAAAAACTGGGAAAGAAATTAATAGAGCATTATCAGGTTTAAAATAATAAAAGCAATGTCAAAATCTCTTTCTGACATATTTTGGATGTATTTCTTTAAAATAAACGACTTTAATAAATGTTACTGTTTATACGCTAATAAGTATGGATCAACTAACTGTCTATTGCTGAAGGGTAGTCGAGCGGAAAAGAAAATAACCCATTTGTTCACTCGTCTATGCTCAAGCCGATTTCGTTAATAATCGTCTTCATGGCAACAATCCGATGAAATGCGATTTAAAACGCAAGAACGCTATGTTTTGGTAGAAATTCAAGACAATACGATCAATTATAAAAAGTCTGCGATAGGAATTGGAATCTACATTCTTTTTCCCTTAAAACAGTACAAACCTCGCTCCGATATCACCATTTTAACATATTTTAAAGTATTAAAGAAAATATCTCCCCACGATGGATTTGAGACTTCTTCTGTAAGGCAAATAGGAAAAATACGTTTCTGAAATCGAACCCGGGACTTTAATCTTCGCCAAATAATATATACCAAGTTTCATGAAAATCGGTCCATTGATGTAAAAGTTGTAGGTAGAGAACACACACAGACAAAGACAGGACCATTTCATAAGGCTATGTTTCCTTTGGCAACCAGCTTAAAAACGAAGGAAGAGGATAGATAAGGGAAGAGAGGAAGGAGGGAAGAGGAAAAAGGCAGAAGACAAGGAAGAGGAAAGAGGAGGGGAAGGCTCACAGCACGAGTGGTGTCGCTCTGCTAAATATATAATGGAATTATTTTACTTTGAACCGTGTTTCATTTACGTCCAACAGTATTCGAAAATAGCCTTGAGAACGCGAATTAAGCATCAATAAAATTATGCGCGCGCTCTTGATAAGGTCTCAAGAGAAAACGCGCGAACGAAATCTATTATCATTTAAAAGGGAATTATCACTACGTTACTAAAATCAAATTGACAAGTTATGTATGCCCCTCCAAATCCCATGAAGAGGTTAGGAAACCAAATGTGCATTTCAGTGTATCAGCAGTGATTCAACGACAACAAAAACTAATAAATAATATTATTGGCCAATTATCGCTGAAGAATGTCCTCTTGAAACCAAAATCTCATTTTCGAAATAATTTTTTCCTTGGAGAGTTACAGTTTTTCAATTTGATAGTTATTATAATTGGCGAAATCGCAACTGGCCTATAGACGGAAAATTCAATATCTCAGATTAATGCATTCGACAATTCAATTTTTCATACACGAATTTAGAATTAATTGCGAAAATAATCAAGTTAAGTGACGAGGGTGAAGAAGAAACCGAAATCGGCCTCAAATTCGACTTGCCTCGCACCACCTCCCATTGTGACATCGCGCGTGCGGAAAAATTGTCTCACTTTGAGGCGATCCTCGCTTTCCGACGAAAGCCAGGGGATATATGGGATAAACGAGGTATAAGTGAAACAAATTACAAGTCTGTGGAGCGATTCGATGGATTTCCTTAACTGGAGGATAAATTATATTTGCCAAAATCGGGACTCTACAAGCGGGACACTCGATCTCAAAGCGACCATCTGGAAACCATTGTGCATTCCATTCGCCACAAGGAAGTGACGTCAGACGTAATTGGAAACAACAGAAGAAGGAAAATTGAGAGCGTTTTATCTAAGAGGAGTGTACTTGAGGTTTGACCTTGGCCTCCTCCGATTAAAATTAAGCCGTGAGAGATAAGAAGGGCACGCGCGCCAATTAACATACGATAATGGAAATGCGAACTCAGTTCGCGGAGTGTTGACATTTGGCCGAAAAAAGGGCCTCCAACGTTTGTCGACCAGACGGTCATCGTGGCCCCCTCCGCCCACGCCCCTCCGCTCCCGCCCCGCCGCCCCTGCCCCTCCGCTCCCGCCCCTCCGCTCCCGAGACCCCTTTCTCGTGTGATTGTTTCCATCAGCGAAAAATATTTTTCCGTGTTATCTGCATGGATGATGGATGCATTCGTCAACGACTCTTCGTTCAAATGTTCGCGTCTATTTATAGAAAATTATACAATTATCTTCTCTTCTAAGGTGACATTCTTAACGCGGTTAAACAATTTCTTCTGGCATAATGCCCATTTCGCAATACTTATGAAGTCACCAGTTCGGTCTCTTTCGAATGTTTTGACGCTCTTTTTAAAAACACTTGAGAATTCAATTAAATTGCGAAAAAGAGATCGGGAATCAATTGATTCTAAGCATATTACAATTATCCGCTGTTAGAAATTCATTTTCTATTGCTCTCGCGTTCTTCAACTAATCGGATCCCTGAGGAACGCATTCCTTCGATCGCCGCACCATCTGCAGGAGGAGTGTCCGAGTCATTCGACCAGAGTGAAATGAATATCGAACGTGTATGAAATTTCGATAAGCATGTAATACATCACATTTTATGGAAAACGTGCGCACAGTACTAGATCACCTTTCACTAGCACAACGGCGTCTGTTTCCTGACATTATCAAGTATATGGATACTCCATCAAGGCGAATTTCGTCAGTGACTCGGACCTGCAAAGTACTAACCTTTGACATTGACGGTCGCCCAGTTGCAATAGGAGGATTTTTATACCAAGTTAGATAGTTTTGAACTATGCTACGGTGAAAGTCGAATTGTGAGGAAGGTATATGGTAAAAAAGAAATATAATGTATCTAAAATAAAGACAATAGCACGATTTAAATGTTGCGATGTTTGCCGTGTTCATATGACCACGCTAGGCGTTAATGGGTTAACTCTAATTAAGACGAGGAAAAATGCAAACATTCTCTTCCTTTTCTTTCTTCTTATAAAAAGTAATGCATTATCCGTTTCCAAATGAATTTTCCATTCCGAATTATCATCGGGCAATTCATAAAGCGAGAATGATTCTGCAGTCCGCTTGGTTTTCCTTTCAAAATCACTCCAAACTATATTTATCTCTCGCGGCAACGAATTACTGCGACAGTCTTTTGTTCGTGGCGCAATTAAAGGGGAAGCAAAGGGTATGCATTCGTAACGAAGGTAGAGAAGAGAAAATGAATATACATTCACATATCGGAGGAAGAACTCTTCCAAATTTACTCGCAACTTCGTACTATTTAAAATGATTCCACAGATTCAAAGGGGAATAGGAATGCCTCTCTGAAATGGATCGAAGCCATTTGTATTTTAGTCCAGAGGGAAATAATCCCTCATCTCGTAAATGACTGGCGAAAAATACTAATGCAGCAGTATTTCGTCTATGTGCACATCCGAGATAAAACTACAAAAGAAGCGTTCCCTTCTCGAGAAGATAGCGCCTCTCTCAGATTCCAAAAGTGGAGATTCTGAAAGCGGAAGCAAGCGCATTAGAGCGGAATCGCTTCGGGCAAAGACAGCACCTTCTCTCATTACACGCTTAATAACGAATCGAAAAAGGACCCGAATTATTTCTTCCTAATTATGATACGTCCGCTTCAAATAGAACCGATGTTTATCGTTTAACTTCGCTTTAATTTGAATCATGTGCTTCGGTTACATTCCAATTAACTAAACCGTGATGGCATACAATTGGTTATGACAATATGAATCGGAGCCTTCGTGTCGTGCGCGTGCCTTAATGACAGGCAACCCGCAATCACGGAAGGGGAGGGAGTACGAGGGAGGAAAGGGGAGAGGCAGCGTGGGAAATGGAGAGGGGGGAGCGAGAGGGGAGAGGGGGGAAGAAGCGGGAGGGGGGAGAAGCGGGAGGGGAGGAGCGGGAGAGGGGGGCGGGAGGAAGGGGAGCGGGAGGGGGAAGCGGGAGGGAAGAGGGGGGAAGCGAGAGGGGGGGGGGGGGTGGTACGGAGCAAGACGGAGACGACCAAAATTCAGCGATTTTAAAATCCCGCCAAAATAAAGACGGAGTATAGGTGGCAGCACCATGCGTGTGTCCACGGCGAGGCCCTTCGTGGCGCCCTCTAAAAACGACGTTTTTTTTTAAGTATAGAAAAACCTGTAAAAGACAAATCCTTTATATGGCGGAAACCGGCAAAATCCGGAAATCGTTCCGGTGATCAGTCCAGGGGGGGTGGGGGAGGTGCAAGTGTGCATGTGCACCCCCAAAACTGCTCCACATAATATGAAATTTTCAGTGCATTAACCAACGCAGTAATAATAATAATTAAAACGCGACCGCAGTATCAATATTAATCAATAGTTCCTTAAAATTCAATAAATTATTTCTGTATTAATTTATATATTTTTATTATTAAAAATAATAGTATGGTGCATCCCCAAACCAAATTTCTGGCTACGCCACTGCCGATGATACCTTGTTTTTCACATTAATGCCTCTCGGTAAGGAGGAACCTTTAAGACGGCAAGTTTTTTCTCGAAATTATTGCATTGCTTAATATATTTTGAACTTTTGAAAGGAGAGAAAAACCATTCTCTAAAGAAATAGTATGTTTTTATAGTCTTAGATATTTTCGATTTGTTATTCGTCTTTTAGCACACCATATCGGTTAAGATATTAGCCGCAATTAATCAATCCCAAAGAATACCGATCAACATAGCAAATTCAACGATACCCTATTGTAAAGTAGTAAAGAATCTTGGATTGCTCATAGATGAAACCCTCTCTTGGGCCCCACATGTTAGAAATGTGTGTAGAACAGTAAACTCATCTCTTCACTCACTTAGGAAGTTAAGTAGTAGTACTCCAGTTTCTCTAAAAAAGCATCTGGTAACTTCACTCATTATTCCGCATTTTGACTATGTCGATATAGCGTACCAAGATTTGTCTCAAGAGTTATCGTTAGAGATTCAGAGAACTCATAACGCGTGCATTAGATATATTTTTAACCTGAAGAAATCAGATCATATTTCAGATTCACTCGCCAAACTAAACTGGCTAAATTTGGAGTCCCGAAGACGCCTCCACTTGCTTTCCTTACTATATCAATTACTTACTTCTAACAATCCACATTATCTTGCAACGGAATTCAGGAGTATAAACACTGTACATAACCGTAAAACCAGAGGGTGCCATAAACTCCTTATTCCTCAACACAGAACGGTAATATCAAACAAGTCCTTCATTGCAACTGCTTGCAGACTATGGAACGAACTTCCACAAACAATAAAAAACTTGCACTCGCTCTCATCATTCAAACGACACTGCTATCTATCTCTCTTATCCTTACAAAGGAACAGTTAAACACACTTAACGCTTCAATTGTTTCTCAATCTTGATTTTGACAAAACAATACTCATTGCGCATGATTTATACTTTTTTATTAATTTATTTATTTTTTCTCCTCTATTTTTTGTTTAGTCATAACAGTGTTATTATTTATTCATTTTGTCATTTTCATATGTTCATTCCATCAATGATGTATTCGTATTGTGCCTAATTTTTTCTGATGCATAGCTTTAAGTTTTTCATGTATTCATCTTTTGTTCTAAATATTCAGTTATTAATGTCTTTAGTGAATCTCAGTAGGTTTCGCAGGTTTTGCACGCCCCCCTTTTTGTGTGGGTGTTTTCCTGCTGTGGGTTTTTTGCATGCATTTCATTATTTCAGCAGTCCTTATTTTTTCCCACAAAATTACATATTTTTTTCCCAATTCTTGTATTTTTATTGTTACTTGTATTTACATAAAGTGCTATGTATTATTATATATATTAAATGTTTCATGACGAGGGGTTAGGTGGAAGATGGGACTTCTTAGTCTCAATCTCGCCCCAAATAAAGACCATATCAATCAATCGGAAGTCTATCCTCATCTGCTTCTCGATCTGAATCAACATTACGTTCAATTTCTTCTCTAGTATTAATATTATTCATTTCCTCTTCTATTGCAGAATCCACCATATCGTTTTCCTTTTTCTTGATCGTTTCTTGCTCTACATTCTCCTCCAATAGGCGAGGAGGAAATGTTTTTGTTTGAAAGAAGTTAGTGATTGATAATATATTTTTCTGTACTTATCAATTTTTTCCCTTTTTCTGGTTTTTATACCGAGCCCAAGATAACCGTTTTCCTTAAAATTGCAGACACATAAAACAATGGTGTAAATTTTAATAAAATAAAGTCAAACTAGGGAAAAGCTTTCACCAAACGTTTAAAAAAAGGTGACGAAAAATCGGAAAAAATAGAAAAATAAACAAAAAAACGGATAGACGCCATTCTGCACTGAGTACAAAGAGGGTTAAGACTTTAGACAATAATGATCACCGACTGCATAAAGAATGAATGTAATCAAATGCCTTGTCTTAACATATATTTTCCTTATTTAAACCACATATAGAGGCAGTACATAAAAACAGCAACGAACCACAAGAAACTAAAATAACACATTCATCTTTGTGAATCACTGTCATACAACTAACTGCACTATCACGGACTAGCTCTTACAACTGTTCACTTATAATTTACGGGCTTCAATTTTCATCCAATCATGTTGAAAATACTGTGGCTGCGCGCGTTAAAATTTTAAACGGGATTACATTTTACGTGGTCGCGCCATTTTGTTTACTGCCGAACACGCTTTTATGTAGTTGTTGTCGCTGCACGGCGCGTCTCCCTAGAGGCTGCGACCCGCGTGAGGCGCACGTATTGCGCCCATGGCAATCACGCCCGCGGCAATAACACTTCTCAGAATATAGTTCATCAGATGCCTTCAAGAAGTTTTT
This sequence comes from Tanypteryx hageni, assembly GCA_028673005.1. Lineage (NCBI taxonomy): Eukaryota > Metazoa > Arthropoda > Insecta > Odonata > Petaluridae > Tanypteryx > Tanypteryx hageni. The sequence goes on along the minus strand of CM054118.1, from coordinate 87,873,555 downwards.
ATCCAAAGTGTTTTTTTTTTAAACTGCGGTTTTGTTTTCGATAAATATAATAAATATAACGAAACATATAGTGACAATGACAGAATTAAAAATTTTATGGAGGAGATTTATTAAGTTGAGAGTAATAACATAAGCGCAAAACGTTTCGTAAATTATTGATAAAAGTTTTTTCACAGAAATGGATGAAATTGATTTGAAAAATGTAGTGGAGACACAAAGCAATGTCCTCAATTCAGTTAATAAATAGAGTGGAGAAGATTGCGACGATCTGTAAATGCAAACTTAAGAAGGTTTACATTACCTTCAGGATTTAACACATTTTGCTAAAATGAATGGTTAAAATGATTTTTTTTAACAGTTGTGGAGTTGGGGTTTTCTTTTGAACACATGAGAAAAACCCAAGAAACAACTAAAATTGGATAGCTTTCCCAAATAAGTTTCTTGGAAAACTGTCATGTTTTCCTATTCGGTTGTTCATGGATGTTTATATGTACGTAATTGAAGTTCAAATTTGAAAAATGTAATTTTTTCACTACATTCGGTAGTTTTTAAAAATTCAACACGGTATCATAAATTGATAATAAATTTATTATTGTTTATATATTAAAAATATTTTTATATAAACTGAATAATTGTCTGCGTCGATGTATGTTATAATGTAATACGTTTATTTTCATGGTTACTCATGAAGGCATCTATTTTCTAATTAAAATAAGCTTCAAAGAATTGTGTCAGGTAAAACGTTTTAACCTGTAAAAGGAGGAAGGACTTCCAAAAGCGTAAACATAGACCTGTCCCTTGAGGTTCCGTCTTGCGAAAGCTTAACTTTATTATTAAATTTTTGCAGAAACAATGTTTAAGAGGAACGTCGAATACCTACTCCCGCGAGATTTAAGGATTTCTCCCTATTTTAACAATCGTCACGGGGATAAATATAGGGGAGGAGTGGGGTGGGGAGGGAGAAGGGGTGGGAGGGGAAAGGAAGGGAGGAGGGAAGGAGGAGAGGGGGAGGGAGGTAGGAAAATGGAGGGAAGGAGGGGAAGGGGAGGGAGGTAGGAAAATGGAGGGAAGAAGGAAAAGGGAGGGGAGAGGGAGGGGGGAGGGAGGGGAAGGGAGGGGGAGGGATGGGAAAGGACGGGAAGGGATGGGGAGAGGGGAGGGGGAGGGATGGGGAGAGGGAGGGGGAGAGGGAGGGGAGAGAGATGGAGAGGGGGAGAGAGGTGGGGAGGGGGGAGAGGGGGAGGGAGAGGGAGGGGGACAGACAGACAGACAGACAAACGACTTTATTAGGGCGAAATTGAGACTATGTAGTCCCTTCTTACATTTAACCCTTTCGTCATATAAGTAATTACAATATTTACAAAACAAGAGAAATTAATTGCATACAGATTTTAACAAAATACAAATTAATTACAAGTTAATATATTTGTTAGTAGATAACAGAGCATTACCAAAGACTGTTAGTTTTGTGGGTCATAAAAAACTGTGTATCTGTTATGTTTTAACACAGAAAAATACCCACTGCGGAAAACAACTACGAAGAGAAGAGAGGTGTAAAAAACCGCGAAAATTTCTGAAATAGTTCAGGGGAAGGAAAAGAAAAGAAAAAAAATCAATAATATGAGAAATAGAGAAAAAAACATTCATAAATACAAACATATGTACATACATTTATATCCATATAAGGGAGGGGGGGTGAGAGGGGAACAGGGATTGGGGAGGGGGAGAGAGGGGGAGGGGGAGAGGGAGGAGGGAGAGAGGATGGTGCTGTTAGTTAGGGCCTTGCGTCAACAGCCCTTCGTAGACCCCTTTCATTCCGCGAGTTATTCAGCAAAACAAGAGGGCAGCACTATACCGAAGGGCCGCCCGCATAAAGCGGCAATGATCGAATGCGCGGTGGCCGATGATGGCCTTTAGGCGGCATGCGCCATCGGCCGAGGATAACCGAAACAGCCGAGGTTTGAACTGAGGACAAGGATGGATATTGTATCAGAAATGGAATATTTTCCCTCTCTTATTGTCATCTTTTTTCTTTTCCGGTCGCTTAATGTCAGAGCCTCTTTGCCAATATGTTGTATCTTTTGTTCATTCTAAGGTGTAAACATGTAGTCTGATGGTGTGAGTTCATTTCGCACTATTTACCTCCCATGTGGCGCTTCTGCCATCTAGAATGGTCTTTGCTTCATCGTGCATGGTTGCACAAAATCTACCGATTGCCAAAGCCTCCGAAAATTCTTCCAGTTGAAAAGGATTTTTTTCTGCGTTTTGTAAGAATGAGTTTATTTTGCTCCCAAATGAACTTCGTATGGTTAAGTTAACATAAAGTTAAACTAAGCAATAAAATATCATTATTTTGGATTATGTATCATTTTCGCGTGTTCCATTTCGTTGTACCATACTCCGGCCCTCTGCCTTCGAATGAGGGCGACCAAGTAGTATGTAAAAGCGCCGCTAGAGGACAGCAGCGTATCAGATCGCACCCTTTGCGTTGCGCTCAATCGCGCTTTCCTATGCCTCGACATCGCTCGGTGACAATTCGTCCGAACGATGTCATACGTTTACACCTCGGACTTAATCAGGAAGAATGTTGACGCTATAGAGCAATAACAATGCAGCTACAACGCCACGTCATAATTTGCGAGGCCATAATCGAGAGCTTAAATGAAAGAGATCACAATAACGCGCCAATTACTGGAGAAATTCGCCGAAAGAGAGAATTGCAATTTGGATGTTTACGCGAGACGGCATTTTAGGCTGCTAATTTGTCGTTTCCTAATTTCCTGATTTAATTGCGGAGACACAAAAATTTTTACTGGTCGATCGAAGAACTCGATCCTGGAACTAGTATGAAATTCAGTTCTATGAAAGAATAGATACTTCCAAAAAGGGATGACATTATGAGGAACGTTTACCGTTCAGGCTGAGTAACAATTTTATTGGATTATATTTATGTCGGCGTAACAGGGATTTTCCACGCGAGACTTTTCAGGTGAAGACACTGACGTTGAAATCCATTAGGTTCAAGTATCGGTGGATTATCATTATTCGCAGCAATTAAAAGCAAGTCGCAGATATGAGGTAGATAGATATGTAGATAGATATGTAGATAGAGAGGAAGAGATTTCAGATAGCGATAAACAATCAGAATAAACAAACGCACGAACAATGAAATGCCATTCTATACGCGTGTTTTGCTCGTCGTTACAGAGCTCGCTAAATCGAGATTCGATTTTCGTGGATGGACGAATGCGGCGGCGACGCAATTGGCAGAAAGCGATCGAATGGCGAAGAGCGTTCGGTCGCAATCGTTGAGCAAGCGAAATTCTCCTCTCGTTCTTCGAAAAGCGCTTTCTCAATGAAATAGAGGGCGAGCATCCGGTGGCTGCTGCCTACGAAGGATAGGTGCACGCGCAGTTATGCCGTGCTGGCGCGTGTCTCCCGACGAGGCGGTCATCGCACCGAACCGAGATCCGTCGACGACGATCCCGTAATCGACCCCGGAGAGACCTTTACGTCATTAAGGACTTCTTGGATCGAAGATTCCTTCGTTAAATACCGGAATAATTATCTTAATGCGCGCGCACATCAACGCAGCTTTGGTTTCAGAAGAAATTTCGGTTCTTCTCCATTTACTGTGCGAATTTCGATTCAGCGACAGTGGTGCCGTCGTTGGCGAAAATGCGACGAGACATTGTACTACTACGGGACGCATTTCAATACAGCGACAGTGACGCCGTAAATGGCGAGAAAGCGAGGAGACATTGTACTACTACCTCATGCCTATGTATTACGGAAATTTGAATGTCTTCTTCGACCCCCCGGGTTGGGTTGGTATCCTTTCCACGTTCACTTTGGTCCCCCCCCCCCCTCGGGTTGGGTAGATCTTCATTCATGTGGAGACGCGAGCTCGGCGAGGAAGACTCCTTCGATCGAACCCTTCAACATATCGTTGCCTTTAGCCCCCAGAAATTGATTTGTGATATATATTATTCAAATAAATATTTTAAAATGCGGCCGGATAAAGAATTTGAATTAATACGATGAGTAATATGAATGAAGATCAACGCAACCCAACCCGAGCGAGGGACCAAAGTGAATGTGGAAAGGAGACCCCCCAACCCAGAGGGCCGAGGAGGTCAGGGAATCCCCTAAAGCCAAGTGTCATATTTAGTAAGCTTCAAATTTTCGTAATACGTAGGTATGACATAGTAGCACAATGTTTCCTCGCTTTCTCGCCATTTACGGCGCCACTGTCGCTGGATTGAAATGTAATAGACAAGAACCGAAATTTCATCTCTGAAAGAAAGATATTTAAAATATGCGATGATAAGTCAGTACACGCAGCAGTCGACTAGGATTTCGCAATAGAACCATTTGGGATTCTAAAGAGAATAGCTAACAAGTCAGAGGTTCTCAAACATTCTTATGTCGCGGATTGATTGATTGATTCTTCCCCAATCGAAAGTATGCAAAGCCAAAATGGCAATCGGCTTCCTCCCCCCTCCCCTCCCCTCCCCCCCTCTCTCTCTCTCTCACTGAATTCTTTTGCGGGAAAAAGGATTTCGCGAAACGAAATTTGAAAACACTGCTATGCCAGTGGTGCCCAAACTTTTCGGCTCGAGTGCCACATAATCCATTTCTGCTCTCACTGCGGGCCACATCATCGAAATCCGCACTCTTCGCGGACCACATCCAATCGAGAAGATAATTGAAGAATAATTTAAGGAAACTAAGGGATTTAGTTGTGGGACAATATTACCTGATTTGTTTTAAATATATTTATCTATTATGAAGATAAAGGGGTAAGGCTAAAATATATCGTCGTTATTATTCTATTTTCATTTTATGTTAAATTGTACCCTTTAATTGTTCAACTCCTGAAGGGCCGAATGTGGCCCGCGGGCCGTAGTTTGGGCAGCACTGAGTCATGCGCAAAATATATATAGTATAAAAAGTAAATTCCCGAGACAGTGCAATTGGCATTAATGAAAATAGAATGATATACTCGTTGGGGATAGAGGCAGCGGTAGACAAGTCATCGCTAGAGGTCAATTCAATCTGTCACACTTCGATTAGAACGAACTTCCCCGCCAGATGAACGATCGCGAAGTACTCATCGAAGCAACGAGCAGTAATTCGCTGGAGTGGCTAGCGAATCAACATACTAAAATTAATAATACGCCAGAAGTATTAATAACTAGCGAAGCCAAGTGCATTTGTAATGCATTAGTTTGGGAAGAGGTCAGTCCTCGACCCTAAAAACGCGACAGCTGCATATGTCTTTTGTATATTTTTGATTGCCTTAATATGCTTGTTAGTTTTCGTGAATTATCAAAGTGAATGATTAGCAAGAAAACCGTAAAGAAACGGAAAATGTATCATAAATAATTTTTCTTTCCACATTGAACATTCCAGACATTGCACAATGCGATTATAAAAGGGACGTGTTTTTACACAAAAATGATTTAAAGGGATAGAGAATTTGCCACGTTCAACGAGAGGAACTGATCGATCGTCTGCAAAAGAAATATGGCGTGGCACGATCAATCGCACGACGCGTTCAGCGTAAAGGCTTTTGTGAATTCAAGTGTTAGATAGCAGAGAATAATTAGAAGGGAGAGGGAGGTCGGCCCTTTGATTCAGACCCATTGACATGTAAGATATGACGCAGGTTGGGCCATCAAAGGGAAAAAAGTAATGAAAGTCGATTCAATTTGGGGTCCTCAAAGCGATCTCATTCCCTGGATACAGATGTCGCGAAGACCTCCCGACGCATGATCAAGCAGTTAGCGGAATACAATGGCGTCGCATCTATCATTTCCGACGAATCCCGTTAGCAGTGATTTCTCTCACGAGCAAGATAACTGGCCGCGACAACACTCTGCAGTCCATAAAGGTGGCGATTGAGATGATAAGAATTGCTCATATCGATTTCATGAGCTCCATGAATCATCCATTATTCAGTTCTCTAATGTTCCAACTGTAAAATAAAATGCCCGGCTATTCAACAACTAACAGTTTTAATAAAGAAAAAGCCTGCGAACCAAGAAGGACGACTAAGATAAACTCGTCGATTTAAAAGTTATCTTAGAATTTTCTACACGATAAATCAATTAGTAAACTCTAAAATGATAAATTGGATGTTTTTTTATGAAAAAAGACGGGTAATAGTTATTGCTGATCATCGAGAGTATCATTCCGTATTCAAAATTTATCAGTGATATCAAAACGGCGCCAAGTATTAATTTTAGGCTATTTGCTGACGATTCCGTAGTTTATAAATACATTGCAAGTGGCACCGCGGTGATTATGAAATTGATATTGATAGAAATGCGTTATCTGAATCTGTCGAATGATTGAAGCTAAAAATAGCCACAATGGTAGCGTGAAGAACATTCCAGTTGCACAACAACACGTCAACAAGCGACGCAAAGCGACGGCAGTTGCTTCTTCGCAGGGGAAGAAGATCGGTAGTTTTATTCGCAGAATGCTTGAAAAATACGAGGAGAAAGGGCTACTACTCGCTAGTAAGATGGCCCCTTGAATACGCGGCCCTCGTTTCGACGATATTAAAATACGGATCTGACAAATTATAAATTCGATTTGGAAAACGCGGATGGAAAATTTACGTGACGACACTTCCAGGACATTTTTTGGAGGTAGACGAAATGAGTCTATGGCTTGTTCCCGAAATGCTTATATTAATATTTAAAGGCACTCTGTGATCATTAGGATAAGAATTAAAGGGGAGAATTTTGAAGACGACTGACGCTCCCCGGCGCGCATCACCAACGGTGAATCGTAATCCAAAGGTGGACTCGGGCAGTCATCGTAAGGAAAGATTACGCTGAAGTTATGGAATCATAAAAGGTTGACTCACCTGATCGCTCCCAAACACAAGTAAACACAAAACAATAATAAAGATTGAAATCGTTTCTCGCGCGATTAGAAAAGAGCCATGCAATCAATAAATTTGGTCGAATCGCGCAAAAGAACGATTGGTCAGAATCATTTTATGCGCAGAAAGATCAGCTTAATTTCCGAGATTTATATCGATAAAAAAATGATGTCGAAAGGAATATTTTTTGGGTATTTGCCGTAAGTTGATTCGGATGCAATGTGTTTTGCGAATCAAAAATATTCCACGTGTAAAACTTAATTTCGCCAAAAATTGATTAAAAATTTTCCAAGTGACTTCTACGACGCATTCGAATCGAATGCTAATTAATCTCTTAAAAATAACTCTTCGAGATAACAACCCGAACAGAAAATGTTTAAAAAAACGGCGGTTCCTACATAGCTACGCTACCCGCAAAGCTCAGAAGAGGGAAATGAATTCTACGAAAAGAAATAACGCCGTACGCAGATTTAGCATTATAATTTGGAACATAAAATGCAAATTCTGCAAAAAATAGTTCCCAAAAATAACGTCCTTTAACACTGGTTGTTGATTTCGACTAACGACAACAATTTTCGAAATGCGTGCAAAAGATTCCTTCATTATTTGTGTTATCATTTTCCGAGGAGTAAATTTTCATAAAGCGTCTTGCGTACATATTTTCTTGTATCTTAAGATGGAATAAAAAATAAGGGAGAAAGCAGGAGAGAGGGAGGGTTAGAGGGGGGAGGGGGAGAGAGAGGGAGGGTTAGAGGGGAGAGGGAGAGAGGGGGGGAGGGAGAGAGGGGGGAGGGAGAGAGAGGGGACAGACAGACAAACGACTTTATTAGGGCGAGAGAGAGGGAGGGAGGGAGAGAGAGAGAGAAAGAGAGAGAAAGAGAGAGAGAACGAGAGAGAGAAAGAGAGAGAGAAAGAGAGAGAGAGAGAAAGAAAGAGAAAGAGAGAATGAGAGGGAGAGAAAGAGAGAGAGAAAGAGAGGGAGAGAAAGAGAGGGAGAGAAGGAGAGGGAGAGAAGGAGAGGGAGAGAAAGAGAGGGAGAGAAAGAGAGGGAGAGAAAGAGAGGGAGAGAAAGAGAGGGAGAGAAAGAGAGGGAGAGAAAGAGAGGGAGAGGGAAGGGGAAGTAGTGTGCCAGTAGGTCAATAGAGCTAAATTACAGAATTCACGGTCAGGTGGCATAAGATCTTTATGACGGAGTTTTGCTTCGAATATTTCCTCCTCGTTTAATCTATTTATAGAGAGAGGGCGCGGAAACGATGGCTCTCGGACAGGATCATCTCGTAAGGTTTCGCCTGAAAATTCAATTTCCGAAATTCTTAAAGGCATCGCAGATGAAGCGAAACATGAAAAAGCAAATCCAATGTGGGAATTAATCTGAAAGAAATCCATTTCATCTCCATCCGGGAAAAAGAAAAGCAGTTATTTTTTGGTTCTAGCGATTATTTTGATTTATTTTCTTTCGCACTTTTACGACCTATACGCTGACTAGTACCTATCACAGTTTACAGCTGTTCCTCGCGCATCCTTATCGAATTCATGGCGAAAAATGTGTTTTCGTTTATACCGAATTCCTCAATGCTTTGGACGCCAATGGCCTTTAAAGCCTCGATAAGATATTATTAGGCGTTCTTTGCGTGCGAAGGGATAGCGCCTTTCGGGCACGTCGCCTCCGTCCGTACGCACGTTTAATTTCCGACAATACTGGGCGGATTTTAATCGAGTATTTGTGATCCTTATTAAAATCCATCGCCCGATTGCGATTTTGAACTGCATCCGTCGATTATAAATTCCACTTTATATAAGTGCTTATATAAACGTATACTCAAATCTCGTTAAATGACATCCGTAAAGCAACAACTGAATACCCTATTTTCTCTCACTAGCACTTATAGGATAAGTAAGGTATCGATCAAAAAATTAATTCGGAGAGAGGACAACATTTACCACAAAAAAGTCCGAGACGATACAATTACGACTTAATAGTTTCGAAGATAAAAATTCGAAAAAATCCCAAGCGTAATACAGAAGAACTTGGTTATAACGACCTCGGTTTGTACGACAACTCTGATATAACGAAATATTTTTCAAGTCCCGTCCCCTTTCCATAATAATGCGTTATATTAACCTCGGTTGTAACGCATTAGCCAACCCGGTTATAGCGACAATAACATTTAGCAAGTTTCGCAATTTTCCTTATATAATACGCATTAATTTCGCAAAAACTCAATCGAAAAGTCAGAGTGCGCATTAATTCCTAAAACGTTTTCTTTCAGGTCAATCAATAACAGCTATTTGATGAACATTGGCACTGATAAAACAGTAAATGGCGTCACCTCAACTCAAAATTAAGTAATAGTGCAACTTAACACTCCACCCTAGAGATTTTTATAGTACATATTAATACACATATGCATCGGTGTATTTTATATTGTAACTGTCTCTATACCACTGTTCCAACTTCTAATGATACTCTTCTCTCCCTTACAGAGAAACACAGTGAAAGGTTACATTGCATCTTAATTCTACAAAATATGACTCCCTTTATGAATCACTTCTCCCATACACCAGTCTTGGTTTCCTACTCCTGTCAGTCATACCCTTATATTGAGTTGAAAACATGGCAAGTTTAAAAAGAAAAGTTTTAAGTTTACAAGAAAGAGTAGACAGAAGAATTGACAGTGGCCCATATAAAAGTGGTGTGTAGAGAATTTAAACAGCAATTCCAAGGTTTGAACGACTTGGTCTAATCGGCAGAAAATTTGCAGTGCTATGGATAGTTCAAGTCGCGCGTCTAAACCAGCGTTTCCCAAACAGTGGTTCGCGTACCCCTAGAGGTTCGCTAAATAAATCGGAGGGGTTCGCGAGAAAAATTTTATGATTATGTCTTTTTCACTTTCTTGGTTCTACAATGTTTACCAATATTTAAATTTCTTTCAAATTAGTTGCAGGGTTTTATTTCCATTTTTTTATGCTTCAAGAATTATATTTGGATTTTACAGGGCACTAACTAGAAATTGATGACATCAGAGATTCTGATTTTTTTGCAATCGTTTACACACTATGTGCTATATAAACTTTTTATTTTTAATGAATTAAACGAGCTAAAATGATTTGTTTTTACAAAATTTACTCTCCATTATAAGGAGTTCGCCGCCAAAACTGTTGCAACTCAAGAGGTTTATGAAGATAAAAGGTTAATCCAAGGGGTTCGCGACGAGAAATAGGTTAGCTCAAGGGGCTCGCGAAGTGGAAAACGTTGGGAACCGCTGGTCTAAACGAATCTGGAAACCTGTGCGGTGTGACCTAGACGAGGCTTCGAGTAAGTGGTTTACGTTGCAAAGAAGCTTAAACATACCGATAAGTTGTTCTAATGGTTGGTTAGACATTTAAAGTAAAGACACAATATTAACTTTGGCAAAGTAAGCGGTGAGGCTAGAGATATAGAAATAGAAATAACTAGTGATTGATTAAAGGCGGAATAGCCTAAAATTTGTGAAGGTTATAGTGACTGTGACATTTTTAATGGAGATGAGACTGGGTTGTTCTTTAACACTAGACAAGACATTAAAGGTGAAAAGTTTGTGGGAGGAAAATTTTCTAAAGATAGGATTACTATTTTTGTTTGTGCCAACATGGATGGGACTGAGAAACGAAAGTTGTTTGTGATTGGCAAATTGAAAAATCCTAGATGTTTTAAAAAAGTTAAAAGTTCACCTGTTCGATACCGGTCAAACAAAAAAGCTTGGATGACAAACTTTTTGAATAAATTATAATAAGTTGTGATCATGAACTTCCTTCTCAAAATAGAAAGATTCTGTTATTAACTGATAATTGCCCAGCACATCCTAACCTTGGATTAAATATTAGCAACATCAGGCTTGTAAATCTGCCTCCTAAAACCACAAGCGTTTTTCTACCAATGGACCAAGGCGTAATAAGAAGCCTCAAGTGCCATTTTCGAAAATTAATTTCCCTTCGAATGATTGAATGCACTGAGAACAAAGAAGATCACAGAACTTCATTATTGGACGACATAAGAATGTTAGAGTAAGCATGGAGACGAGTGATGACGGAAACGTTTAAACACGGTTTTCGTCATGCCGGTTTTTGTAAAACCAAGTCAGTAGGTATCAGTTCCAATGAAACAACAATAAAAGAATATTTGGAGGAATGAACGTGTAAAATTTAATAAATTGTGAAGGCATCAATTTATATTTAAAAAATCGGCCGGGATATTATAACAATGGAATCTCAAACAAATCTAGACATTGTGAAGGAGGTAATGTAGTGTAGCGATGATGAAGAAATGGAAGAAAATCCAGACGAACACGTTCCAACTATTAATGAAGCAATCAAAGTGATATCGCGGTTTTATGAATCGAAAGAGACCAATGAAAAGACAGTACACTACATTTAGGATGACCTTGAAAAACGCTAAAAGTATACACATGCGACACAGAAAAAATATCCGATTATTTTACTAGCATTAAAAATATTGCATTTCTTACTTAAAAAAATAATGCTTACATATTATGTACCTATCGTATTAAATGCGGAACTTTAAGAACTTAAATTGTATAATTTGAAAACAGTTCTATGTTTTTTATATTCTATGTTTATCCTCGGATATTACGACACTCGGTTATAGCGACAATATTTTGCCAGTCCAATGAATTTCGTTATAACCGAGTTCTACTTTATCGCATATTTTGTTTACATTGGTCGCTATGACTATTCTATCGGCCAACAAAATTATTTAAAAAAACAAATTTTTCTCTCCCATGTTATTATATGATCTTTGAGGTATCGATTGAAAAATTTATACTGATAGAGGACAACATTTACCACAAAATTTCCACGGGACTATATAATTACGACTTCGGAGATTAAAATTAAAGAACCGCCGAATCTTTAGATACCGTTTCATACGCATTTCCCATAAAGAACGCCTTAGAAATCTCTGTGAATTCCAATTATGGAGTATAATTTTCCTGCTTGTTATATCCACAAAGTCCCCAAACCAGTGGTTCTCAACCTGCGTACCGCGGCACACTGGGGCGCCTCAGCTTATTTTTATGGGTGCCGCGATAAAACTAGTTTTGTAAATAAATCAACGATTTGGATGCGTTTACAGGTAACTAGGTCATTAATTCTTTATCTATAATAAATTGATTATGGTGTGATACCAATAAATGGATATGTCCAAAGGGTGTAATACTCGTTTGTGAAAATATGAAAACATTACTTGAAGGCTGGGGTGCGGCGAAATTCTGTTTATCTTTGAAAGGGTGCCACGCTTAAAAAAGGGTTGGGAACCTCTGTCCTAAATGGAAATATTCCTTTTACGTTGGATCATTTCGAGATCCTTTGACAAGTCCCGTCCGAGAGTCTTCCAGGTCTATTTACTCATGTAGTGGATTACGTTATAATGAATGAAAAAAAAACACGATTTCTCTCAAACTATGATCACATTTTATGAGAATATCAAGTGTTTAGTCTTCTTTCACCGTTCGTATGATATTTACAAGGTGGCATTTTCTGACGGAAAAATGCTTCCTGCATCCGATTTTGCGATCGACATTCATAAATTCCACGGAGAAAGAGAGTCCATGGAAAAATGTTGCCGAGAGTGGACGCAGAACACGGTAAGAGCAATACGAGGAGGAGATAATCCAAAGAGGGCGGAAATGAGAGTCTCAAGGTAGAGGCAAACCTCGTCGGGAGGTGTCTCTTTCATACAGTTCATCCAAAGTGACCTCAATAAGGTTTCTTTCCAAAGGAACAACGTCAGATAATTAGGGCCATGCGACGTATGACGGCCGTGAATACTTTGTGACGTCAGCATCCTAATTCATAGATATCATCTGGATCGTTTAATATAATCGGTGAATTGGACGCCGCCTTTCCGAATCACCTTTGGAAACGGAAAATCAACCGCGCACTGCGACTGTATCCAGACTAAATCATATTAGAGGTACGATCGAAGACTAGACAAAGGCACGGCAGGGATGCGCATTAAAAGAGGCTTCTTCATCCGGAAGGCAGCGAGGAAAATAGCCTCGGCCACCGGATCAGTGAAATTGAAGTCGACGGTGTTTAAGGCTGCACCGCTCGCAGGATGTGTAGAAAAATGACTGCTACGCGTTTCCCAGAATTGAACTGCAGTCACATCGTTACCGTGTACTCTCATCTCTCCAGGGTCCCTGCGGAAAATAATGCCCTCGAAGCGCCCTCGGATCCCAGCGTAGGAGGAAACTTACCTGCAAATGGATAGACAAAGAAAAACTGGATTAGACACAAGCTAGGCGTTGAATGGAATAGAAATTGATACTATTACATTCCCCTGTAAATGGAATGCGCTTTCATAAATGAAAAATCTGATGTGACCACAACATGACTTTCTCCATATTTCTAAAAATTTCAAATAGGTTAAATGATAATAAATATTTTAAGGAACTGCGAGAAAAATTAAAAGACATACATAGACAAATATATACTCATAGCTTAGCCTTCTGATATTGGATATAGCCACGAAGCTCGAACAATTAAGCATAAAAATGTGGCAACCACATGACTTTCTCCATACCTGTAATATTTCTAAAAATTTCAAATAGGTTAAATGATAATGAATATTTAAGAAACTGCGAGAAAATTTCAGACTTTACATAGAACAGAAATAGACATACCGTACTCTTCTCATATTGGATATAGTCACGAAGCTCCAACAATTAAGAAAATAAAAAGAAGCGTTACTAACACGTAACTAAGCGTCAATTGTTAACAATAGTCGCCGGTAGGTGGTAGCAGCTAAAAAATTAATTTTTAAAATATCTCTTAAACAATGCATTATATGGGAAAATATTTCAAACAATGGTTGTAGAAAATTAAATTTCCTACAACATCTATTCCAATATTTTTTTACGTTAATCAAATATTAAAGAAAATAAAAAAAACGGATGTGACAAGAGTAAACACCCACTTCCGGTTGACCAATCTTTACCAAAAACTAAGCAGTTCATGCGACTGTCATAAAAATGTTAAATATAAAATTTCGCGTTGACCTGACTAATAGTTTTTGAGTTCGAGCACCGACAAAAAAACAGTCTCACACACATCGAGAAAATGGTCGAAACGTGTTCAGGGGACCTCAAAAATTGTTTTCCGTTGAAATCTCGCAATCGATTTTTTCATGAAAACAATACTTTCCCCTATACTACGTGTGGAGAAACTAAAAATATGCAAAACACATTAAACACGATATGAAGTCGTACAAAAGGTGAAATTCAGCCTGCAAGAAAGTAGTGAAGTCATCAGAAGCAAGATCGATAAGGTAAAGATATAAAGGACAAATTCTAAGCTAAGAGTTCTCTCACGCGAGAAAATTTCTTAAAAACGTTATATTATTAAATATTTACAAAATGGAGAAAGACTCCGATGAATGAGTCGCTCCCTAAACGAAATCAATGAGACATCGGTCGGACAAGATTGTCACCTGTTACGGGTTAGCCGTTCTCAATGGCAATTCACACACACGCACGTAAACGGATGCAAACGCACGCGCACACATGCATATAGACGCACCTATCTCGCCAGTTAAGAACTGCAAGGACATCGGCAGATTAAAATGCCGTGGGCAATCTTGCAAAACTCGGAAACGATTCGAAATAAAAGTAGAAAGCGTCTTTTTAAAAAAAAATCTATTAACGAGTTGCTCGATATTTGCGATGTTCGTACGAGTCTCGACATAGCAGAAGACGTTGTCACGCGATTTCGAGGCGCGAAGGAGTACCCTCGACGGCAATCTCGAATGCGCGCCGTCATTCGGTCCCCCGCATGGACACCCTCGCACGGGACTTCTTGCGCGGGGCGACCGTGGAACCGATTTTTAGCTTTCCACGAGTCAAAAAAAAACTTGCTTTCGGAGAATCACAGCATAATTTGAGTTGCATCAGCGGCTGCTGGAGCGCAATGGTGAGCGGAGGATTTCACGCGTGTGGCGATAGTGTTGCGCGATTGCGGTAGATGGAGGGCGTTGGGAATTTTCGTGATTGTCGAGTGTCTAGAAATGTCGTTAAATACCGAAAAATCGATAACGGAAGATTGGATACGAGTAAGTGCAAAATAAAGCGGACGTTTGGAAGATCCGTATCTCATCGAATGCGACGAAGAACGAGAAGAAACGTAATTCGCGATCACGCATGCGTAACACGATCACTAACATTTCGTATATATATATATATATATATATATATATATATATATATATATATATATATATATATATAAACATAAGGAAAAGAAAAGGTAGTGATGAGGGTGGCAACAAGGTGCTGAAGGAAGCCAAGCGGACACTTACCAAGTTGGGGACCAAGTTGGCAGACTGCTGGGGGCGTCGAAGAGACACGTACAACACACGAACACAAAAAAACACGCAAGCTTATCGGGCCTATGCCCTTCTTTAGCGACAGAGTATCTGAAAGTCATATATATATATATATATATATATATATATATAGTTGTCTCTCTCTTTTGCTGACGAAGGGATCAGCCACGAAAGCTTCCGTGTTTTTTTGTGTTTGTTTCGCGCGTCACTTCGGCACCCCCAGCAGTTCGCCAACTTGAAGACATTTTATTGGTGAGTGCTCACTGGGCTTCCTTATCCCAACAACTTGCTGCCATCCATTTATCTTATCCCATTTAGCTTTCCTCTTCCGTAACCATAAATATATAGCAAATTTTCCTTATCTTCGTCAAGGAATATTATGAAATGAAAGGTTTTTCTTTTTTCTATTATATAATTTTTGCAGCATAGCTATTGTGTCAAGAGTTGAGTTACTCAATCGTGGATGATAGCTTTCTGAGAGGAAATTTTCCTCTGTAATCTGACATACAGGTCTACGAGTGGAAAATTTGCTCCAACCACTTGAGATCGTACTGTTCTTGCGGACGAGTCTGAGAGATTGCCTCCAAGAGCGAATGCTAAGCCAGTGCTTTCTCTCTGAGCTGCGATTTAGAATAATTATTTATCGAGCCCGCGTCATGGCTTTCATGCGATAGGTAATATCGATAACTCTTACAACCTGTAAAAGGCTAAGTAAATTAGATGCGCATTTTAAACAATACCAAACTGCCGATGAGTTACCGCTGAAGACGACTAAATCGTGAGTGAAATACGCCACCGCTTTTTTAAACTGGTTTATGAGTATATGAGTTACCAAGATAGACTATGGCATGGGACATAAGAATTGTACAATATAAAAATGTGGATGTAAAAATAAATAAAACGCCAATGTAAAGTAAACATTTCAATTTTTTTCTGATAGAGATTTTATGCATTAACTGATAAAAATTGTAGTCATATACAGAATTTTTGCTGAAAAAATTTTACCCTTAAGACATGCTGAATTAAAAAAATATTTAAAATTTTTTTCTTATCATCATCATCATATAAAGATACTTATGCATAAATTATATATGTACCTCGAAAAAATCACATTTGATAGATTTGAATATATACATAGCGACTTTAGTATGTTCGGAATCGTTGACTTTTTAAAGTATTTACATCATAACTCTTGTAACTGCATACGATTTATAAAACAAACGAACCAGAGGCGACTGAAGTATCAGTAAATGAGCGTGTTGAAGCAATTATTCGACCACAAGAGAAAGAAACGAAGAATGAAAGAAATCAAAATGTATGAACTAAGTAGTAAGTAGTAGTAGTAAGGGAATTGAGCACCGAACTTCGCATCCCGATGCGCGCACTCGACTCGCGCTCGACAAGCCGCTCGACTTTTGGCTATTTTCTGGTAATGTAACAAAAATGTATATTCCATTGTTTAAGCGTTTATCGAACAAGTAACAAATCCACATTTTACGTTAGCTACATTAATAGATGCGCTTATCATTGGTCATATAGAAAGTTCTGAAATTAAAATTCCCATAGGCTTCAGAATCTAATGCATGTACAGTGCGGGACATTTTCCGAGATACTTTGCCATGCTAGACAGGAAGTCGAAATCCGGGACTGTCCCGCATAATCCGGGACGCCTGACCAATTCAGTCATATCATGTAGTTTACGGGTAAAATTTTTGAATAATCGGGACATTTATCATCAGTATATCCAAAAGCGGGACAATTTTACGTCCCCTAAAGTTTTTTTGGGAACAGCGGGACATGCTGCTCAAAAGCGGGACTGTTCCGCCGAAATCGGGACGTCTGGTCACTTTATGCATGACGCTAAAATACACGCTAGCGTTATTGGACGGAAGCCGAGTGAACTTCTCAAATATTGCTGAATAAAGCGCGATTGCAGCCTGAGTTAGACGAAACTTGAATTATAATACTCGGCATGACTTTCTGCATGTGATAAAGGTGCAGTTGTTTAACATAAGGGCAAGGGTTCGATGCCAGGATACTTTCCATTCTCCATTTCATTAACACGTAAAATAGTGTAAGATATCTTTCGCTTGCTTTTTAAAATTACTTATAATTGTCATAAAAATTCGAGACTTGAACCAAAGTACTTGCAAAACAACGCAAATTCATTTTCCCAAGGTGAGTTTTCAAATACGATTCGAATTGGCTTATAAAACTGTTTTGAAGACGACAATTTTAAGTATTTTGTGAATGAAATATTCCGTTGCCAAGAACAACCAGTACTGATGCCGTGCTCATAAAATTATTGGACCGTACTGGGAAAACGGAGGAAGACTGGAGTATGGGGGAGTAAAAGAGAGAAGAAAGGAGAGGGGGAAGGGAAAGAGAGGGACAGGGGAAAGGAGAGAATGAGGGAAGTTTAGTGGATTGGAGGGAGGGACAAAGGGAGGTATAGAGAAAGGAAGAGAGAGAGGGGATAGAGCGAGAGGGAATTAATAAGTACTATATATAAATAAACCCAGTTGAAACGATTATTATAAATTTCAGCAAAGCGCTTTGATAAGTTACGACGCAACAAATCTAAACAGAAAGGGAAAACGCAATAATCAAAGCGCTCATCATCCGGATCGTAACCGATAAGTGGAG
Organism: Tanypteryx hageni; assembly: GCA_028673005.1. Lineage (NCBI taxonomy): Eukaryota > Metazoa > Arthropoda > Insecta > Odonata > Petaluridae > Tanypteryx > Tanypteryx hageni. Next base: position 87,855,631 of record CM054118.1, on the reverse strand, counting down.
TTCCTTTCGCTTTCGAACACGTTTGACGGATTACCAACGAAGCGTGGGCCGGAGCGCTCATGCGCAATCATTTACCTTTTGAAGATTGACGCAGGCGCACATCTCTACTTGTAATTTTTAACACCCGAGGAAAAATAAATAACGGATGCACACCATAAAAAGGACGAACCATCGAGAATTTTCCATCCAATCGTTAACTCGAGTAGAGAAAACGTTAATTATAGAAATTGAGTTCCAGTTACTAGGAAAGAAGTGCGATTTGCCAGGCAGCAGTAATCTTCGCTCCACTTCCATCCAAATGGACCGCCATCAATCTACTTGCCGCCGTTCCACCTCCCACCCATTCATCCACTTCCCCTCCCTCTCTCCCCCTCCCTCACCCCCTCTCTCCCCCTCCCCCCCTCCCTCACCCCCTCTCTCCCCCTCCCCCTCTCCGCTCCTCCCATTCTCTCCCCCTCCCTCTCTCCACTCCTCCCATTCTCTCCCCCTCCCTCTCTCCACTCCTCCCATTCTATCCCCCTCCTATTCCCTTTCTCACCCTCCCACTCTGGGAGGGAGAGAGAGGCCGATGTTCGCGCCCTCTCCGGAGGGACGTCCGTGGCACGTCCTCGCGAGATCGCGTCGATTAATCGCTAGTCGCCAAGGGAACCCTCGTCCTCGGGAGGGAGTCTCTTCGCCATGAGCGTGTGTAGTCTCGAGAAATAGACAACGTCGACGGAGGCGCCTCTCTCCAATGTCCGCGTCGCATTTTGATTCACGGAAATTTGTCGTCCTAGGAATTTCACCTGCGGCGCCCTGCGAAGGCGAAGCGTAAATATTCCGGAGACTCCTTAGGAGGACGAATCAAACGACGGGCCGATACATTTTTCGATCCAATCATTCGATAGTTCGATTATTTTCATTTTGGAAACTCTTGTGGCGCTGCAGTCTCATTTCTCTCTTTCTCCCAAACATAACACGAGTGAAACTGAACGTACAAATGCGCGAACGACTGAAAACATTATACGATTGAAATAAAAGCGCAAAAGAGAAAGAAAGAAGGTTGCGGAGGGCAAGTGAATGTGGAAGGGGCAGCGCCGCAGCGATTCCACGATTGGATCACACATCTATCCTCGGACAGACACCCGATTACGCTGCGGAAGCTGGAACTACTGTGAATCTTTCCCGAACGTGCCCTTCCTAACCCACCCCTTAAACCAGTGGTTCCCAACCTGGGGGTCGCGACCCAAATCAGGGTCGCTGGGGGTCCTCAGGCTCATTAATGGAAAACTTTCCCGACAGTCAGATTGTTCATCATCATCATAGGTAGTCTGTCCGTAGACAGGTCCGTGATTATTCTTTGTTAAACCTGGTTCTCCATATACTCCTATTTTCCGCTGTCCCCTTCATATCTTGATAACTTTCTTTCCCTTTCAAATCGTCTATCAGCTGAAACCTTTTCCTACCTCTTTCCCTTTTCCCATCTAGTTTTCCTTCTAACACGTCTTTAATCATACTCTCTCTCCTCAGGTAATGTCCAACCCAGTTAGCCTTCCTCTTTCTGATAGTCTGTATAATCATTCGCTTCTCTCCAATTCTTCGTAGCACTTCATCGTTTTTCATCCTATCTGTCCATTTTATCTTCAACATTCTCCTCCAAGTCCACATTTCAAAGCTTTCCAAGTATTTGATGTCATTTTTCCTTAGCGTCCATGTTTCTGCCCCATACAATGCTATACTCCATACATAGCATTTTATCAACTTCTTGCGGATATCTTCCCTTATATTCCCTGTAAGTAGGTGTTTCTTTCTCCTGAAAGCCGCTTTTGCTTTTCCTATTCTAGTTCTGATCTCATCCGTACATTTAGCTTCTCGTGTTATGATGCTTCCAAGGTATTTATATTCTGAAATTTGTTCTAAAGGCTTTGCCCCAATACTTATGTTCAGATTCTCTTCATTGTCCGATATTTGATGACCTTGGATTTTTCTGTATTTATTTCCATACCGTATTTTCTTCCTGTTATCACTAGTCTATTTATCATTTTTTGTAGCTCCTCTTCCTTTCTTGCTAGAAGTACTTGATCATCTGCGTATTTTACTGTTCTTATAATCCTTCCTCCAATTTTGAAATCTCCTGTGCCTTCTAAAGCTTCTTGCATTAGACTTTCTCCATATATATTGAATAGGGTTGGCGATAGGCTGCAGCCTTGTCTTACTCCTCTACCGATATTTATTACGCAGGTGTCCACATTCTCAAACCTGACCTTTACAACTTGATTCACATATAGATTTCTAATCAGTCTCCTGTCTTTCCAGTCTACACCTATATCCTTTAATATCTTCATCAACTTTACCCAATTTACTCTATCAAAGGTCTTCTGCCAGTCTACGAAACATGCGCAGATATCTTGACTGTACTCTATTGCCCTTTCTGATATGATTCTAATTACTCCTATAGCATCTCTAGTTCCTCTTTTCTGAAACCGAATTGATCTTCCCCTAGTATTTCTTCTGCCTTTTTCTCCAGCCTTTTATTAAGAATCCTCGTGATGATCTTCGATGTGTGTGACAGAAGTCTTATCGTTCTGTAATCTTTACACTGCATTGCCTTTGGCTTCTTCTTTAGAGGTATCATTGTTACTTCTAGGAAATCCCGAGGCCACTCTCCCGTGTCGTAAATCTTATTAATTAATTTCGTGATCGCTTTTAGTCCTTCTGATCCTATGACTTTAAGTATCTCAGCCGGTATTCCATCGCTGCCCGTGGCTTTCCCCTTCTTTAGTTCCACTATCGCTTTTTCTACTTCGCTCTCCATAATACTTGGTCCTAAGTTGTCTTCTTCAATGTTTTCCTCATCTTCCAGTTATATTTTTTCCGCTCCTGCCTGTTTGCTGTATAATTCCTTAATGTATTCTTCCCATACCTGTGCTACATCCTTTGTTTCTGAGACTATCTTCCCATCTGTATTCATAATTCCCATACCATTAATTCCATTAGATTTCTTATCTTCTAACTCGAGTGCTCTAGCATACATCATATCGTACCATCCTAACTTCTCCAATTGTTCTATTTCGTCCAATTTTCCTTTTATCCAATTTTCTCTAGCATTATCTGTTACCCTTCTCAACTCATTGTTTATACGCCTATAGTTGGCTCTACCTTCTTCACTGTTAACGTTTTTCCATTTTCGTCTATCATTCATTTTCTCCAGCATTTCCTTCGTGATCCATGGTTTTCTGATTTTCTTCTCTTGTTTTTCAATCTCTTTATCCAAGGTATCCTTGATACTGGTTTTAATTTCATTCCATTCTACATCAACGGTCTTCGGTTTGTTTTCCAACTTTCTTAGGTTATCTTCCAACTTCATGCTGACTACATCCTGCCTTTCTTTCAGTTTTTCTAGGTCCCAGGCCTGTCTTTCTCTTCTCGTTTTTCTTATTTGTTTGAGTTTTGTACTCACGTCAAGTATTAGAAGGCTGTGATCTGAATCAATGTCCGCTCCTTGAAATGCCTTGGCGTTCTTTATGCTGTTCCTGAATCTTTGTTTTACAAGGATGTAATCTATTTGGCATCTCATTCTATCTCCTGGGCTTTTCCATGTGTATAACCTTCGTTTATGGTTTTTGAACCATGTATTACTCACTACAAGGTCATTATTGATGCAGAATTCTAGTCAGATTGTTATCAATATATTATTATTGAAACTTGCCAAACCTTTATCAGTCTCAATATTCGACGCAAGCCACACTCCCCTTTCGAAGCTTTTGACACCTATGCGGGAAAATATACGGAGAAAAGCAGGAATACTAGATCAGCCGAAGATTTTTCCTCCGCACCCCCACTAACATGGCTTTCATAAATTAATTCCACCCTTTTCTCGAAAATGTTCATGACAATGACTGACCAAATTTGCGGCGCAGTAGAGCGATGCTATAATAGCGTCCGCTGGCAGGGGCGTATTTACAGCTATCTATCTATGTTGCATCTTGGCTCAATTAGAAGCACGGGTCGCAAGAGTCCAGATATGGGTCGCAAGAGTCCAGATATGGGTCGCAAGAGTCCAGATATGGGTCGCAAGAGTCCAGATATGGGTCGCAAGAGTCCAGATATGGGTCGCCAAGTCAAGAAGGCTAGGAACCGCTGCCTTAAACGAAGGATGTAGCTCCTATTTTCCTCATAATCCCACATCGTAGACCAGTGGCGAACAATCTTTTCTGCAAGGCATTGCAAGCTGCCAATGCTTCGGCGGGTCGGATTAGACTTTGAATCGGACGTTAACTACGTATATAGTCTGAGGTCATATCAATGAAAATCAAGTCTACATGAAGATTTTAGGATGAACATTTCAATCTCGAGTGTTTTATTGTCGTAATTTTTATGTATATAATATGAATTAGAGTCTTAAATTTTACGGGTCACTTTTTAATCATAGCTTGGGGGACGCATAAAACGCTTCCGGGGTTCCCATGCGGCCCGCGGGCCGTAGAGTGCTCACCACTGCCGTAGACAACTTCTTCGCCGACGTAGTGGCATGTTTTCAGGATGCGACCGAAGTAGTTCGAAAATATTACTTTTTGATACGTTATGAATCGACATTAGGGAATGATTATTTGCTCTGACTATCTTCCCCGTCTTTAGACGCGCAATTCACTTGGACGCAGTGTCCATTTAGAGAGCCAGGGTTACGGGGGACTAATCCACTTCCATAATTAACATTTTATTACAGTATTTTTAACGTAAAATTTTCAAATCCTTTTCGTCGGTTACACTCTTCTATCGAAGACGTCCATTTTTCTTTGATCCTTGGTTCGAACCTCGTCGGGATCACCTCTCTCGCAAAAATCGAAAGAGAGAGAGAGAGAAGCACTGCGAAAAAAGTGAGGCGCGGCAGACGCAGGCGCAACGCGAATAATTATATCTCATTTGGACATCAAAACGCTTACTTTTATGTTACGCCCTTCTTCACCGTTTGCTTCGAGATCCTCTCGTATTCCGTCCCGCTTCGACAAATGAATACCGGAAACAGTCGCCTTCACTCACTTTGCGTCTCCGTCATCTAATCCGTATTAGTTCAGAAATTCTGTGGGAAAATACCGTGTCGCAAATTATTTCACGCAGATGTGTCGACGATTGATCGCGCTGAAAGCATCGTTGAATTTCGTGGAGGTGTAAAAATGCAACGTGCCCTTAAGATTACAACGGAAAGGCGTCGCAGCACGCGTGCGGGGCAGATCTACGCCGACGGTTGCGCGTGCGCGCGGTTCGAAAATTATTTTTCGAACCGGGAACGGATCGGGATCGTGAGTTGGAATTGAGATAATTTGTCACGTGGCCGTCAACCAGTGACCCCGATTGAGGCAACTATCGACTTCACCAGAAGAGAAAAGAATGGGGAGAAAGAGGAGTGGGAGGGATGTTTGGAAGGGAAACTCCCGTCTCCATGGCCATGGAAAGCGCGGAAGATGGAGCGCTTTTCGAGTAACGGGAGAAGACGGGAAAAACAAAACGGCATCCCTACTACTCGCTTGATCGTGCCTACGTTTCGGAATGCATTCGCTCTGAGAAGTTTCGTAAACAACAACGCTGAAGAGGCACTGGCTCTTCGAAAGTGCTGAGAATCGCCCAATCTAAGGCGGAGTCAATGACTTTTGGTATTAAAAATCACGCGATTCTTACCCAATCGAAAGAGCATAAAATTTTCTTGAGCGCCAGAATGCATAGTGTTCTAACAATCGTAAAAGTTAGTCACAGGGGACACTGCTGCAAATACGAGACGCCATAAGGTCACCAGCAATGGAAAGTACAGTACCAAGTCCATAAACAGGCTATGTTGGGACTTAAAGGTTGCCGGTTTTTAAACTTATGTATATCTCGATTAGGACAGAAGTTACAGACTAGAGCAGTGGTGCTCAATCTGCGGCCCGCGATGGGGTTTTGTGCGTCCCGCGAAGCTATCATGAAAAGGCAATTCGAAAAATTTAGCGCATAATTTCATCCATTAGTATGAAAATTTTATAATAAAACTTTTACTATTGAAATGTTAACCATAAAAACCTCTTTTAAGATTGATTTCCACTTATATGACACCTCAGGACATATAGGCAACTTCTTATTTAAACTCTAATCCGGCCCGCCGAAGAACTGGCAACTTCCAATGCGGTTCGCCGAAGGATTCGCAACCACCGATGCGGCCCGCCCTGTAAAAAGGTTGGGCACCACTGGGCTAGAGGATGGTGGGAAAGAGGCAAATAGGCAAGAGGAGGAAAGGAAAATTATATTGATCACAAAAAGGGGATGAGTGTGGATGGCATGAATTGGGTTGGGCGAGCCAAAAACCTCCCGAAATATAAAATAACTATGATGATGATGTCTCAGTGTCGAATCAAATCTCGAACCAAATCATCCTGAAGCATTCAGCAGTGCATTATATACATAACAAGGATCTGCGAGTAATAAATATTAGGTAGGCCTCGGTGCATTGCACCCCCTGCCACCCACCAGATTGGTGAATTTCAGAGTAACATGTAGATGTAGTTCAGTATCCTTTCCTGGGAAAAAGACCAAATTGGAGATGATTGTAACAGAACATATAATCCACAAACTATAAATTTGTCCTCTATGCACAAACAATATATGGGAATAACTTTGAAACAGAAAAAAAATTGAAAAAAATTCTGCTATGACCGGGAATCGAACCCGGGTCTTCCACTTGCCGGGCGGATATTCTACCACTGAACTACCGTAGCAGATAATCTTTCCTGTTTCTGAACAATATAGACAGTAGGCGCTGATTTTTCTAAGTAATTAGCAGAGTACACTTAATAATCAGTTTCTTTTACGCTCTGACTAAATAAATAATGGTGGACTCTACGGTGAAATGGACTTGAGTCTTACTTAACTATGTTATGATTATCTGAAAATAGAGCGGGCATCTAAAAAAAACATTTTTTACGAGTTCTGGAGAGCATACGGTTGTAGATCGCTGATGCAGGACGGAAATAAATCTTATAGAAAATGTATTATTTATCTAAATTAAAACAACCGTTGAAGGGGTGCATTTAAGAATTTAGAAGATGTTCACATCGGAAAGTGTTCAAGGAAAAGGTTTTAAAAGTTAGTCCATATTCTTTCAAGCTGAGATGATTGCTTCAGAGAGTCAGTTCCATTTACCAGTCACGGCGTATTCATCTACGGAATTAATTCTTTCTGAAGATCAGTCTGTGGATTGAATAGGGAGGAAATAACAGCCGCCGTTGGCAACAGTTGGGAGCCTTGACGTTTATCTTACCAGCGTAGAAAAGAATCGCAGTTAAGATCTACTGCTGGTTGTCTGCATTTGCAGCACCATATACGCTTTTTAACAGCCGTCATACCAGATTCTCTTGGCCATTTTTTTTTGCAGGAGGCGCATTTTACTTGCGAGAGCTTATATCGTATCCGATAGTTTTTCAATGTGTTGTTTGATTTTTATATGAAGTCTTTCGAAAAAGGAGTCACTTCTCTTGCCGAGTATTGGGTAAAGAAGGCTATTTGAAATGTGGGATCGATGAGAGTCGCTGATAAGTGGTGGTCCTGAGAAAAATCAAACCTGTTATTCGATCGGTCAATAATTTCATCAACCACGAATTACTTATGCTGTATACTGCACAAACCAAACCAAACTGCGGCTCGCGAGTCGCATGCGGCTCTTTTACATTTCCATTCAATGGCGTGTCAACGTTTTTTATTATAGAGCACAATGATAATGGGGATGCCTATGGGGCTTGCATAATATCCGAATTGCTTCGGATACAGGTTATGATTTATGGTCGTAAAATTATGAGCACAGAATGTGTCATGCGGCTCTCGAAATTCTGAAGATTATCGTATGCGGCTTCGAGGGCAAGTAAGTTTGGCCACACCTACTATATACGTTCAAGATTCCATCTGTTCAGCCATTTAGACTTTAGAGCAGGAGCACTCAAGCTGGTGCTCTTCGTCAGTCTGACTGTGTCCTCATACGACGGTTAACATCGCCGTTCATACAATCAGTAATTTGATTTATTCGCTTTTTTGCTTCATAAACCTTTCAAAATCGAAATTGGGCTCCTCATTGGTGACTATCGTCATCGGTCACAAACCACATCAAGCAGTTTTCCAAAATTTCCAGAGTAATGATGTCCCAAGCAGCAGCAACAGCCAACGCAACATTCTTTACCTTGATGTACACAGTGCGTCTAAAAAGTATTGAGTCAAAAATGTTTAACTAAAAACGCCAGTGCAGAAAATATTTTATTTTACTTACTCCCTTCAAAATAGTCCCCGTGTGATGAAATACAATTAATACAACATTGGTATAACTTTTTGAAGCAGTCTGAAAAGTCACTTAAATCTATAGTGTTTAATTATGCTGTCACTGCTGTTTAGATGTCTTCTATTGTGTCGAGTCTTCTCCTTTTCAGCTTCAATTTTAATTTGGGAAATAAGAAAATGCGCAACTTCTTTGGTCTTGGCTAATCGGCGACTGCCACGCAACACTTTGTCTCTTGGTTTGGGTTTATTTGGGCGCGAGACAAGGCTTCATTTCCATAAACCGTCTGTAACATTTTGTTTTCGGACGCACTTTTCCTAAGTTTAAAGCAAAATTTAATCTTGTAACGCTGTTCAATTTTAAAAATATTGACGATGCCGCCAGATATACGGTCACAAAACACGTCATATCTCGACAATAACTGAGCAGAACTGCATGCGATTTCCGATAATCGAAAGAGATGGAGTCGACAAATAAACGACATCTCCAGCTGTTTAATGTCATTATTACAATGTGCGCAATAAAATCACTTTCATTACTTTGTAGACGCACTGTGTGTTTTAGTAAAGCTTTCATTCGCTTGCCGCTATTTGTAGCTTTCAGTATGTGCTTCATAACCTAATTCTTGTAACGGCACTTCAACGTTCGTAAAATATTTTGGTCCATGGGTTGTATGAGAAAGGTTCAGTTTTTTGGTAAAGTGCGGAGCAAATATCGTCTTTCACGATAAGTCTAACATTAGGGTGTGCAAAGCCGATATCCAACATCTTCCCGTTATCCGGTAGAACTACAGATATACTATGGGAACAGCATTCAGACACAAAATGGTTCGAAAACCAATAAATGCTTATTTCCTTAGTTGATAAGGTCCTCTAGTTAAGGCGATAATGGAGAGGAAATATCAGAACTCCCTTGACAGCGCGAGGACTAGCGTTCTTGCCGTTGGCGAGTAACTGTCATTTATAAGTTCCAGCCGCATTCGCACAAGTTAGCCAAGTCAGTCTATCTTGCACCTTCGCTGGTGTGGCCTCGGCCACTGCTGTTAGCGTAGCGCCAGAAAATATCGCATCCAATATATATATATATATCGAAGTAACAAGACTCGCTGGAAGCAACCGAAATAGCAAAAAGCTTTCGATATTTCATACAATTACATCGAAAGCATTGCATTAACAAAAAATATCAAGCCTGAATAATTTATTTGGCTAATTATACAGAAAATTAATTTCAAATCTAGTCTAGAATACCAGCACCAAGAAATTCGTGCCCAAAACTTCCTCGTTTTAGAATATAATTGACTAAATAACCCTACGTACAAGAACGACCCTTAAAATTCATTACTTCAAATAGGCTGGGGTAAAATGCTACCTCGACCGCAATAAGGTGCAAAATGAAGGCAATGTTGCTCTCGCATGAAGCTCGCATTCAAACGTACACATACGTTTGCATTTGCTGTATCCTCAATGCCTCGAGTAAAACTTGAAACCTCCGTATTTTGTTTGTGAAGCAGATTCATTGGTCATTCGTTCTTCGATGTTGCCATGGGAAGCAGACTCCAGTTTAACAGCAACAGGTGCGCTCACTTAAAAGCGTTCTCCTCAATATCAAAGCACATCTATGAACAGAACTTCGTCTAATAATCTCTGATGAGCAAATCAAAATCCTTTCGAAATGGTTCTCTTCTATGAGAAAAATGTCCATTCAAGATTGTGTTTTTTCCGACGTCTCGAGCAAACATTCCAGAAAAGCAAACAAGAAATTTAATTTTTTCAAACTATTAATTGTATTTTGTTTTCATTTTATAGTTTAAAATCTTTATAATATTAAAATTTCTCGACAAGTAGGTACTTCTACGCTGTCTTTCCGGACCGGAAGAAGAATCCAGCGTTCATTTGCTCGGGCTATGTTCACGATCACGTCAAAGACTTGACAAAGACTTGACCACATAAACGCGAACTTGTATTCCCATTCAGGACAGCAACAATCATAAGCGGTTAAACGGCTCATCTAAGCGCCATTAACGTTGCTATGTTAGATATGACAACCGACATACCAATTTAATCTAGAAGGTGGTAATTAAAACATCTTTTGCTTCGCAAGGACTTTAAATGATAAGGCCGAAATTAACAAACGGCAGCGAATTCCGAATTAAGATGGCTTACAGCCATTCTGTGCGATCAAGAATACCGACAGAAAATGGAGGCCAGAGAGTACGGCTGCCACATCTACCGGAATTCACGGAGTCTCCCGGAATTAATCTACCTTAGATACATCTCTCCCGGAATCTGGTACAACTTTTCCGGGAGCCCAAAACCTTCGTAATTAAGTAATTTTCAGCTTTACTAGTCTATGTGCCTTATATCCCGAGTCCCAAGAAAGTTTTTCTTAAATATTGTTTAACCTACGATATTTCTATGATGAGTATATCATAGTAAATGAGGAAAACATACATAAATAAATTCTGTCTAAGGTACCTACGCCTATATGGCATGTCCTTTTTATTCGTCCTTTTATTTGGGAGGGAGAGATGAATTTTTGAAATGGATGTCCTTTTAAAATGACGCCAGGACTCAGGAGGTTAAGTTGAGAATTGGTAGAATCATTTCCTTCGATTCCAATGAAGCGATACTTAATGCATAAGTGTACCCTTTATACAGGATCATGTTGGTTACTACCTCTCTCAAGAAACATCCAAATTTCTTTCTATTTATTTTCAAAAGTAAATGGAGTTGACGGAGAATTGAAGAAAACTGGAACGTTTGAGCTTTCAGTCCCAGTATCCAATGCAGCTTGCGAAATTGTGGTGTAAACAAATGAAGTTTGGATCATGTGAAGGCAGAAATTAAATATATGCAACAATATTAACTACTCTTGTGAAGATTTCCATGTCTTTTTACTATTAAAACAGATTTTTTGGGAGGCTGCTCGAAGTAATTCAAAATTCAAATTTGATAAATGAAGTATGGCTTTTGAAGTCAAGTTATTTTTAATAGTTTCTTATTATAATTTGTAGAATAATATTAAAACAAAATTAAGGTTAAATATTTGTTTTTTAAATAATAAATAAAACAAGTTTTATTGTTCTCATTAGCTGTTTTTTAACCTACGAACAATCTCGCAATTAACAAATATAAGCAATTTTCAAGGTGGAAACCCCAACTATAACAATAAAGATAAAATAATCACTATGTTTTCTAATCAATAAATAAAATACGTTACATGGCTCACTTTAGTTGTTTTGCGATCTAGGGAAATTTCTCCCGGATTCTCTCGAATTAGCTACTCATGACCTGGAAATCTCCCGGAAACAAGTACTCATAAGTTGGCAACCCTACCAGTGAGATATTTCGCTTAGAAGGAATAAAATGTGGAGAACATACGACTATGAAGATAAGGCCCGCCCGCCGAAAGAAGCGGGCCACTTGGCGCGCTCGGCGAGAACCCTCGCTCGCTTTACGCAACAGCAGGGAGTATGGCGCCAAGGTCACCAGACGGTGGGCGGTGAATAAACCGCGCGTGATCCGAATGTACGCCTGCTTGCCTCCGATCTCCGCAAGCAGTGATACTTCCAGAATGATAAATCGGTCACGTGATTCCCGGAAGTGGGAGGATTAGGGCACGCCCTCCGCCTTTCGAATTATGGAACGACGCCAGTTCTTGGAACGATCGAATGAAACTCCGATAGGGATTTTGGGAACGTATAAAAAAAAACGCGTCGCGTCGGCGCAAAGGTCTCTGCGGAGCACGTGGCAATCATCTCCTCGTCGCTTTCCCAGGAGTCGTCGAATGCTGGTCATTGGCCGTTTGGGCGCCACAAGTTTACAAGTGACCCAACATAAAGGGAGCACAATTTTTAGAACCGTTGACTAAGGCCAAACTGGAGCTTGAGAGCCGCATGCAGCTCTTGTACGGTCGAAATATGGATTGTGGCTCTTTTAATTTAAAATAGCAATTCGTAACATCGTTCACTGCACGGCACGTAGCGGGGCTTTTTAAGCGCCAGACAGATGAAGTGCGTTTTATATGCTATTAAACGAATACGCGCTCCTTGCGTCCCTTGTTTTCGGAATACAGATTGTTTACTATTTATTCGTATTTTACACTTTCAACTCGTACGTCGCAGGGGCAGCCGATATTGTTTTTTATTATAATACACGCATTTTCTGTTGAGATCCGTCAAAACAAGATTGGAAAGGTGTACTCCATGTCGGAGTACACAGACTTTCCAAATGCGTTCTTCGAGATTTCACAATGTTCTCAATATTTTTCACTCTGATGAGAATTTAACGAGAAGCAAGCGAGGTACGTTTTAAAATACATGTAGGTCTTCCTGCAAAGTAGTAATCTTTGTCTGACTTTAACGAAAATTGTAATCGGTCGACCAATTTTAGCAAAACTCTCCAATTGCACATTTCATCACAATGTGACCAGCGGTTCCCGAGTTTTAACATGCGGACGGACGGACAGACGGAAACGACCTCCCATATATGCGTTCAATTCGTGCAAAGAACGCATGATCATTGATCCTACACATTTCTGCCATACTTGCAATATAGATGCAGCTTTGTAATCTTTCGTCCTTTTTCATAATTCCTCGGCTAATTTTATTTTAAGATGCGTAGTAATAACTTTATATTTTAGGTTGCAAGTTTGGGTCTATCTCAAATATTTTGCTGTGCCAAGTATTTTTGTAGTTCATTAGTAAAACATTATTAAATGGAAAATTTCACAGTCTTGCTCTTATCGTTGGGCTGCAAGATGGAATGTACTCCCACCATTTTGAGGATTCCTTTTGCAATTCCGTCTGTATATGATTTGCATCGCTAAACATTTCGTTGACATGTTTTTCTGTTGCGAATATTGAAGTCCCGGGTCCGATTCCAGGGACAATCCTTCCCATTTCATTTACATGGAAAATCTGAAATCCATCGTATAGGATAATTTTCTCTTGCACATTAAAATATCTTAGCATTGTAATATCGGAGCGGGATTTGTACTATTCTCTGAGGAAAGGAATGATTTTGTTTTCTCTATTTAAAAAACATGGGAAATGGATGCTGCATAGGTATTTAAGATTTGCATCTTACAAGTACTTATGATCATCGTAGAAATTCAGAACAGCTAAAGACCGCCTAAGACAGATTCTCAACGTGGTGCTCGAGGGTACCTCGGCGGCCGCTGAGGTGTTTCTAGGTGCCTGTCGAGGCATTTCCAGGTAGTCGCTGCTCTAATGGCGTGGCAATGCCAAAGAGACAAAATATTGAAATATTCGTACATTTCAAGGATCATCATTCATCATTTGATATAGATATTCCACTGGGTTAAAAGAAAGTTAGTGATTTGAAATATAAATTATCGGAACAGCAATCTATATTTACTAAGCCTGCTATAAAGTCTAAAAACGCAACATTAGCTTCTTTCAAAATTGCTCATGTATCAGCATCGAATTAAAAACAGCTCGAAATGGCCTGCTTATTAAGTAAGCATTAATTGCATGTGACGATGAACTTTATGTTGGATTTTCAAATAAAGAAAAATAAATATCGGCCACGAAAACTTGAAACTGTCAAACGACACGATTACTGAAAGAGTGACTGCCATTTTGCAGACCGATCTCAAAAATGGTATTCCCTTCAACTTGATGAAAGCACGGACGGACTCGATGGAGTTCGTGTCTGTCACCAGCCGAAACTACCCTTAAAATTCCCAGCTCTTCTCACTGCTTCAAAATTTTGCGCACGGGCGCACGGACGGACATTGAAAATACAAGGCATTTTTTAAAAACCTAAAAAGGATGCTGGGTTGTTGTTGTTGTTGTTTGTTGGGTTGTTTTGCTTTTCTTAGAATTGAATTTAGGATATTCCATTTTGTGTGTCGATGCGGCTGTACCCGCCTCCCTCTCCCAGAATGCAGCGAGTACCCAACGGAGACAAAAGGTTGACACAACCCCTGGCCTAAGAGAATGAAGATTCATTTTCTGAAGCGCGTCTAATCGCTCTATAATTTTGTTTTGCACAGGAAAGTTTTCTGTTATTTAAGGCGAAAAAATTTCGTCAACAATTGCATTGTTGCTGATTTAGCGAACTTACGTATCTCGGGGATCGAGAAGAATTCTTTAATTCTTATTTTGGCTCTTGATGAAACGCATTATAAAAATGTTCAGTCTTTGTAAGGTGAATTTATAGAGTTAAACATCAAGATAAGGGGGGATACCACAAAATCGAGAGAGCTGTGGTGGAAAGGACAATGGAAGGAGGACATGAAGGAGCTGCAGAGACAGGGCAGAAGAGACTTGTATGGAAAAGTGGAGGAGTTTACGGGAAACAAGACACACCGGCCTCAATGAAAGACAAAACGACAAACTATGATTTGAGGCAGAGGATGTGAGGAATAGACGGAAAGATATGCAAAAGATTTAAAACTAGTATCTATTGAGAGCGAGGAAGATGCAGACTGTAAGAAAGTTGGTCCGGGAATATTATACAGTTAGATTGTAAAGAACCTTAGGGATATTAAGTCAATTAGCTCCATTTAGAAATATTATTATATTATAATATTATAATAAGAGAAGAACGAAAGCTTTTATAAGTTTTGCCGTAAAATATATGAATCGAGTTGCCAAAGGACTTCATTAGATAGACTTTTAGTACCTTTGAAGCATATAAGAGATTTAATTTTAAATTTGAAGAAGATGAATAGAGAAAATGAATGTCAAGACTTTAGGGCAATCGGTTTAATTTCTCATGCTGCTAAAGTTATTCTCAGGATTGTGAACGTAAGGTTACAAGTAAAAGCGAATGACCATATATGCGAAAATTAGCTCGGTTTTCGGAAAGGTACTAGAGACGCTATAGATGATGAGGACTTTGGCAGAAAGAAACATTGAATACAACCAGGATGTATACATGTGCCGTTTATAGTTTGAAAAAGCCTTTGACAGAGTATTATGGCCTTAGCTAATGGAGGTGTTGAAGAAAATAGGGGTTGACTGGAGAGATAGACGTTTAATCGGAAATCTGTATATGAACCAGACTGCGCAGGTAAGGGTAGCAGAGGGAGAATCAGATTGGGGAGCGCTAGGAAGAGGCATGACACAGGAGTACCCACACTCTATTTAGTATTTATGACGAAGAAAGGATAAAAGAAGCATGGAAAGACTGGATACAGGGGTAAATGTGGGAGGAAGTTTAATAATATCAGTTAGATTTGCAGATTACAAGGCATTAGTGAGTTCATAATTAGAAAAAGGGCTCAGGATGGAAGAAGTCGAATCTCAAGAGCAAAGGAGGCAATTGCGAGACGGCGAGAGTTGTCGACTGAAGTCTGATTTGAATAATTAACAAGATGACCCAAACGGAACTTATGATGCCCACTTTCCATTTAACCATTTATTTAATACTTATATTTGCTTTAACAGATTTAAAGTCACCGCATATATGTGTTCCCAAATTTCATAATTTAGCGTTATAATTACTACAAATACACTCGAACGGAATAATAAATTGATCACGCGTATATGAGTGGCAAAAATAACGTGTGTATGTTCTAGACTATACCAAATTCGAGTCCAACAATAGCTATTGCTATGGCAACACTCTCGTTTTGAATGATAAAAACTTCAAAAACGCCAGTATTTACGCGAAATTCTAAGAAGTAAGATCGACAAGCAACATTCTACGATAAAAATTAGAATCTTCATTCATTTCCTCAGAGAATAGTACAAATCCCGCTCCGATATTACAATTTTAAGATATTTTAATGTGCAAGAGAAAATTACCCTGCACGATTAATTTCAGATTTCCCATGTAAATCAAATGGGGAGTATAGTTCCTAAAATCGAACCCGGGACTTTCAATCTTCGGAACAAAAACTATCCTCTGGAAATTGTCCCAAATAGCAAGATATTTCCACCAAGTGTCCTGAAAATTGGTCAACTGGTTTAAAAGTTAATAGGGGGAGACAGACGGACAGATAGACATACGGACAGACAGAGACAACGAAAAAACTATAAGCCTATTTCCATTCTGGAAAGTAGGCTAAAAAGAGGTAATTGAAAACCCTGATATGAAGTGTAGCATTATATGGCTGCGAGACATGGACAATTAGAAAAGGTGTTAACAGATTAGAGGCGTTTGAGTTGAGGATACGGCGTAGGCTAGAGAAAATTAGCTTGACAAAGAGGAAAACGAATGAGGAAGTTGTAAATAGGAAGGAGAAGAAAGGAACATAACTGGAGTAATAAAATATTTATAAAAATGTTTTTCAATATACTCGCTTTCATGTGCACTCAAAAGTGGAAAATAAATTTTTCTGCCCTCAACTTGAATTAAATTTGTTGTGCAAAATAAATGTGGGCGGTAAAAATTGCTACCCACGCTTATTCTGCACATCAAATTTAATTCAAGTTGAGGGCAGAAAATTTTATTTTTTACTTTTGAGTGCACATAAAAGTATGTACATTGAAAAACATTCTTTTGAATATTTTGTTTTCTCTTTTTTAGTCTTCTTGTACTTTAAAGTTCAGTTTTTGGATTATGGAAAATTGCCAAGATTATAAATTGAATTTTCAAAGTTTATCACAATATAGGAAAATTCTTAAAATATTTGGAAGTTCACTATAATTCATTATGACGGCATTAATATCCCTTAAAAGCAATAAAACGTGTTTAATTTCCAATAAGAGCATGTCGTTGCCATGGTAATGCATTTCCATTGTTGAAGAGAGGAAAAAATTCACACTTTTTCCGATTCAAAGCAGATATTTACGCTATTTCGGTACGTATTTGACTTCTTTCTGCTTTAAAAAATTAAGAACTCCGTTCTTTCAGCTAAACAACTGTTCTTTTTCTGAATTCTTATCCCAATTTTAAGTAATTTTAAAATACAATTTTAGAAAGTCTTGCACTGAATCCCATGCTTTTCTTATGTGGTAATGAAATGGAACATTGGGGTTAAAAAGACCTCTTAAATATGAACTTTTTTGTGACTTTCGATTTTTCTCTTTGGTTGTCATCTAAAATAAGAATACACCCGAAATTTCAGCTCTGTAGCATTTATAGGGGCAGAGATATAAAGCGAGAAAGATTTGAAAGAAACATATATATATATAACAAATTAAGTTAAATTAAAGTGTGTAACAAGTGAATATATAAAAATGAATTTTTTATAACCAACTTTTATATAGGTAATACTTAAATGTGAATAAACTCGTATAATATAATTATGATAACCTTTCTGCTTGCATGGGCGTAAAAAGTTGCAAAAGTGTCTACCAGCTGTTGAGTGATGTGGGGGTCTCTATATTTAACCTTTAAGCTTTTTACAGTTGAGAGAATAGCAGTCAGAAGTAGAGAACTCAGTGGCAAACGTAAGAATGTTTGGTATATAAGTAGTAAGAAGTTTGATAATATCTTTTGTTTCATTAAAGAAAATACTGACTTATCCATTCATATTGCTCAAAATCAACGAGAATATACTGCTAGTTCAGATTAATTTAGCTTTAGATACTAGTAGGAGCGAAACTGTTGATCACCATCGAGGTTTTCCATAGTCTTTTCATAGGAAAAAGTTTTCAGAATAATTTTAAACGAATAAAGAAAGTTTTTAAGATAAATCAAAACTTACTATCAATTATATATATATATATATATATATATATATATATATATTAACTAAAGGAAAAGAAAAGGTAGTGATGAGGGTGGCAACAAGGTGTTGAGGGAAGCCCAGCGGACACTTACCAAGTTGAGGACCAAGCTGGTAGGCTGCTGGGGGCGTCGAAGAGACACGTAAAACACACGAACACAAAAACACACGCAAGCTTATCGGGCCTATGCCCTTCTTCAGCGAAAGAGTAACGTAAAGTGACACACTGGGCGGGGAATGACAGGGTGATGTGGGAAGGTTGATGATTGGAGGAGGTGGGGAGTAGGAGGGGTGGATAGCCAATAAAGAGGAAGTGTGGTAAGGGAAAGTGCGAATAACTACAAAGTAACAAGGAGACATTGTAAGGGGGCTAATAGGGTTAGCAGAGGTTGAGGCCCGGCGGAGAGAAAGAGTCGAGAAGATGGATATGTGCTAGTTCCCAGTGTCGGAGAAGGGGGGCAGGAGTGTCATAGGGTAAAGCGCGAATAATCCTAACATTGTAGCAACTATTGAAGGGGACATTGTGGGTATTAGCATGTAATGCAACTGGGAGGGGGCGTCTGAGAGAAACGCTATTCCGGTGACCGTTCATTCGGATGTTTAACGGATTGCTGGTGAGGCCTACGTAAAACGCGGGACAAAGGGTGCAGGTAAGGAGGTAAATGACGTTACGGGTGGTGCAGTTGCTTCTGGAGGTGATGGGGTAGGTGATGTTGGTGGAGGGACTCGAGAAAGAAGATGATGGTAGGTGGATAGGGCAAGTGAGGCAGCGAGGTTTTCCGCAGGGGTGGGAGCCTATTGCAAGAAGCGTGGTAGAAGTGGGAAGTTCCTTCCTCCACAAGATATTTCCCAAATTTGGGGGCCGGCGGAAGGAGAGGAGCGGAGGATTGGCAAAAAGGTTGATAAAGAGGGACTGATGGGAGGAAGAGGTAAGAATTGGGTGGGCAGCATGAAGGATTGTTTTGAGAGCTTCGTGGATACCAGGAATGAAAAGTGTCGTAAGAGTGAGTGGAGGGGTAGATGCAGGAATAGTGGGTGTGTGAGGATGAGATCCATTGTGGGTAGGCGTCATCGCCCTATGGATCTGTTCGCGGACCAAGACTGGAGGGTAACCACGTTTGAGAAGAGCATCCTCGAGGACAGAGTAATACTCTAGAAGGGATGCTCTATCGGAACAAAGCCTCCATCCTCGACGAGCAAGGGCATAGGAGATAGAGGTTTTGGTATGAAGGGGATGGCAGCTATCAAAGTGGAGGTATTGGAGGCTGTTGGTGGGTTTGATGTGAACACAGGTGCGGATTTGGCTGTCTTGAAGGTAAAGATCGACATCCAGGAATGTGATGTGGGAGGTAGAGGATTGGTGGGTGAAGGACAGTGAAGGATGGGAGGAGAGACGCGAGAGAAAGGAAAGGA
Source organism: Tanypteryx hageni (assembly GCA_028673005.1). Taxonomy (NCBI): domain Eukaryota; kingdom Metazoa; phylum Arthropoda; class Insecta; order Odonata; family Petaluridae; genus Tanypteryx; species Tanypteryx hageni. The sequence continues at coordinate 87,836,304 of CM054118.1, read as the reverse complement.
GAGAGTTAGGTCCATGCGTCCAAATGAGGAAGACATCGTCGATGTATCTCAGCCACAAAAGTGGTCTGAGTGGAACGATGAGGAAGAGTCTTTCCCATTCTCCAAGGTAGCAATTGGCGTATGAAGGCGCCATTCGGGTGCCCATCGCAGTGCCTCTAATTTGAAGGTAGTGACGACCATCGAAAGAGAAGTTGTTCAATTTGAGCACCATTGCTGCCAAGTCTAATAAGAAATGGGAGGAAGGTCTTGCGTCGGGTGGTCTTGAGTCCAGGAGTTTACTACTACTACTACTATATATATATATATATATATATATATATATATATATATATATATATATATATATATAATCTAACGCTCAAATTTCCTAAAATAGGCGTGGCCAAACTTCCTGGAACTCGCAAAAGACTATAATGAGCCGTTTGGGAACAGCAAGAGCATATATCGTAGTCGTTTTTATGTTTCAGTTGGTTTTTAGGTCACACAGCCGAATCTGCAACACACGAAGGCCTTTCTCTTCGTCCTCTCATATTGTCTTTTAGGACATCAAATACTAGTATGAAAGCCCATCAACATGACGGGAAAGAACTTATCTTTTGCAGGAAATGTCCTCATAGACGTTCAAAAATTCAGCAATTTTCATATCCACGTCAGACTTCAACAGAAATCAGTAGTATTTGAATATTTGCTTATTTTCGTTACCATCGTTCAAATCAGCGTCTGAAATTCTCGAACATCATCAGAGCCATCTAGCGGAAGAGGGCTCTACTAATTAGCGTTACATCAGACATAAAGATCGCGGAAACTATACGTAGAAGAAGTTAAACTTTTATGCAAAAAAATCTTTCTAATTTGTCAAATTAGAACTTAGTCAAATTAGACAGGTTTCCAAAAAATAAATTAAGTTAGAAAGAAATTTTTTTTGTGACGTCATAAATTACGTCATCATCGTTATACAGGGCGTTTTGAAACTCTCCGTACAAACTTTTTGGAGTTATAGGGGGAATCAAAACAAACATTTTTTTAAGGTAACCATGGGTCGGGAGTGCTTCCTTACGCCGCTTCATACCATCAAAGTGTTTTTGCGTAGGGACGGAAATCATGATAACAAATAGTCACTAGCACATCTTTTTAATGTTTTATTGTATCATGGTACACAGTTACAGTAAATGTTCAAAATTACGGCCTCCAATCTCGACACAAAGCCCTAAACGACGCAGCAGGTTTTGGCTTGTGCGCTCGAACAAGCCAACACGTCCCCTTATGATTGCGGCTCAAGATCCTTTTGACGATACAGATTGTCAAAGTTTCTGGTGGAGCGCCTGAAGGTGGAGCGTCGAACATATCATGTTAGTCAAATCTCGTGTGGCAAACCTTGCGAGTCATTTGTGTGCTCAAAACCGATCACTTACTGTTCTGCACGTTATAAAAATGTGACCGTCACAATGGAGCGCTATACCCTGGCTGAGTATGCTGACATCCACTTTGCGTATGATGCTGCTTGGAGCAATAGAAGGGAAGTTCGGAGGATTTATCGTGTGCTTCATCCTGACAGTGTCCTAATCATCAGACATTTGCAGCAGTCCACAATCGACTGCGGGAAACCGGCACATTGCAAGTAAACATGCGCGACATAGGACGACCACGGTCAGTTCGCACGGCACAATTTGATGAAGTTCTGCGGCGCTTTGAGGACAACCCCTCCATAAGCACCCGCACAGTTGCTCATGAGCTGCGTGTTACTAATAGCATTGTATGGAACGTGCTGCACGAGCAACAGCTCCATCCATTACGACGGCAGAGATTTGCAGGCTCTTAGACCTAACGACTACACTCCTCGCCGTCAATATGCCCGTTGGTTCTTGCATTCTTGCAGCAGAGTACAGATCAGCCAGACTTTTCCGGAATGGTTTTGTTTACGGATGAGGCCTGTTTTACTCGGGAGGGGATTTACAACTCTCAGAACAGTCATGTGTGGGCAGAGGAAAACCCGCATGCCTCATTGGTTCACGGTCACCAAGAACTGTTTGCGGTCAATATGTGGGCGGGCATTGTACAAGACGAACTAATTGGGCCTTACCTGATGCCCGCGCGGCTCAATGCACAGGTTTACTCTGTGTTTCTAAGGGAGGTGCTACCATAACTGCTGGAGGAGGTCCCCTTGGCAGTCAGAAGGGTAATGTAGTTCCAGCACCATGGAGCTCCACCTCATTTCGGTCATCAGGCACGAGATCATCTCACCACTACTTTTGGCGATCGTTGGATCGGACGGGGCGGACCTGTGGCCTGGCCTCCTAGGTCACCGGATCTTACACCAGTAGACTTCTTCCTGTGGGGCTACATGAAAGATCTCACTTACTCAACACCAGTGGAGGATGAAATGGATCTTGTTGCCCGTATTGCTGAGGCTGCCGCAATCATAAGGGGACGTGTTGGCTTGTTCGAGCGCACAAGCCAAAACCTGCTGCGTCGCTTAGGGCTTTGTGTCGAGATTGGAGGCCGTAATTTTGAACATTTACTATAACTGTGTACCATGATACAATAAAACATTAAAAAGGTGTGCTAGTGATTATTTGTTATCATGATTTCCGTCCCTAAGCAAAAACACTTTGATGGTATGAAGCGGCGAAATATCTGTACCTATCCTCTTCCTATCACTTTTCATCTATCCTATCCTCCTCCTATAACTCCTTTCAGAGGATCTTTGTCTCTTCAAATATGACCAAACCATTTCTTCTGTTTTAAGTAGCAAACGATTTTTATTATTTATTATTTGTATTGATATATCACTTTTGATGTCATATTACAATAAAAATAATAAAACAAATTCTGAAATGTACTTACCTTTGCTGTTGGGTACTGCAAGTTTATCGAACGTTCCCCATTCCTTAATTACGCAAGCGATGTTTACATTAATATTTACTATTTTATCAATTGTATTGTAAAGTTTTATCATTGATATAATTACGCATTAACGTCTTACTTAATATTCACATGGATAGATGCACTGAAGCCTTTAAAGCAGCAATAAAATTATGTGGATTATGTCAATACTATTAGCCAAAACGTAAACAATAAACAACATCTTGGTTACCGGACAAATGTAAGTAAATGTATCGATTTATGTTGTGATAAATCTTTCAATGTTAATGGTGAAGGATGACAATGTTCTAATATTCCTTAAAAATCATTTGACACACTTTAAAAGTATTCATAGGCTATATTTAGGCATAAATCCATTTGTATCCTTTGTCTTGGCGTTGGCTATTCTTCCTCTACGGCGCGCCACGGCGTGGATTTTTTTGCATCAACCTTTACGTGGCTATCTCCCTTTGATGAGGACAACAATTAAGAAATTTAGCCTTGTTGCCGCCTGGGAAATGTTAATAAATTTTGCGCTTAAAGGATAATTTCGAGCGATTTAACATGTAATATGACAAAACTTGAACAGAATTAAAATATTGTCTTTCGTGTGTAAAATAAGCCATTTCCAATGATCGTAAGTTAATATTTTGGTACATTTATATCCACATCAGTGAAGGACTGCATGGCATTTTGAGGCTTCTCCACACCATTTCCCATGCATTCTTATGGAAGTAGTATTTCGTTGACCCCATGGGGCATAATGGGTATAAGAGACCCCACGGTCTGCAAACCTAGACCAAGCTCTTCCTTTGGTGCATAGGATGACCCATGAAACTTTTGAATTCAATAGCTTCAGCGGTGTAAAAACGTATAAAGAACATATATACATAAATACATAAAATATTTATAAGAAGATCCTATCGCATGTGTTTTCGCGTTTCAGCACGAACTTTTGTGCACGAGTTAGCGTGCGTGCACTCGTGCGTGTGCATTCTCTCGTCCATACGTGCGTGCATGCATGCACAATTACGTTTCCGCACATGCGCGTGTATTCTCGTCTGCAAGTGATTGCACGTGTTTACGCGCTTTCGTGCTTATTGACTTGCGTGCGCGTGCGTGCGGTTAGCGAGAGCCATCGTGTGGGTCTATACGCGCGTTGGTGCGTGCGTGAGTTCGTTCGTGTGTGCCTGTTTGTGCACATGCGTGAGCCTTTACGTGTGCACAATATGTTTCCGCGCCAATGTTCGCGCGTCCCTGCGGTCTCGTGCGTTCGGATGGTTTCGCGTGCTGGTGTCTGCAAGTGTGCGCGCGCTTCGCTTCGCGTTTTTGTTTTTGAACGATTGTGCGCATTTAACGAATCTTAATCATATTTGTTTATTTTGCGTTCCTTCGAGTTCTTATTCTTAATAATTGTCCAAAGCAATCGGCTTTCATATTTTTTAGTTTAAATTTATAATCATTTACAGCAGTGGTGGGAAACCTTTTCTGCATGATGGGCCGCATTGGAAATTGCCAATGCTTCGGCGGACTGGATTAAAGTTAAGTCGGAAGCTACCTAAAGAATCTTAGGCACCTTATGAGAGAAAATCAAGTTAAAATTAGGGTTTTAGGATTTACATTTCACTATTTTAAAACTCCGATGGAATTCGATCTTAGAAATACCATTTGAAAAAAGATCAAAAACAACATTAAAAAGGACGTTTGAATTAAGAAATATATATTAATAGGTCCCAATTTAACGCTAGGCATTTTAACAGATTTTGCTGGATAGAAATGATATTTGTTAAGTAAATTAAAATAAAACCAAAAACGTTTTGAAAGCAATGAGACAATGGCGGTGGGCCGCATGAAATTGCTTAGCGGGCCGCATAAAATTGTTTAGTGGGCGGCAGGTTTGGCACCCATGATTTACAGTGTACGAGAGTGTTTCAAATGAAAACTGCGAAAGTTAAGTAAAAACTATTTAATGAAAGCTACGCTAATGGCGGTGGGCCGCATGAAATTGCTTAGCGGGCCGCATAAAATTGTTTAGTGGGCGGCAGGTTTGGCACCCATGATTTACAGTGTACGAGAGTGTTTCAAATGAAAACTGCGAAAGTTAAGTAAAAACTATTTAATGAAAGCTACGCTAATAAACTACTTTATTTTTTTAACATAATTTCTTGCTCTTTTAATATAATTCTTCAATCGTGAAACTAATGTCCCAAATTCTTCGGAGTAGAATTCCTTTGATTGCTTTCTGAGTCACTCTTACATCTTCAGGTGGAATTGTTTCGCATCTTTGACTTGGCCAAAATAAATGACAGTCACTTGGAGCCGAGTGAGAGGAATGAGATGAGATCTTTGCTCAATTCCGTCAGCTTTGTACGCCTGTTTTCTCAAATGAGCCTTTCAATAGCGGAAACGCTGTAAGGCGTGACAATGCGGCCAGCCTTCGCAGCAATTGACTTCATTTTTTTATCGAGTTTTCGATCAATCACTCATGCACTCATTTTGTGAAGGCGTTTCTCACGATACGGGTAAACCATCCTGCGATGCGCGATTTTCACTTGGTTTAACTATTTGAGCATTTAAAAAATTTCTGATGACTGCTGTTAACTCATTCTTGGTGACTTTTCCCGGACATTAAACCGTTTTTATATCTTCAATATTTTAAGTATCTTCTGGGCAACCAAATGAAAATAAAAAACACAGGGGAGCCAACTAAATCAAAATAACTTCCCCGCGTAAAGTATTTCAATTTTTAAAAATTAAACTCACATTTACAAAGAATTGTTAATTTTTGCCGTTTTCATTTGAACGATACTCGTATAAGGAAGTTACTTTTCATTGCAAATTTTTTAATGCTAACTTCATCGCACTCTAACTATAATAGCCTTTGATATGTTCGAGAGGAAGTTACTATTTTATCTCGCGTGAAAATAATAGTTAGCGGAAAAAGAACTCTTCATAAATACAAAGAGACCTTTTAAAAGAAGATTGGAAAGGTGTACTCCATGTCGGAGTACACCGAGTTTCTAAATGCGTTCTTTGAGACTTTACAACGTTCTCAATATTTTTCCCTCAGATGAGAATTTAATGAGAAGCAAGAGAGGTACGTTGTAAAATACATGTAGGTCTTCATGTAAAGTAGTCGTAATTATTGTCCGATTTAACCAAAATTGGAATCAGACAATTAATTTTAACAAAACTACCGACCACCAAATTTCATCACAATATGCCAAGCGGTTCTTGGGTTGAAACAAAGGAACGTTGTAAACTACATGTAGGTCTTCATGTAAAGTGGCCATAATTGTTGTCCGATTTTAACCAAAATTGGCCTCGGTCGACCAACTTTAGCGAACCTCCCCAATACTAAATTTCATCAAAATATGTCAAGCGGTTCCCGAGTTTTAACGTGCGAACGGACGGACGGACGGAAACGACCTCCCCTATATGCGTTCACTTCGTGCAAAAAATGCATTAATAATTGAATAGGAAAATAATGGGACAATCATTTTCACTAGCGTATGTATGGTCCATTCTTAAATAGCTCGTCATTTTACGATATCTTTAAAGTTAATACGTTTTGCAAACGAATAGACAAATAAAAAGTTTTGAACAATGATTAATATTTACATATAAGTAAATAATAGAAATGGAATGTAAACTGAACAATTTATGAAGCAAGTGTACTATGGTAATGATATCTATTTTAATTGCTGAGAATGAATCCTGAAACACATGTTTGTGGGGGAGTTAAGCTAGTGATATAATAAAATTATTACAAAATTCTGCTTGTTAAAAAAGAAGTCGTCCAAGAATTTAGCTCCACGAAAATCCATCGCTAATAAATCCGATCGCCGCCTTGTAGCTACGACGCCCATAAATATAGGCCCTGGTAATCCGATGCTCGATATAGTATGTACTACCTCTGTCTTAAATATCGTCTTCACAAGTCCAGGCGCCCGATTGCCCGGCGCCCAAACGGCGCGATCCAGTGGTCTTGCACCCTCGAATGCAGCTTACCGAATGTGTTACAGACGATTATCTTTTAGCATAGCGGCTACAATCGCTCAAAAATACAAAAGGGCTTCCGTGGAGCACTATAGATTCGCAAAAGATAGGCGAGTTTCCTTTTAAAAGAAGAGAACAAAAAACAAAACAAGCGTTCCTTCCGCATTTCGATCATTTAGGAGAGAGAGAAGCGCCATCTTCTGCGGAGTTGCAAAAGCTCCCCGTTCTGCTTCGGCGACCGACGTTTTCTCGAGAATCGGTGCGGGGTGGCGATGAAATTGTTCTCAAAACAACCGGAAATCGATTTCTCCCTCTCGGGCGACACCGTGTTCGGCGAATTTCTCCTTCTAGTTGCGGAGAAATTTCAGAAAATTAACGTCGGCAATCAAGCGAGCAAGTCTTTCATTCCTCCACCGCCAATGTTTATCGGTGGAGAAACACCCCTTTGCTGCCTAGAGTCACTGCCAGCGCCCTCCACGCTCTGCTATCTACGCGTGCATACTCGTCAATACGGAGTAACGATAAAACCGCTAATATAATGGGAGCAACAGAACCAGAAGGGACTTCATTTTCCCGTCTCATTCGATATGCTGCTACCAAGGAGATCAAACCCAAAGAACGAAAGCAAAATATTGCGATTGCTAATAAAGGGCGAATTTGTGAGCCAAAAAATTCTAGTTAAACGCGGCAACACTCCAGTTTTCTGCATACAGGGGAAAGGGGGTCTCCCCTGTATGGAGAAAACCGGAGTGTTCTTTTGCTTCTCGAATATTCTCGGGGGATCGCGGCGACCAAACCTCCAGACGGAGGGGTCGCCTGACGAATCCGCCCGAGAACCACTGCTCTAAGGCAAGATGGGACCATATATGGAGCTTTGGCCGAAAATATAAAATTCATATTATCCCACACAATACGCTATGAAAGAACGTTTCCGATCGACCGCAGTGATGACATTTTCTTTAGACCCTTTTCCACGGACGGGTGGATAGAGTATCTGCCAACAGATACTAAGGTCGCGGGTTCGAATCCCGCCTAGGACATGAATGATTGCGTTTGTTGTTTGTCGAGCTATATATTTCAGTGTAAATTGGCCTTTTGGGCGCTGTATGTGAAATATTAATAAATAAAACGATGTTGAATTCGCGCCTCGCAAGCGCCATCCACCCCCGTCCCATCCTCGTCCCCTCTCTCACTCCCCCTCCCCACTCCACCCTCCCCCCCTCACTCACACCCCATCCCTCCACCGCGTTCTCCCTTACCTCTCATTCTCAAAAAGGGACCTTTGACCGAAGAGAATGACAAGATCGATAAACACAAACGAGATACGCGATCTGTCCATGTGTTGACGGAAGGACCTTTGATTAGAATGACGCGTTTATGTCTAGACGCGGCTCCGAGTGATCTCGAGAGTTCCGCATGAAACGTGTCGCTATCATTGACTGCTGTTAAAATATTTGCGCTTTTCGACGGATTGGAAGGCAATCCCAGCGTCTACACACTATTTTCAGCGTCGCCACAAAAGACTTTCAGATAGCACGCTGCTATTTTCGATTCTCCGATGCTTCCGTCGCGATACGCGTCTACGCGTCGTTTGTTTTTTGTCCCGAAATAGGAAAGCTGGGAAGCAATTGTTTAATCGATAAAGCAACAAAACATCTCAATCGTTTCCATAACTACAAAAGATTTAAATCAGACAAGTGGAGAGATTTTATTTAGTTGAATCTCCCTTCCATTTCTTATCAAATAAGACCTTTCATCTTTTACTTTGCATTTTCATTATGTTGAAGCGTATTTAATGCCATAACGCTTTGGGATATTCGATAATGAAATTTTATCGAAGGGCCTCGAGCTTTCGTGTCTTTATCTCCTAACCCCATACTAAAACTAATAATTATTTATCCCTAATCAAATAAAAGCGAATCTTCGTGTGATCATGATGGTATTTTATAAAAACCCGCAAATTTGAAACGGAATCGAATTGAGGTATATTATTTTCTTCGGGCGTTAAAAATCAAGGGAAAACCTCTTGCTGCGTAGTGTGAAAAATAAACAATTCTAGTTCTCAGATAGAATAAATATGAGGTCATCAAGATGTAATTTGTCATGGGTTGCCATATCAGCAGAACGATCTTATCGACTGCGTTTTGACGGTCGAAAGTTCCGAATTATGCTCTCCAAAGTTCAGAGCGCTCTTAACACCGATAGCTGTCTCAGTGGGCATAGCCCTGATATCCCGCACTTCCATCTCTCTAAACACTAAATTAAAAAGTTTAGGTATATCATACACGTCGTGACTCATTTGTTTTTAAGAGAGACGGATGACGATGGAAAGAGATAAACGTAAGAGGGCGCGCGATTCAAGAAACAGAGAGAATGTTTGGAGTGCGCTGTCCCTTCAGGAAACGCATGTCATACAATTAAAGACAAGAAAAAGAAAATTGACCACCTTCGAGAGAATTAAAGGAAATTTTATTTATTTACGTGAACGTCCTTCCCATGCATGTTACTCCACTCGTGGCTACTATGCTATTCTAATTTTTAAAAACACCTTCTAGGTACACGGTAAAACACGTACTAATATGCAACAGACAGACAGTTTGCAAAACATTAAAGCCGCTAGAGGCGGATTTTTCTGCCTGGAACGGCTGCATAAGGTATAGTGCTCAAGCCCTGTCCTGTGAAATTAATCACGAAATTTTAATTTAAGTTTTCCTGTTTCGTTGGCCAAAACTGAATATACGTAACTATCTTAAAGAATGCCATTTTAGTTTTTATCAAAGAAAACGAATTCTTTATACTGCAGTACTGGTTGTCTATTATTTTTCTCTGTTTAAGGTTTCTTCGAATAAGTTCTGTGTCTTTATTGGACAACAAGAAGTTTAATTTTATGTCTTTGCAACAGAATTATACTCTAGTAAAATTTGATTCGAGAAAAAAATGCTCCGCTATTTCACGAGTATATGTATTTATCGTATCGGAATAATCTGTCAAATTTCCACCTGATAATTGGCTTTGCCAACATTTTTTTCTATATACAAGCTATTTTCAAATAAAATATATGCAACCGAACATCCAACAAAAATTGAGTTGGTAGTGTCACATGCATTCTTGTGAGACCACAAATATCTACTGCGACTCACATTTGAGAGTTACAAAGATTTTTCCCGATTTTTCAGCAATTCATGGTAATCAACAATTAACAAAATGTTAAAAAGAACGCATAATGTCAATGTATGGATGAAGAAATGTCTAAATTCCAGCATTACAGAGATTCACTCAGTAAATACCCAACAGATGGTTCACTTCTCATAAGCAGGTCAGGGAAAAAATATAAATTGCAAGGACCTTTATGAGGTGAATAAAATGACGGGGGAAAGTATGAATAACGACATTTGTGGGTACGTTATTATGAAATGGGGCGAAAAGAAAATGTGAGAGACCAAGAAAGAGACGGGTGAAATTAAATAGTCGAACAATCATTAACTATCAGACACTCTCCGACTATCACATATACACGAAGGGACGAAGTGGAAGACGGGGAGGGAAAGTTTCCCCAAATCCAAATTCCAGTATGTGGATACCGTGGTTCACTCGAGAATAATACTGTTCAAAAAAAATCCAGAATAAGCACTTCGATGCGAAAAAAAAATTAAGCACACCTATCCCTCGATTTACACGGCACTAGATGTGCACGGTTTCGGTTTTACACAGACAAGAAAATTCGACCATTTCTCGATTTACACTGGATCTCTGTTGGTAAATCTGTTTATGACACTGAAGACGACAGTGATTGAGGAGATATTTGTTGAAGCTTTCGTTAAATTAGTTTTTCCAATTTTATAATTACCTAAACTTATTTCCTTGCTAAACAATTCTTTTATTGCTTCGATTTAGAATTTCCCAGATTGTGTGGAGTTTTTGATTAGTTTAATGTAAGTGTTGACTTCCTCTAATGTTTACTCTCTTCAGAGTTCAAATTTCTTTTATGAATTTCTTTTTTATTTAATGCGAATAAAACGCTTATATTATTATTACATCCGAATTCAAATTTCTGATAACTATATACTCATAAATCGAAATTCCAAAATATGCTTTATTTTAAAATAAACAGGAACCTAACCCACGATTCTATATGAAGCGTTAGTTTCGATTTACACGGCGATTTTCAAGGACGCATCCCTCGCGTAAGTCGAGGGATGGGTGCGCTAATCATAGGTAACCGAATTTTCATCGAACGTGCCGCGAATCGAAGGACGAGCAGACGCGAAAGAACGGCGACCTCGCATCATACGGTCGCGCGCTTTATTGCGTCACAAGAGCCGTCATTTGGTCGCATTCGAGGAGAGCAAATTATTATGGATTGTGTTATCGAGGTAAGGAGCGGGTAGAGGTTATGTCGAAATCTGGAGCAGGGCAGATGCAGGCCACCGCCTCCGCCCCCTTCTTCCCCCCCACACTGCACTCCCCCCTTCCCTCCACCTCTACACACACCCACACACACAGCCATCCCCCCCACACAAGACACAGACGGAAGTTTCGTAACCCGACTCGCGGAAGGTAGTAGTTCACGGCGGGCACGTTCGCAGTGTTGCCACGTCTCCGCTCGAACTCTTCCCGACAATAACACGGGAGAACGCGATCCTCGATTTCTTCCTGATATATATATATATATATATATATATATATATATATATATATATATATATATATATATATATATATATATATATATATATATATATATATATATATCAGGAGGTTATCGCTCGATATTATCCGTGGATTTCGTGTCATTAGTAGCAGTGTTCCCGGAAGGTTGCGTAGGGATAGCTTTACGTACTATTTGTTCACACAAACTCGGAGACAAGCGACGAGCATGCTTTTTCAATCGCAGATGTTTTTTCTTCAAGGCTTAAGAGTTCATCGCTTTTCCATTAAAACCGCCGAACTGCAGAGTAACCCGTCAGAAACGAACGCAACGGTTATTTCGTTTATTCGAGAGATTCTATTTGTGATATCTTATTCCACTTAAAGCTATTAAATCGATAGATTAATAGATGGAACACACGAATCCATGTTTATTTCGAGAAACGATTAACAATTTCAATCGCACTACTAAAATTTCCGAAGAAATGGAATCAAGCCAGAAGTGTGGTGCCGAAAGACGTATCCGCGAGAGCGTTTATCGCTGCCCGCGGACCTGCGAGGAAGAAGATACTGCATTTTTATAAACGGGCAACTTTACACCTTGCTAGAATTATTTTCAAAAACCTTCATGGTGTAGTTTTGACGATAAAAAACTGTTTCAAATTCAGTATCAATGATGGGAATAATTTTGAAATAGGAAAAGATTCCGAGAATCGAACCCGGGCCTTCCACTTGCCGGGCGGTTATTCTACCACTGAACTATCGTAGCAGATAATTTTTCCCGTTTCTGAATGCGGGTGTTTTTCTTAGTTGGATCCGGGCTAATATCAACCAGCCCCAACGGATGTCCTCCAAGAGATACGTCGAAGAAAACCCCTCCCTCTCAAATTGTCAGATTGCCAAAGCTAGAATGCTTATCTGCATAGGATCTTTAGATTATATTATTCCATCAATTTCTTGAGTTTCAATGTTTAAATACAGGGGCGGATCAAGAACCTTCCCAAGGAGGGGCCCCAATTACCCCTCCCCCGTCTTGATTCTTCCTCTGCCGACAACCATATATTTTGAAAATCCCTACCCCCATCAGAATCTTTCTTTCCCTTGTCATACAGACTTAATCTTCGGTGTATAAACAATGGATGTTGCGCGGAATGAATTTAAGAATGCACCTAGTGGAGGGCAATGGGGTCCTCCAAGGAGAGGGCAATGGGGTCCTCCAAGGGGAGGGCCCCCATCGCCCCTCCCTTGGATCCGCCACTGTTTAAACAACATCTAATCTCTTAAGTAAATTCTAATCGCTCGCCGGGCTTCTTAAAGTTTCTTCGTGCAGTTGAATAGACTGCCTCATTTTTGTAGATATTTATAATAAAAGTTACGCGTGCTTCTACGCATTGTTTCTTCAGCGCATTCGGATAGTTCGTAGTCGATGATGCACACGGAAAGAGGCAACTCGTAATCGTTTGCCCGACTTGAATGTGATCCATCGTATTCTATTCACTGCGAAATCCGGCTTGCACTCTGGAACCTTTCCTGTGATCTGGTGTGTGCTTCCTCGCTAGGCAAGATGTAAAAATCTTGGAGAGGATCTTGTCCATAAAATTTACCCGTTGACTTGAGTATTTCAGCTGTGATATCATCAAACCCACGCGATTTTACATTTTCAGTGCCTTAGATTGCGTGTCTCAAATCTTCTGGAATAATTTCGGTTCGTCTTCGGCTGGCAAATTGCCACTTTTGGCAGGCGAGATAATTTCGGTAGGCACGCAACAGACAAATATGTTTTGTGAATATGATCTTCATATTCTTCCATTCCTGATACAATATAAAAGACTTTCTTGAGAGACTGCAATTATTCTGACAAAATAACTGATTAATAGCGATGTTTTTGTCCGAAAACGAGTTGCTTGCTGCTACATAATTGTCGTTTGGCCTTAAATGATCTGGGGCAATGAGTCATTTTAGATGATAACTTGAATTTTATATAGTCAATCTATTACTTTCTGAACTCCAAGTCTGAGAATAAATAATTATAGTTCAACTATAAAATTATTTCCTTTTGATTGCATTTTAAATCGACACTCAAGTGGGAAATTGATGGAATAAAGCGATCTGAAGATCCTATGCAGAAACGAGAAAATTGATCTGCTACGATAGTTCTGTGGTAGAATATCCGCCCGGCAAGTGGAAGACCCGGGTTCGATTCCCGGTCATAGCAAACTTTTTTTCTCGTTTCAAAAATTAATTCCGACACTCAAGTTAGAAAAGGAAAGCCAATTTTTATATTTTCGGTACGCGAGCAAAATAAGGTTTGCCATCCATGATCATGAGAATCATAATTGATCTCCTCCAGTTTGTCTTTTTTAGTTTTACTTTTTTTTATCCTTTTGCAGGTTCCTATTTCCCATTTCTTAGAAAAAATAACTTCGTTAAGCGGATACTCCCATAAATGGATACTTATTTTAACAGAACATACGGACACGACACGCCCGAGACAGTTTAGGGGCACAACAAACTTGGAAAACTCTTATATAATTACTCGAGACATCGATGGCTGAAGGATGATTCGCTGCACGCGATGTTTTACTCGCATGTTGCATCAATGTTTAGATTTATATAAAAAATGCACGCACTGAATAAGAACCAATGTGTCACAGGAATACCAACAATTGCCTTCATCACATTTTTTAAAATTTGGTGGGATAGTGCGTATTTCATTCTTTCCGTTGCTTCTTTAAGGCCAGCTTTCAAATAATATTGCTTTTCCCAACGCAGGAGTAATAAAGGGTTAAATTTTTAAATGCACCTTGAAATTCGCCGAAGGCGTATGGCAGGGGAAGGAATTGCACCATACCCGAACCCTAACCTCCAGTAATATGAGAAAGTACAGTGCCGTAACTATGGTATGGCAAAGGTTACATTTGTCATAAGCGCCACTCGCAAACACTTCCCGCAGTAAATGCCAAAAGTTTATTTTCCCATAAATAAGTATTAATTCGATACTCAAATGTCGAAGTTATATTTCAAAATTCTATTATTTTATATTAAAATCTACATAATCATGGTGTTTTAAAATTTTGCCATAGGCGCCATAACTCATAGGTACGTCTCTGCGAGTAGTATCTCTCGTTTCTAGAGAATTTTCTCAACTTATTTTCTTAAGCAATGTGGTCGACACCTAATCTCAGCGATACCAGTAGGTGTCACGCATACGTAATCTCAATGAATCCGGGGTTACTAAATTTTTCCAAGACATTTCACTTTATATACAACGTTCTGCGAACTCGAGTCATTCAAATGCCCCGTTGCAATGGTGTCTTAAATACAGCCTTCCTTAAAGAATAGATTCGCTCTTCTCTGGACCATGTCCTTCGATTGGTCCTCCTCGATGGAACCTCCGACCAGGGCCGGAATAAGCAGTACGCAAAACACGCAAGTGCGTGGAGTCCAGAGGACAAGGGAGCCGACAGTGGGCCGATCCTATCTCATCTCGTCTCGAGGAAACCCTTTCCAAGTGTTGCCGCACAGATCACAAAACTTGCAATAACTTATTACTTTTTACAAATTTACGATTTGTTTGGGGCACTTTGCAATAATCTGTTGCTAGTTACAAATTTATAATTTGGATGGGGCCTTAGGTGCTGTGCCCACGGGTCTAATCCGACCCTGCCTCCGACATGGAATCACTATTCGGCGATCGGACGCACGAGCGAAGACCATCCGATTTTCCTATTATAGTGATCGACAAACACTCCAACAGGTATTTGAGGGAAACGCTTTGATCTCTATTCGCCGGCGCTCATTCGTCGATGGATCGTCCATTTAACGATCGCGTCTCTCGAGAATGTCCTAGGACGGACTTTGTCAATCGCAAGGAAAAGACGAAGTTTCAAATTTTTTAGCAAAAATTTGTTTATAATGAACCAATAAAAAACCTATTTTACCCATTAAGCAAGAATTGCAATATTCCATTTTAGATATAGAAGATGTGACATGTCACACACTCAATCATATATTTCAAGCATTTATTGCGTTAAAAGGTGCTCAAAATCAATTACTAGGATTGAAATATTTCTTTTGCCATAAAGATATAATTATCATCAAATTTTTTAAAAATCTTGAAAATAAAACATTTTTACTCGTTCCAATGCTTCCGTAGAACTGCTGCACGAGTTAGTTCAAATACTAACCAGTACAGAACAGTTTAACTGCAGCAATATCAAAACAGCTGAAGAATTAAATGCAATACACAAAGTTGAAAAATGAATAGTCTGAACCTAGTTTATTATGATACCTTTCTTCTTGTATTGAGAAATATAAAACGTAACATATATGTCACGCTAGGCAGAAATGGGTTAAGGTCTCTCTCTCGACCAAGTTCGAAGTTTACTCTTTATAACGGACACTAGGTACGAATGTTCTCATCGAGTGTCGCTCCGTTAACGACTACGTGAGATTCTGCGGCGAATTCAGCCGCGATTCGCTAAATACGGCTACGCGGTAGAACGTATCGTTCTCATCAAACTGAGAGCGCATGAAACAGACGTGTCAGGAGACGGGCTATTCATTCTTCCGATACGCGTATTCGACCAGATCTATCTGCTCCTTAGTAAAATTGGAACGTAGACATAATTTCCGAAGATTCGATCGATCGAATGTAGAAAATAATTTTCAAGAAAAACACAATACACCTAAATTTCAGGATCCCTCCAATTCCAAGACATCGGAAGTGCGAATGAAAACCGCGACTATAAGGTCTATCACGCCGGGGCCCTTTCTATTGGGGCCTCGTCGGAAGGGAGAGCACCCACGAGTGGGGCATGAATACGGCGCGGGGTCGAAAGGGGGACATTCCCCTTAATTTATTCGGCGAGACTTTTATTGGACCGACCTATGAGAATGGCGAGTCGCTTCGTTACTCCACTTGACCCCCCTTTCCCGGCGCTCCTCCTCTCCCCTTTTCATCCCTTCCCTCCGGATACTCTTACAGAAATAGCTGACCTTTAACCCGCGTAATGAATGACCAATAACGTGAGGAAGAACCTATTTGCCAGTTCGAGGCTTCGCCAAGTCACCGCGATGTCAACGATGCATCTTCCTCTGCATTCTACATTCTACATGTTGCATAATTGCTAATCGTAGTGCACATGCGGTGCCCGCATTAATGCAGTATTTAACGAGTTGTTAGCTTATGTCCTAAAGAAACAATTCCTGCATACAAAAAGCAAAATATGTAACTGCAATAAAGGAAAAAGGGTACTTTCTCTTTAACTACTCAGAAATTTTCCAGTAGGGAATGGCGCCGTAGGTGACGAGAATGGACTTACGTGGAGGTTGCGTTTACCGTTTATTCGAAATTCTTTTGTTTAGCGTAAGATTAAAGACGTGCAGTCGTGCGAGATGCCTGCGGCGCCCTGCCGGCACCAATGTCACCTTCTCTATGCCAACGGAGATTGGGTGCACGAAACAGAGCAAACGCCGTAACACTAAAGGTCTATGAGATACACATATGTATGTATACTACGTAGTTCCATTTCTCGTCACCTACGACGCCACTCCCTACGCAGAAAGTTGTGGGTAGTTAAAGGACAAGTATCGAAAAAATAGATTGGGTTATATCGTTGAAGACAAAAGACTCGAAAACCATGAGCAAAGCAATATTAAAGGAAAGCGTAATTTTTCGAAAAATTCCAAAGGAGGGATAAAATGCGAAGAAAATAAAAGATAGGCGATAGAATAAGGAATTGCAGACGAGGAGCGAACACGGAGACAGAGGAAGACGACAAGTCTGCACGGCGAATCAGCGCATCAGTGGTCCGGCCGTCCTCTTATCAGACATAAACCACGTTGCTAAAAAATAAGCGGGAAATACCCATCGAAAAAAGTAAACAACGAAATTCGAGGGGGAAAATAAAGAGAGACCGCAAGCAACCATTTCATCATCCATTTAGATCGTTTGCACCTTGGAGACGGGATCATGTCGATTGCGAAAAGGATTTCCGCGCACGGCGAGACCTGAGAAGCGATACTGCCTCACGATCTGCATTCGAAGCGCATAACCTCAATTGAGGATGAATCCATTCATTTTGTAAACAACCCTAGCAAGAGGTAACGAATAATCCAAACCAGGACTAATGCAGGCTGGTTTCCCAAAGTCGACGTCCCGAATTGATTACTTATATTGATAGGAAATGTTTCAGTATGTGTTGGTCATTCCAAGAAATTCTCATACCATAAATACAATTTGCAGTTCATAGTTTATCAATGATCGAGAAAAATTGGAATACAAATTATTAGAGTAATATCAGGTTTAAAATACTAAAAACAACGTCAAAAGCTCTTTCTGACGTAATATTCTGCATGCATTTTTTATAAACGAATTTAATAAATTTTGCTGTTTATACGCTAATATGTATGAATCAACTGTCCATTGCTGAAGGGTAATTGAGTGGAAAAGAAAATAACCCATTTGTTCACTCGTCTATACTCAAGCCGATTTCGGTAATAATCGTCTCCATGTCAACAATCCGATAAAATGCGATTTAAAACGCAGAAACGCTGTTTTAGTAGAAATTCAAGAAAATACGAAAAACTATAAAAAGTCTGCGATAGAAATTAGAATTTACATTCTTTTCCCCTTAGAACAGTACAAACCTCGCTCCGATATCACCATTTTAAGATATTTTAAAGTATTAAAGAAAACATCTCTGCACGATGGATTTGAGACTTCCTATGTAAAACAAATACGAAAAAACGTTCCTGGAATCGAACCCGGAACTTCAATCTTCGCCAAATAAAATATAGCCCGGAGGTGGGTCCTGGCAGCACGAGCATCATACCAAGTTTCATAAAAATCGGTCCATTGACGCAAAAGTTGTTAGTGGGGGGCAAACACAGACACGACTTTTTCATAAGGCTATGATTCCTTTGGAAACCAGCCTAAAAATGGCTTTCTGCTGAGCCTCCTGAGGAGGTAAGGGTAATAGATAGGGGAGAGAGAGAGAAGAGGAGGGGAAAGGGGAGATAGAGAGGTTGGAGAGGGGAGAGAGTAAAAGAGGTGGGAGAAAAGAGTGGGGGAGGGTAATAGTTTTAAAGCGACATACTCGTATGCATGCGCGCGTATTATTAAAATCTCTAGTATTACTAGTATTTTTCAGTTCTTCAGATAAAATAATAGTTCTAGTGTTACGACAGCCTCGTTTAGCGCTAAGTTGAAATATTTACAGACAAACTGGGGAGGATTTCACAAAATATTAAAATAGACGTGTTGAGCGGGTTCGCGTACTAAATAGCGTGCGGCAACTTGAAAATAATAAACCTCTTTGTTATGGAGAAGGTGGTTAGCACCCAATTAATCTTATTATGAATTCCAGCGCACGGCTGTAATAATTTCGTATAATATTTAAATATTACAAACTCGAGCGACTTTTGAACAGAGGGAACGGATTACGAGAATGCATAACCTGGAAATAAAGGGTCTCTGGGACTCAATGGTGGCGCATAACCGTAAAAATGATATTTTAACACTTTTTCTAGATTACATTTTAAATATTTTATTCGGGCCATTTTGGATCCTTTTAATGGCACCTGATAAAAAACATGACGCCATTTACGATGGACGGAGGCGATTCTTTCCCCGCGTGCCGCCCTCGTATTTTGCGACACCCACGCCTATTAGGACACGGCGGCGCTTTCTCCAGCGACTATTTAATGTTGCCGAGGCACGTTTGACATGCTCGAAACATTCTTCTCTGCAATTCCAGCAAAACATTGTTAGACAAAGGAATTATTTTTCGAAGAAGAATTCGAGGTTTTACATAGCTTAACGTTTAAGTTACATAGTTATTTATAGCCACGACTCTTCGACTGATTGAGGGCATCTTTCTATAGGACCGCGGCGATGGCGGTCTGTCTTCACTTCTCCCAACCTTCTCCCTAAATCTCCCACGCCACTTCCCAACCTCCCAACCCCTCAGCCCCAAACCAACCCCCAACCTTCCAACCAAACCTTCCAACCAAGCCTTCCAACCAAAACTTCCAACCAAAACTTCCAACCAAACCTTCCAACCAAACCTTCCAACCAAACCTTAAAACCAAACCTTATAACCCAACCTCCCACCACCAACACAACCCCCAACCTTCCAAAAAAATCTCCCAATCCCTCACCTCCAACCTCCAAACCCCTCCCCCAACCTCCCACCACCAAACCAACCTTCCACCCCAAACCCAGCTCCCACCCCAACCTAACCTCCAACACCAACCCAACCTCCCGACCCAACCTCCCGACCCAACCTCACGACCCAGCCTCCCGACCCAGCCTCCCGACCCAGCCTCCCGACCCAGCCTCCCGACCCAGCCTCCCGACCCAGCCTCCCGACCCAGCCTCCCGACTCAGCCTCCCGACCCAGCCTCCCGACCCAACTCTCGACCCAACCCCCACTCCCAACTTCCGAACGCAAACCTATCTCCTTCAAAACGCACTATTGGATGTAATCGAGTGGTATATTCCTATCCTAGTCTCGTTGAGCTATATAATTTGAATTCTAATCTTCAAAGAGTCACTCGCAATTGAAAGTCAAGTGGGAATCGATTTCTCTCGTCTGGATTGAACCCTTTAAAACGTGGATAGCTCTCGTTGGGACGACATCGTAACATTAGTAACACGCATATTCTGATCGTCAGGAGAGTTTTATAATCCAGAATATTAATCAAGTCATCAAGTTTTGAGAAATAAGCTTAATATTGCGCAGAAAAACAGCACAAGCCCTAAATAGAGGTTTTGAAAAAAATTATCGCCCTCCATTACGAATTTCCTTTAATAAGACGAGAAGCCGCGCCGGTATGAGAAACGGGATTTTCGACACGTCCTTGTAGTCATCGGTATGGGACGTCACTGGTCCAGTAGTCCCCCAAAACAGCACACCCGTGTTTTTAAATCCTGCTCGCCTTCCCTGCCATCTCAAGTAAAGACTGCGAACTATGTCGGAGCTGCTAATCCGCTAATGAGATTGCAAGGGAATGTGTGCGAATGCAACAGGAGAAAGGGAGAGAGAGAAAAAAGGAAAGAGAGAGAGAAGGGAAGGGAGAGAGAGGGGGGAGGAGAGAGAGAGGGGGGAGGAGAGAGAGGGGGGGAGGAGAGAGAGAGGGGGGAGGAGAGAGAGAGGGGGAGAAAGAGGGGAGAGAAAGAGGGGGGAGAAAGAGGGGGGAGAAAGAGGGGGAGAAAGAGGGGGAGAAAGAGGGGGGAGAAAGAGGGGGGAGAAAGAGGGGGGGAGAAAGAGGGGGGAGAAAGAGGGGGGAGGAAGAGGGGGGGAGAAAGAGAGGGGAGAAAGAGATGGGAGAAAGAGGGTGAGAGAGAGGGGTGAGAGAGGGGTGAGAGAGAGGGGTGAGAGAGAGGGGTGAGAGAGAGGGGTGAGAGAGAGGGGTGAGAGAGAGAGGGGGAGAGAGGGGGGGAGAGAGGGGGGAGAGAGAGTGAAAATGAGAGGGGGGCGAGAGGGAGAGAGAGGGGGGAGAGGAGAGGGAGGGGAGAGGAGAGGGAGGGGAGAGGAGAGGGAGGGGAGAGGAGAGGGAGGGGAGAGGAGAGGGAGGGGAGAGGAGAGGGAGGGGAGAGAGAGGGGAGAGAGAGAGAGGGGGGAGAGAGATAGAGGGGGGAGAGAGAGAGATAGAGGGGGGAGAGAGAGAGAGATAGAGGGGGGAGAGAGAGAGATAGAGGGGGGAGAGAGAGAGATAGAGGGGGGAGAGAGAGAGAGGTAGAGAGAGGGAGGTAGAGAGAGGGAGGTAGAGAGAGGGAGGCAGAGAGAGGGAGGCAGAGAGAGGGAGGTAGAGAGAGAGGTAGAGAGAGGGAGGTAGAGAGAGAGGTGGACAGACGGGCAGACAGACAGACAAACGACTTTATTTAGGGCGAAATTGAGACTATATAGTCCCTTCTTACATTTAACCCTTTAATTATATATTGGTTAATAGATCACAGAGTATTACTAAAGAATATTGTTAGTTCTGTGGGTCGAAAGAGAGGTGAGGTGGAGAGAGGAATAGGTGGAGAGAGGAAGTGAGGTTAGGGAAGAAAGAGGCAACCGGACTTGGGAAGATGCAATGCAAGCGCTTTCCAATTTCAGATAACGCGAGTGAAGCGAATCGTGCTAACAACTGAAAACGGAATGAAGGTGGGCGGGGGTGAGAGGAATGTAAGGCGAAATTGGGGTGGAGGTGGGACGGAGGGGAGGAGGAGGGGGGGACAGAAGGTGGCAGGAAGGGGCGGCGGGGATGGGGCGGAGGTGTGGGAGAGGGGGGATGCGTGGTGGAGGGGGGAGGTGTGGTGGAGGGGGGAGGTGTGGTGGAGGGGGGAGGTGTGGTGGAGGGGGGATGTGTGGTGGAGGGGGGATGTGTGGTGGAGGGGGGAGGTGTGGTGGAGGGGGGAGGTGTGGTGGAGTGGGGAGGTGGGGCAAAGCGACGAGAATTCAAATACTTTATGGCTGTCGTATATTATTTGTCGATGCATCGATTTAGATCACGACCGTTTTGCTTACGTTAACGACGCGCTTCGTGTGAGAAAACGTTTAATTCGATGTAAACGTATCGAAGTCTGATGTGCGCGGAATATGCTCGGGAGTCTTAAAGAAATAACGGAATGAAAAAATACGAATTATAAAAATAAAAGTGAGGTGGTTTGATCTGACCGAAGGGATTCTAACTACGCCTTTTAAGATATCCTCCTCGTAGCGATGGCGCATCTATGAATCTGGAATCACATAATCCGCTAAATCTATTTAGTGTTGCTTTGTAAGTTATCACATAGGAATGCGGTTCCGGCAAGATTGTGATAAGAAATGTTTTCAGCGGATTCATCAAAGGAAGTCTAATAAAACCCTGCAGAATTATACAGCCTTCCACAACAAAAAATAACTTCCGTGCAACTCGGACAATAAACCATCTTCGAAGAAGAGCCTAGAGAGAAAGCAAGGGTTGAACGCGCTTCTGTTCGCATAAAGGATTTCAGTAGTCGGTCCAAAGGTAGAATGATCTTGGAAGTGAGAGATAAGAAGCATCTTCCGAGTGTCAAATGCGATATGCAGCTTGACATAATGACAAAGATAATTTTATCGATAACTCAAATGTTATGTCATAATAACCGATTATAGCAATCAAATAAATATAAAAGATGATCACCCACACGCGCTCGTGTACCGCGTCCGAATCCAGAAAAACGTAAATACAGGTTTCCCTCTCTTTATGCGGGTTCGCTTTGTGCGTATTCGCTATTATGCGGAAAACTTATTGCTACCGGAATTTCTTTTTATGCGTATTTGATTCGCTCTTATGCGGTTACGAGGCCAGCGCAATACAACTGCACAAGAAAGTTCTCCACTGCACCACAAGGCGACCATTCAGTCTCTCATTGTCTCTTATGCTGTGCGTATTAGTACGAAAGTAAAAGAGATGAGAGGACATCGTAGAGTGGAGACGGAGATATCGCGTGATAATGTTTGAGCGCACTTGAGAAGTTTCGCCTCCTTCCCCGCGGAACTTGGGTTGGGCCAAGACAACCCTCCAGCACTTTAAACCTCCACTATTGTGTCAACCACAACAGCTCATCTGCTTCCTTTTTTTGGCGAGTATAATTTAGTGTTATTTGTTTTAAGTTTGTATTTAGCGCATAAGAAGTCGCTATGGACCGAAAGATGAGCGTCTTGGAGGGGAGTCGGGATTGCTTGTGGAACGTATCTTTTACATGTAAATATGGGTTCTGTTTATGCGAATTCGCTTTATGCGTCACTTTTCTGGAACCCAACCCCCGCACAAAGAGAGGGAAACCTGTAATGCATCTTTCAAAATGATACGCTTCATCATTTGTTTAATTATCTCTATACCGAATTAATAAATCCTAAAAAAATAAATGTTTTTTTTAAAAGTCAATAACCTTTATAAAGCGCACAAAAAGTGTGAAAATAAAAATATTATAATTTTGTTATTAATAACTTATATAAAACGCACTGAATGAAAAAATATTGTTTTATTTTTTCTTTTTAGAGTGTTAATGTAAAATATATGAATATGTTTATATATTCTTCAAAAATTAACTTTATTAACTAACTAGGGAGATGCCCGTTGAAGTTCTACGGGAAAGGTCTTAATTACAATCTCGTGAATAGATTATTCAAATCAATGATACCCAATTACACGAAACCGGCGACAACGCAAATCACTAATAATGCGTCAAATTCTCGCGTTAAAAACTTATCTGTTGATCGATTCGATGCGTATTCTGAAATCGACGGCAGGAAAACAAACTTTCGTTCTTTTAGGCGTTCGTTGTTTCAAGTCTCGACCTCCTACGATGATTCTAAGCGATTTTAATATACGAATGATTAATGTTCTAGATTCTGATGTATTCCTTCTCGCATATAACGAAACATTTCCCTCTCCTTCCCCTCTCTCTCTCACTCTCTCTCGTATTAAAATCATTCAAAGCACGCTTCTACCCATAAGAATTGAAACAACAATAGGATTTCGAGGTTAAACAATGTAACTCGTTGACAAGGCAACATTCCCTTAAAATGGCAAGATTTGCTAAAAATATGTGAATTAAACGTTTAAAACGAGGGAATTGGAACTGTAGGCAGAAAAAGATGAACAGAATAAAAAAACTTTATAATGTTTTCTTTAAAATGGTTCAGATCTGAAGATTGTAGGTTAATTCTTTCTAATTTAATCTCAAAAAGAATAAAAGCCTGCACCACGAAAAGTCGATGTTTACGTGATATTTCATGGAAAATGCAAATGTCTTTCTTAGAGTCGAACCCGGGTCGTTTTTCCAAATATATTTTCGTAAATCACTTTTAATATGTGAATAAAGCACTCTTGCCAAATTTAGATTTTCTATTTCGATTCTTGATCGATTTCATACAACTTAATCAACGAATATATAGATTGATTTCTCAGTTGTTCTTCGCGCTGTTGATCCACGCCTCGTGAAGAGCAGTGCAAGCGAGAGGTGGTTCGAATCCAGCTAAAGGTAAGAAGTTTTTCTGATGTCGAAGGGCTTGAATAAAAATATATAAACCTCGACCATTATAAATAGCTGCTTCTTACATATTATAGGATATATTTATGTATCATATAAAACCTGAGTTACTTCCCGAAGTGCTGCAGAGCTGAAATTTGGCACGAATATAGGTCATTGGTTGCAACCTCTGAAAAAATACGAAATTTCAGAAAAAGTTCTGTTTAAGGGATGTTTTTCACCCCAATGTCCAATTTTAAAACCCCATAAGAAAAGCATTGAAAACTGTGCAGGGCTAAATAAAATTGCTTTTTTAAATTATTTAAAATTAAGATACAAAGTCAGGACATGCACCATACTGTAGAATAAAGAATGAAGTTTATTTTTCTTTGAAGACAGAATTGAAATCCATGATGAATTAGTGAAAAACGTTTGATTTTAATTATCAAATTATGAAATTTTTCTCGGTCTTCAACAATGAAAAATATAAACTACCATAGCAACGACTCTAATGCCTTTCAATGGGAATTGATATTTTCATGCTTTAAGGGCAATGATTTAATGCTTAGACTGCATTAAAATCCATTTGAATTTAGCCAACAACGTATACATATGACGACGTGATAATTTTCAATTAATGTTTTTATCCGGATACGAACTAAAATCACGGATGATGTCGCCATAATCCTAACACAAGAAATATCCTAATTTTTACATACATTTTAGCGTGATATAAAGGCTATTTTCTTAATGATGATTATAGATGTTGCTGAAACAGAGCATGAAACAGATATGAAACCGAAATTTTGAAAACTTGGACGAGAGCCGATTGCCAAAGAATTTAGAAATTCCGGATAGATGCAGTAATTTCGCGGAAAATGTAAATTATTGTCTTATTTATATATTATTACGCCATTGATTTAAAACTACGACGTAAACTTATGATGACGTCATTATACTAGCACACGAAATTTAGTAAAACGTGAAAAGTAATTTAATGTTGTTTCGTAATTTTTCGAGAAATTTTAACTCTTTTCAATTGTTAAATATTATGGTGTCCTGCCTATTTTGCGATTTTTAAATCCAAATACGTGCTAAAGGCACGGATGATGATGCCATCAACTTAACACAAAATGTCCTAAGTTTTCAATAACTTTAGTGTATAGTGTATTGTCTTAATGATGATTATTCTTATTGCCCATGCAAAACGATCTGAGTCACGAAACTTGATATACGAAAGCTTGGACACGAGGCGATTGCCAGAGAATTTATAAATTACAGATAGTTGGCTTAATTTCCCGGAAAATTATAAATATTCTGCTAAAACTCATGAAATTTATTGCCCAATACATATTGGCTCCACATGGCTGAAGTGCAGTTGCCCTGGAGATCACGTTGGTTTATTTACAAGTTTAGATCTTGGTGTATAGTTATTTTTTAAGCGCTTGCAGTATGCAAGCACCGACAACTCGTGCGTGTGTGTGTGTGTGTATATATATATATATATATATATATATATATATATATATATATATATGTGTGTGTGTGTGTGTGTGTGTGTGTGTGTGAAGTTAATATAAAAGTTATTAGAATATATTTGTCCGAAAGAATAGTAAACTGGAAAACGTGACGTCTTAGACTTCAAGACTCAAGATGCCATCCCAACAAGGAAGTAAAAGCACCCATTAAACGGCCTAAAAATGAGGCCTTCCCCGATGCAGCTGATCCAATTTAATGGATTTAGATTGCGAAATAATATAACAACGCAACAGCAAAGTGGAGAGAATCATAGGTTTAAAAAGCAACTCGGCCAAATGGCTACTTAAATATTTTCGA
Source organism: Tanypteryx hageni (assembly GCA_028673005.1). Classification (NCBI taxonomy): domain Eukaryota; kingdom Metazoa; phylum Arthropoda; class Insecta; order Odonata; family Petaluridae; genus Tanypteryx; species Tanypteryx hageni. Next base: position 87,809,966 of record CM054118.1, on the reverse strand, counting down.
TTGCGTGTTTGCGTGTAGTATAAATTTCGCATCCATACAAAGCTTCCGAGTCATCTGGAACTGAGTCCAACGACGCACTATCAGCGCGCGCAACAGAGCGGTGATAACGGAGAGGGAGAGAGGAGGGGAAATGAGGGAGACGTTAAGGGGAAGGATCGAATGGCTAGGGGGAGGGGGTTAAAGGGGGAAGGGGTTATGGGAAGAGGGGGGTTAAAGAGGGGAAGGGGTATGAAGGGGGGGGGAGGGGGTCAAGGGGGATGCGGTTCAAGAGGGGGGATTCAAGGGGGAGGGGATTCAAGGGGGGGATTCAAGGGGGAGGGGGTTCAAGGGGGAAGGGGGTTCAAGGAGGGTGGACTCAAAGGGGGGAGGGAATCAAAGGGGAAAAAGAGGATAGCGCAGAGAGCGAGCAACTGCAGAAATAAATAAAAATCGGTCGAACCAGGTCTCTCTCTTTCCGTTGAGCTGCCTATTGACAATACACTGACACCAGTGATACACTTTAACCATTTGCGCGTATACGTGCGTAATATTGTAATTTTGCATCGGTTGAACACACAAATCTGCAAGCCATCATATACAACTAATAAACATATATAGTTCACAATCACCGTATGAGTATGCTGAAGTAAAAAGAAATTTGAGCGATACGCGATCGGCTGCAGTGTCACGATGCACGGCCGTTTAAGTAATAGCGTAATTAGAACGAAGGCAGACAGCCTCGCTCCACTAATGTTTTCTATTGCGCCGCCATCCGATTAGGTTACAACACGCAATAATACTCCGTCATAGAATAAGTTGGCTGGCCTAATGGAGCGACTGACGCACTCAAAATACTCGGCGAGTTTTTGTCGCCGGCAGTATGTCCGACTAATTAAAATCGATTGCGTTCGTTCAAATTCTCTTCCAAGTCCATTTGGGTAGCGATAGGATTCTCCTCACAGATGACTATATATATATATAACGTACGTTATAAACTATTGCGATTGCATCTATGAAAACTACGATCCACACAAGACGCCCACATTAAGAGCAACGCAGTAAACCAACCTCCGGGAAGAGCAGCCGCAACGTGCACCAGATTATACCAACATCTAAATGCCTACACCAGTCAAGCACAATTAAATAAGTACACTTGACCCGTGGCAAATATGGAATGAATAAGTTCGAAATTTTATTTCCAGGAGTAGGTTCGGGAGAACTTGCATCTTGTTATACGGTTACCTATCGCATTACTATAAACTTATCCGAATTAAGATTTCACTCCATATATTAATATTCCAACGCTACTGAATCCGAATACGTGACTAAGTAGACGAATCGACGATAGAAAGTATTAAAGCGCTCCGCTAGCGCCTCGTAAAAAGCGTCAACGTCGTCAAATAACCGGAATGTTGAGCGCTCGCGTGGAACGCGTCCGAAGAGCCGGCGTCCGGGGAAAGAGAAGGGTACGCCCATCGCGACGCATCTGCCTTTGGCGCTCACCTGGGCCAGTGCTCGGGGACGAATATGCTCCACCAGGAGACCCTCTTGTGCTTGTGGTGGGCGTGGCCCCCCTGGGCCTCCAACTGCTGCGGGGGCGAAGTGGACAGGACGATGCCCTTCTTGCGCTTCCTCTCCAGTTTCGGGTGCCACGATTTCCTGCGCCGGGGCTTCTCCTCCGGCTCCCGGAGGAAGGGCTCCGGGGCCGTGGCCACCAACATACCCGCGACGCCCTCCACGCTCCCTCCGAGGGATCCCCTGGGAGAGGACGGCGCCGAGGAGGAAGACTCCCTCCTCAGGAGACCCGGGATCGAGGGAGTGCTCCACGTGGTCTGCAACATGATTACTTCCTTCGAATCCCACTCGTCTATCGAAGGAAACGGAAGACGTTTCGGGAATTCGTTCGCGAGTCGCACGTCTTGGCGAATTCGCAGACACTACACTTTTCCACCGGTTTTGCGTCCGCTCGACGAAACGATAAAACGGCTCCTTTCAGCGAGCGATCTCACACCGGACACAAACAGCGGAACGTACCCACAAGAAACTCGTTAAATTATCGCTGGCCTTGCCGATCGCCGCCGATATATCGTTCGGAAGAGGCAAGCGACGAAGAGGGCGTTCGCTCGAAAGGGGCGATCACTCGCTGGCGGCCGCGGGCAGTGGCCGCCGTCGCGGGGCTTCCATTCGGTGGGGAACGCGGTGCAATGCGCCGAGCGTCGAAGTCGCCGGGGCTTCAGACGGGAATCGAAGCGGCGGACCGCGGCGACATGGTCGAGGGACGGGAGGAAGTCGGAGGCGAGCCTCGGGGCGGGGTCGGCGAGCGGGCAAACGGCCTCCGATCGAAAGAAAGTCCCACTCGAGAGCGGAGCTCTCCTTTTGTTGCCCCTTCGGTGCGAGTTAACAGGACGGCGAAGGAGATTGATTCCTTTCTTCTGGTCGCCTCAAGAGCGTCGGGGGGCGAGGGGGCGAAGGGGGCGGAACATCGTCTCGAAAGAGAGAACGCTGAGAGTAGCGCGATAGCGTGCGTATTCCTCTATCGCCACGGAGACACTGCGGAGGGGATGAGGCGGCCGATGCCTCGCCCCTCCCGCCACGCCGAGCGCCCCGCCCTCCACCTCGCCCGCCACCTCGCCCCGGAGAGCACGGCCCACCCGTCGACCTTAAGGGAGAGCGATTCCACTCCCCCTCACCTCCGCCCCCCGCCCCCGTATACCCCTTGGGGGGGGGGAAGGTGGGAGGGAGGTAGTGGGGGCGGGTGAAGGGTTCCGGTAGGTGAGACTCCGAAAACTTCCAAGCGTGGATGTTTATCTGAAAGCGCGCGCTCCGTCTCAAAAACATCCGTTTGCTATTCTCGGTCTCGTTTTGTACGCGACGATAACATTCGTGCTGTGAATTAAAAACTCGGCGAATTGTTTCGTCTGCGGCACAAATAGCGGTGAATGAATGCATTTGGAAGGTCTTCGCTCTCTTCCCGGAGTCGCACTCGATCGTCGCGAGAAGGTTCCACGTCGACTGGGAAATCTTCTCGTCTTCGAGCCTCGTTCGCACTCTTTGTCGTACAATAAGAGGATTTCACGCACCGATTATCATTCGGTTCCATGCCTTGGGCGGTCAGAGTGACTAATAGACCGGGATTTCGCGTCGCGCAAATGAAACGATGGAGACTACGAGGAGAAAGGACGGCGCAGCGTCGATTCATCCGTCGCTTTATCGCTTCATCTCTCTCGGAGGAGACAGAGATTGGTATGCGATCAAAAAGAACAAGTAAGGAAAGGTGTGGTCCATTTAGGAGTACGCCGAGTTTCCAAATGCGTTCTATGAGAACAACAAATTTTAGTAAAATTCCCCAATACCAAATTTCATTAAAATACGTTCTGCGGTTCCCGGGTTGGAACGTACGTTGTAAACTACATGTAAGTCTTCACGCAAAGTGGTCGTAATTATTGACCGATTTTAACCAAAATTGAATTCGGTCGACAAATTTGACTAAATCACCCAACACCAAATTTCATCGATATACTTCCAGCGGTTCCCGAGTTTTAACATGCGGACGGACGGACGGACGGAAACGACCTCCCCTATATGCGTTCACTTCGTGCAAAAAACGCATAAAAACCACATTTGGAAAGGATGCCGAGGAAAGCGTACACGAGGCACGCGAGCTTTCATTGCAGGTAACCTAGTTGATACACGTGGGTATGAGAAAATGGCTGTATCCGTGAGCGTGCACAACATCGGATTATTAATGGAATCGTTAATAATCCAGTTAAATGTTTCGTCCTGATGATTCAGGGACAATGGAATGAAAGAAATGAAATATAATATTCCGAGCACGTTTGCAAAATCCTATTTTCATTGTCCCAAAGGTCGAGGATAGCCAAAATCTGAAAATCTTCGAAGCAACAGTTATTTCAACCGTTACAAATCCGCTTTTATTTGTAAAACAAATTGTTTCGAAAACAAGAAAAAATTGCAAGCATGTCATTTGAAGGCGTGGAGTGGGTGTAATATATACTCTCTCGTTGTTGGCGTGATCGTAAATAGGTCTTTCGCGTGGGAGACGGACAAACATTTCGCAAGCGAGTACAGTTCATTCATGATGGATGCATTTAATAATGTTACCTAACATCAGACATCCAGTTTTCTACTCGAGTTAGAGCGTTAAAGGTGTTAAGAACATTTAATTACTGGTAAACGCGACAGACATTACCAATAAAAGAGTAATCAATCAAGAACATTTCTGTCATTATCTAACGCACAAAAGTCATTTTACTGTAGAGAAAGGCTACTTTTATATTCGATTAAGGACTATTATGAATTTAGTTTGCTATCTTTTCGTGGATTCCGTTTCGAGCGATGTCTATCCCTTGCGGCAACTTCATCCGCTTCACGTAACAACGTGAAGATCCGTGATAGCAGTCATTCTAGATATCATAAGAATTTCTAAATCCCAGAAGACCTAGTGTATTATACATGTAATGCATTTCAATGAGGTTGCCTTGGCTGGTATCGACATCGGTGATGAATACGCGTATCTCATCTCTGAGATTAAAAGGAGTTAAAGAGAGAGTGAAAGGAGAGAGGAAGAGAGGGATAGAGGGAGAGAGCGAGGAAGAGGGAGGGAGATAGGGAGGGAGATAGAGAGGGAGGGTGGAAGAGGGAGGGAGAGAGGAAGAGGGAGGGAGATAGTTAGGGAGAGATGGAGGAATAGGGAGAGAGAGGGAGATAGAGAGGGAGGTAGGGGGAGAGATAGTGAGGGAGAGAGATAGAGAGTGAGAGAGAGGGAGAGAGATAGAGGGAGAGAGATAGAGAGGGAGAGAGATATAGAGGGAGAAAGAGAGATGGCGGGAGAACTTCCGTCTCAGTTACAGCAGAAGGTTCCCTCGCCCTTATTATTCCTTTCATTACAGTTACTCTCCTTCCTTAGTTCTGCCTATTTACTCGCTCGTCGCTGGAGCATAATCAAGGCCAACTACAACGAGTTTACGGGTAACGACAAAATCGAATCCCACGGCCGGATTCGAACCCAGGACTTTTAGCACGCGGAGAAGTCTAAATGAGCGTCTGCGAGGCGAGTAAATAGTTGCCGAGCAACGGGAGACAGGCGTAGTCGAACGAGGAAGATCATCGCCTTCCTCTTCTCCTCCTCGTGGGGACCGTTGACCCTCCTCCCGACGGTGTTGCAGAGGAGGGCTCTGCTCTCACTCAGTGGTGAGTAAGAGGAAGGAACGTCCTTTGGGAGGGCGAGTGGGGGGCAGTCGGCCCCTATAACGGAAGTCTTCTGGTGCGAGAGCGAAGGGAGGGAGACGAGAGATAGAGGAATAGAGGGAGAGGGGAGAGAGGGGGAGGAGAGGGAGCGGGAGGAGAGGGAGGGGGATCGTGAGCGAGCGAGAGATATCCAGCGCGACGTTGCCGGTGATTGCTCCGGATCGAAGGTCCGGATGGATGGATCGAGAAGATGAAGAATGTCGGAGGGGCTGACCCAGCGGTAGACGGGCAGATACGGGGGCGGGCCGAGCCGGGGGCAGGCCAATACGGGAGCGGGCCGATACGGGAGCGGGCCGATACGGGAGCGGGCCGATACGGGGGCGGGCCGATACGGGGCGAGCGAGAGTGAGAGGAGTGATAAAAATGACTAATTGCGTGACATTAGAATCGATGTTTTGATCGATAGGATGGATGTAAATTGGGTCGACTACCGTCCGATGGAGTTGAACCTCGCGATAATTTCGAGTTGATGAGGCCTTCTTAGGGCGTCGATGTCATAATGACGCGTTGCGGGGAATGCGCGCCCCCTATTCATGGACGCATCAAATCTCGCATCAGAAATAAAACGAAAAGGGCATTTATTAAAATGCCAAAAAATGACTACGTCATGGCGTCGATATCATCTCTCGGCTATAATTCCGAGACCTCTTTCGGTCAAAACCTGTATTTTATTTTGGACGAAACAGAAGACTTTCGAAGAGCTTGGGTTCGAACCCAGTGAAACAGAAGTGCTCCGTCATTCCGAAGATAATTTATACAAGAGGTTCTCAACGTGGTACACGAGGCATTTCCAGTTACTCTAATAGCATGGAAATTCCATGAAGCGCAATACCAATTAAACTTACCTACCAAATTTCAATTTTCTACCTAATCGGAAAGTTTATTAAAATAGCAACAGTCAGTCGTAAATAGTTCTCGATTCTCCAGCTCTTTTTATAAAGCCTTTTTAAGAGCGGCGCCACAGTCGACAGCGTGAGGGACAAACGTAGCTTATTATATAATAAGATAAAGCAATTAATGCAATTGTGACGGATTGGTTGCAAAGTTTGAATAAACGGAAGCGATGAACTATTGGGAAAAAGTAACTCGTTATATACCATGTTGTACAGATCTCTTCGAAAATGTTATAAGGGGTACGCCGACAATAAAAGGTCGAATATCACTACCCTAGGCCTCCCTGCGAGAGTGCTGTCGCAGGCGCGTGACCGGCACACGCGAATACAAATCGGAAGCTCGGCGGTCCGCCATTGCGCCAAGGTTCAAGGGATCGCTTCCAATTAGCTCATAGAATAGGATCTTGGGGCCAACGCGGCCTCGGCGGTGAGTCACTTGGGTGTCGAAAGAACGCTATAATCTTGTTCTTATCCGGAGGCCAGTTTGTCTACTAAACGCAGCGGCGGTCCTCTGATTGTAGAAGTTGTACGCGAGGTTCAAATTAAGATCATATGCACAGCTACTTTTAGACATAGGGGAGCCGGTGGTGTAGTGGTTAGAATAGTGTTTTTCAACTTTTTTGCTTTGGCGACAATTTTTAAATGTTCCAGCTCCCGCGACACACCATGAAAAGCTCCCGCGACACACCATCAAATAAAAAGTCTAATTTCTTCGTTAAAACAACAAAAATACTTTAAATTCCTTATTTAACAATAAAACCTCATAAATATAGCAAAAACAATAACAAAATGTTTTATTATTATGCATAAGAAAGACGATAACTCTCCTTAACAAAATTTACTTTATGTTTAATATAGCCGTTATTAACATTTTCGGCGGCACACCTCCCTGCTCTTCGCGACGCAACATTGTGTCGCGACACACCGGTTGAAAATCACTGGGTTAGACTGTTGGCCCCGCCAGCTAAAGCGACATCCTGTTCGAATCCTGTAGGATTTTTTCCGAGGACGCCCGGCCCCCTATTTGTGCGTGTTGGAACTAAGGAGACGAGGACGAGCCAATGGGAAAAAGAGAAATGAAGAGCGCGCTCAAATCAACATTCCGTCCTTCGGAAGGGACGTTAAGCCGTTGGCCCCCTTGGTGCTCTTCGTTAAGAGCAGGCTAAAAAGCCGGCACCAGGTTTCTCTCCTCCCTTATTATCCGGCTATTCATTGCAATACCTCTTAGATACCCTTTGCGCGTAGGAGGAGGTGAATCAGCTGGGAAAAAACTATTAGTCACGTACTTTTAGGCGCATTTCAACGAGGCAAACGTTTGAAATTCGAGGAGATTCATTAATGTGCGTATGGCGAGGAGAAGCTTGGTTTCCGTAAAGAGCACCACCTCGAAGTTCGATGTGCCAAAATGGCGACGGCTAGACAAAGTCTCGAAACAAATATTTTGGAAAAAAGGTTTCAATGAATTAACGGTTCGTGTTTATTTATATTAGGTAAATTTATGCCGTTATTTAACGGTTTGTAAGCAAATATCACGTCAGCTGCTTATTATATTTAATAGCACGTTATTGTGCGTGCTTATAACCTACGACTGAAAAAATATTAATAATTTTTTTGCTTTCTGAAAATTTCAGAACATTTTCATGTTTCGACTAGAATGTAAATTTCGCGACACCAGAATAAGTCTTTTCTCCATCCATTATAACAATGGAATGGACTTTTCGGTTTTTTTCTGATCTATACTCATCCTCCCTTCCCCTGAATGATTAAAAAATCGATTTTTTTATTTTATTTTTTATTTCTATTTATTCAGTAATTCCACATACAGCTCCGTCAGCCATTTTACAGTGGAAACAGTAACAATAGACGACACATACAACCATGACCAAGGCGGGACTCGAACCCGCGACCCTAGCATTTGGAGCCAGATGCGCTAGCCACCCCTCTGCCGAGTCCGTCCAGGAAAACGCCGACTAGGGCAACGAGCCACAGTTTTAGGGTGAGAAATGAATAAAACTGATAAACGGTGATCAGATAGTCTTTTTATAGCGACGGACATCGCTGAGTATATGAATGCAATGGTTTCAAATGTTCGAGATGGTGAAAATGTGCGTCGTCTACTACAAGTTATAGACCGACATTTCTTAATTTATGTTGCTATTGACAAAGTCATCAGTTGTCAGGAAATGAGTCCTGCAAGAAGTCCGATATACACTAATTTAAGCAATGTTACCTTAACATCGCTTCGTACGCTATCAAGTAGCTGTGACATCGACCGTTCATTTGGCCATTTGCATCATTTGCAAACGCTCGAGTTTTTATTTCATTAAGAAATAATTTCGCGCCAAGTGATGACAGCGCTATCAGCTCACCCTTAAGAATTGATGTACAAGGAAAAAAAGATGTTGACAAATATTTCAGGACCTCCATTTTCTTGAGAATTGGGAGAGTAAATTACAGAAAACTTTCTCTTATTCGCTGGGAACGATTACATTATCCAACTCAAAAAACAGTCAAACAACTGGTAAAAAAAATCGAGCGTTAAAGAGATAGAAGTACGTTTGTGTCCGTGAAACTCGATAGGAAGCTTCGTTTACAACTAAAAACTCCGAATCTAATCTTTATCTGCATTTTTTATGACATAAAAGTCAAAAAGATTCGACAATATTGGAACATAAAATTCACGGTGGTGGGCGTAATATTGTGGAACTGTTCCATAATAAACAAATAAAATGAAAACTACGTATTTTCCACTGTTTTAAAACTGCGGAAAATACAGTTTTCATTTTATTTGTTCATCAATAGTAAAACAATTTTTTAGAAAAGTATCTACTAGCTAGAAAAAATAATAACATAATAACACAATTGTTAAATTAACTCCTACCATAGCAGACATTCTTAAATACCAAGCTATCACATTTTCAATATACAAGCGCAGTGGTTTGATCTTTCACAGTGTAGCAATTCTTTTCGTACGAGCAACTAATTTCCGGTGTGACGAATAATGTGTTCATTTGCTTGCGAGCGAAATGACAGTCGAGATTGAAAAAAATATATTTTCACCTTTTACTTAATTTGCTCTCATTTCCCAGATGTTTTTATTCCATTCTCCCTTTTGAGTAATTGATATGTTTTTAATAACAACTATGTTGTGATGAATAGTTTTAGGTTCCTCAAACTTCATCAATCCGAGCAGCGTTGTTGCTGGAGAAACGTTTTTAAAGACGGACGTTTCGAAAACAGCGGCCGACATTCTACCGGTTCTAGTACGTACCTATGAGAGTATTGTCACTCTAGGTTGTTACAAATTAAAATGCGCCAAAATTAAAATGAAAATGTATCTTTATCGAACTTGATAGCTATACGCGAAGGGGTATCGCGCCAATGGAACGAAAACAAAAAGTGTAAAAGTAAAAAAGGGGTATGTATAGGTGTGACAACTAGTGGTCTTCTTTTTGTCGCTGACAAAGGGTATTACCCGAAAGATCTACGTATCTCCATGTTTGTATCTATGGCGTCCTTAGCGGTTCTCCTTCGGTAATTGCCCAATGGCCCTCCCACAACATCTAGTTGCCATCCATGTTTTAATTTATCTAACCTATCTATTTAGCAAACTTAAGAGAATCGTACTTTTTTATGCTAATTAATGATTATTTAGAATGATTCGTTCCTTTATTTAACGCATTAGTTTTGTTTGGCAGAAGCGCCATTTTTCTGTACGGCTTGCGTTTGCAATTAAAATCAACAAGGCTCGTGGTAAAATCCTTAGGCATGTCGACGTGTTTCTGATAGATCCTGTGTTTACGCGTGGCCAATTTTATGTTGCGCCATCCCGTGTCAGCCATCCAAGTCGAATCGTCTTTGGTGTAAGTACGAGTCGAAACAACAAAACAAGAAACGTTGTCTTCCTGGACGCATTTCTTTAATTGAAAATTTTGCTTAAATTTATAAGTTTTCTATTACCAATAAATGAAACGAAGAAGTATAAATTCCACTTCAATAAACTAATGTGTTCAAGTAGAACTTTTATCAAGTTTCATTTACGATTGGAGTTCCACAAAGTAACGGCTACATCTGTCGATTTTATTACCAATAAATTCGTAAGTGCCAATATGGATTGCCACTTAGATAATACTGTACTAAAACCATAACATAAATCTAATTGCAAAATCAGCATCAACGGTATTGATAACAATGGGATTCTTTACTTTTGCGGAATGATACAAGATTCGATTTCTTCGTGCGCTGCAGAAAAAATTACGAAAGAAACTGCCAGTGAAGCGTTTCCCAGCGACAAAGTGCAAAAATCGATAATTTTTGGTGAGAATTTTGAAATGACTGTCAATCTAAAACAGCAGAATCTATGCTTTATCAATGGTGTAAACCGCGATCGATAATAAGAATAATCAGGCAGCGTAAGGGAAAGAGAGAGAGAGAGCGGCCGATGTGTGCGTACAGGAACAGAGAGAAATAATCACCGACACCTGTCCAAAAACTGATTTAAGGAAAATAAAACTTCGATGTGTTTATCTAAAGTGGGTGCGTTGTTAGCTAAAGGTCCTTGTCGCTGTCAGCAGTTATGAAATTGCGTGAAATACGGGGTCCGGCGTGGATTTTCCTCCCTTGAAACCAAGGTGTTTGTGTACAGTAGATACCTATCAAGGTCGAGCAATATGTGATACATTGCAGTAGAACTCCAATTATCCGAACTAATTGGGACCAAGGGTGGTTCGGATAACCGAAAATTGGGATGGTTGGGATCAAGAAAGGGCAACTGTGAGTTATAAAAATAAACACAACATGTTAGTTTTCAAGGTAACTCGAAGCGCGATTGTTTATCTCTAATACGAAAAGGCGCGGTAGTCGTGTGAAAATGTTTCCCGCTACTGGCCAGTAAGCATCATACCACGCATATAATTCACGCAGCCAAATTTTTTTAGTCGCAATATTTTGAGAAAATTCGTGAGCTATCAGAGCAAATACGGCATTATTATTCTCCAGAGATTACCTTGTTGTGGCTATTGGAGATACCTAAGATAAAGGACTTTTGTCGACTCTTTTAATTTTAGGTGTTTATTCTTGAACGGTATTATTATGCAAATAATAACTTATCTTACAATCAGCCAGAAAATCAAAGATAACTGAAAAGCGAATACGAACTAAAATCTGAGGAGAACGCATATCTGATAATCAAGAAAGATATCCAAAAATGTCCGACAATTTTCTCTACAAAGACTTTCGAACCACGAACCATCACTAAAAGTTAGTCTAACCCATTCAAATGAAAGGAAAGGCCGTAAAAAATGGCATTCATAACCTTCGAACACGTTAACTTCCTGTAAGGGGGTGATGCCTGAGGTGGGTGGGCGCATTGTATCGCAAAGAGGAACATTCAGGGTGTTTGGAGAATGTTAGATGGATAGATAAATAGATATGCGTCTTTATTTGGGCGAAATTGAGACTAAAAGGTCTCTTTTCCATTGTCATTTACAGACAGGAAGAAAGTAACAAAGAATACAAATAAAATAAAAGATTGCTTAAAATAAAGTACTGCATAAATACAATCTCAAGTTAGATTTTAGGAAATAAAAAGAGATGGAGATTTGTTTAAGGCAAAACTGGGATCCAGAATTAAGGAGGGTCGAAAGAAAGTTTTTTCCAGGGTAAATCCGAATGTCGCAGCGAAAGGTCAAAATTACGTATACAAATATATCAGAATGTCGCAGCATAAGGGTTAAGAAGCATGCAGCAATGCAGTCATTTCAAATTTGGTTCGGATAATTGGACATCCGGATAATCGGCGTTTTACTGAACATATTATATGACAAGAACTTATTAACTATTAACTCCCTTACCAAGACCCTGGCGTGGAATAATCACCTGTAAAAGTTAACGCTATTTTGCCATTTCTGTTCGTCCGTTACTAAAAGTATAAATGAACGTTTTAAGATGAGGCTATGTCCGTCCGTCTGTCTGTCTGTCCGTCCGCATATTTCATCTCCAAAAACTAATGAGCGGATTTCCGTGGAATTTGGTATTAAGGGCTTTTGGGCAAATGAAATGAGAAAATTATATAAATGTTTCGCATAACCCTATCAGGAGTGCCACATTAATGGAATCAAAAAATGAACATTCCGTCATATCTCGTAAAAAATTAGTCGTACTAAAAACGTTTTCAAGTAAATTTCTAGAGCTAGTTAAATAAGAAATTTCTCGCCGAATGCATTTTTATCAAGAATATATAACAAGAATATTCCAATTCATTACGAACTTTGAATTTCTTGTATGGTTTCTTAATTATTGTCAACGAAAACAATCTTCTAAGCAACTGAAGTTAACAAGATCTGCTATAAATACATACGTCAACACGTTTAATTTCCTTTCGTTCGCACACATCATATACAAACCAAAGGAAATGGATTATCTGTGAAGAAGAAATAAGCATAAATACGTGTATTTTCGTTTCGTGCGCTTTTAGCGCCTCGTAAGTGAAAATAAATGGTCAATTTACTACGAAGGAATGAATATAATCATAAAAGATTACATTGCATTTACTCAACTCAAGTGAGGTATGTTTTATATAATTTTAGATCGTTTGGTTAATTACAATTGATTAGAAGATAAATCGGTAATTCAAAAATTCAATATTTCCTTGCCGTCACTCTTGATATATCGTTTTGCAGTTTTAAAAATACTATACTAAGCCATTAATACCAATATTTTTTGCCATGATTACTACATAATTCGCAAATAACACCTCTGTATTGCATGCATGCACGCATGATGCGTGCTTCCTTCCTCTCTTGTCTCCTTTCACCTTTATGCCCCAGTTGCAGACAAATTGGAATGAGACGTCTCCTCACACAGCAGATTCTTCAACCGAGCGATTATCACGTCATTTCAATTGGACCATCCACATCACAGTCCTTACACCTAACACACCCTCTGATTTCCATCTCTATACTTACGGAATTGAAAAAAACATTTGGATGATAAACGTTTTCAAAATGAGAAAGAATCGCAACAGGGCATCTCTTCATTGATACGTGAACCTGACGAGGATTTCTATGAAACCGGAATGAAGGAGTTGTTACCACGCTGGGATAAATGCTTAAATCGAGGGGGTGACTATGAACAAAAGTAATTTTGCATGTTGGAACTTTCTATTTTTTCCAAATACATCTCTGAATTTCATCATTCAGGCTAACTTTATGATATTCCCTTTTATTATATGTGTTTGTGATCTAATATTTCAGTGATCGGTTGATCAATTGGAAAGCAAGTCGCCATTTTCGAGAAATATATTGAGGTAACCAAGTCTGAAACTTCAGTCTGCTTTGGTAGTTCAGCCGGCAAATTGAAAACATGGGTTCGGTTCTCTATCGGGGCAGAATTTTTCTCCTGCTTTTTCAGAATGTCATGTCCACCATATGACTATCTATGGCAGTGGTTCCTAACCAGGGTGTCGCGGAACACTGGAGCACCGCAACTGATTTTTAGGAGTGCCGCGAGAAAATTAGGTTTGGATGCGTTTACAGGTAACTAGAGCATTAATTTATCTCTAATAAATATTGATTATGGTATGATACCAACAAATGCATATGTCCAAAGGATCTAATACACGTTTGTAAAAATATAAAAACATTGTTTGAAGGCTGAGGTGCCGCACAATTCTGTTTATCTTTGAAAGGGTGTCACGCCTACAAAAAGATTGGAAAACACTGACCTATGGTCTAATTTCATATATTAAAGCTTATTTCGAGAAATGTTTTTATGTGTACTTGTATAAATTCTCTTTCAGGTTATTAATTCGCTAAAAGCAAATATGATGGAATGATTAAATTACATAAAATAAAGATTTAAAAGAGTGTATTGCGAGGGCGACGAGCAACGGAAAAGTTTAGTTAGTTATAATTGGATTTCAAGTGCAAAAAAAACCCTCCCTCAGTGGCGTCTGACAACCGAGAGGGAACGTTTACAGTCGAAATATGTACGTATTCTATTTATCTCTACTGTTCAACTACAAGAGGGTCTATGTGTGTCATTGCTTTAAAACCACCCGTTAGCTGAATTCGACAATTCTTATTAATTATCTTTTACCAAAAATAGACCTACACATGTGTGCACCGATTATAATAGATTTTCGAAGCGAAAAATAGGACAAATAAGAATATTTTATGAAATTTTTTTACACAAACGGATTTTTTTAGTTTGGAATTATGTGCATTGGCTCCTGTTTTTTTTTCTAAAAAAGAAAAAAAACGAGTAATAAATAAATCAATAAAAATTCTCTAGATATCGGGAGAGTACATTTCTAAATGACCTTACGAGAGAAATGATGCGAAGCTACGATAAAACAAAGCAAAATCGCTTTCTTAATAGCTTCATGTTTACATGATTTCATCTCTCGCAAGAACGTATTCCTTTGCAAAATATTATTCGATCTAGCGAATCAAAGATACGCATTATTTGCTATGTATAATGCGGCCCAAAGGAATTTGAAACGTTTTATTTAATCCAAATTCGTCGATTGGAAATTTAATTGGCCGCGGAGAAAAACGGGAGTCGGTTTAATTTCATATCAGACGGACATCTCATTGACACAAAGCTCCAGAGAACTATCGCAACCGCATTCTCTGACCCAATTCCTCATTTCCTTCATGTTTAGTCAATTACCAATTTCCGCCGCTCTCCTTCATCACTCCCCACACCTCCTTTGCTGAACCCCCTCTCCATTCCCCACTCACCCACTCTCTCTCTCCCTTCCCTTCGTCTCACACACTCACTTTCCCAACTCGCTCCGTTAGACGCGCTGTTTAGAATAATCCCCTTTTTACCCCTCCCCCTCATCCCATTTCTAACCCCTCCTACCCTTCTTACCCTCCTCCCTCCAACATCCTATTTACCCCTCTTCTTCGATCTCTCCACTGGCGCCTCTCTATTCCCATTTCTCCCTCCTCTTTCCCATCTCTCCCTCCTATCTCACTCCTATCTCACCCTCTCTATCCCTCCTATCTCCCTCCCATCTCACTTCTCTCTCGGGGTTGCCGGTGGTATAGTGGTTAGGACGCTGGCTGCTACTACCCTGCTGCTCGAAAGGGCAGCGGGTATGAATTCTGCGAAAGTAGGATTTTTTCCAAGCCTGCCCGGCCCCGTTTGTGTGGTTTGAGGAGATCGCACAAAGTCAGCGTTCCGTCCTTCGGAATGGACGTTAAGCCGTTGGCCCCCTTGGTGCTCTTCGTCAAGAGTAGGCTAATGCCGGCACCGGGTTTCCCTCATCCCTTGTGTGTTCCTTCCACAGAAGGAGTAATGGTTATAATAATCCAAGAGGTTGATTAGCCAAAAATACAAGCACACACACTGACTCCCCCTCTCAACTCCTCTCCCTCTCCTATTTCACTCGCCTCTCTCCCTCCCATCACTTTCCTCTCTCACTCTCATCTCTCTCCTCTCTCACTCCCTCCCATCCTTCTAATTCACTCCATTCTCCATTCTTTACGTGTCCGATTGAATGGTCTCCATTTGACTCGCGCATTATTTTACTTCCGGCGCCACGCCCTGATGGGTCCACCGCCACGCCATCCTCCGCTTCCTCCTCCTCGATGCTTCTCCTGCGTTCTTTCGCAACATTCTCTTTGATCCGAATTCTACGCTGACCTCCTTTCCATCCTCAAGGTGACATTCGCCCCTTGCTCTGCATTACCCTCTCTGCATCTCCCCTTCAACCTCCCCTCCCCTTTTCAAACCCCTCACCTCCGCCCCCACCCTCCCCCTTTTTACCTCCCTTTTCCGAAGGGACCACCAATTCCAAGCCCGCCCCCTCCGACTGCGCAATCTTGCTTTTGTCTCATATATTTCGGGCGGATCACCCTTGAGACGACTTAGCGTAGCCGCGACCCTCTCTCTACACTTCTCTCACCTTTCTCCTTCTCGCCTCTATCCATGTCTCTTCTTCTCCATCTCCTTCTATTGCTCTTTGATGTATCTAGGGTTTTCGCAAGTTTATTCCCACCCCCTTCACTTCCTGGGTGTTTTCCTTACTTCCTAGGTTGACCAAGCCAGGTCTTCCCTAGGGTTGATCCCATAAATACATTGTCTTTCTTAGAAGTTTTCCTGAATATGAACCTATCTATCACTCTCTGTCTGTATTAGTATTTTATTATCTTAATCGTTTCTGATGTAATTTAATGTATTTTAACCCTTAAGTACAACACTATGGGTGAAAAAACACCCAGAGCGGCTGTGTTCACTTATAGCTCAACAATTTACGGAGTAAACATCGTTCCCCTTTAGATATATATGCCTTCCCCAAAGTTTTCTCCTACTGTGGTCACTTCGCTTTCAGACCTCGGTCATAGCGTGTCGTTGTCTTAGAGATCTTTCTATAGGGGAGCTGAAAGCATTTTTGGGACTTTTATATATTACAATTGCGAAAAAAGATAATCATGTTGATGCAAACTATATTTGGTGAAGTGCACATCATGCAAGCAGTTTGTTTATGGTCAACATCGCAATATAATCTGTGAAAACTGTATTAAAAATACATCAGAAGATAGCTCTTCATAAAGTGATTTTTAATATTTTTTGTTAAAATTCATTTTGTATCATTACCAATTTTGCACTACTTATGTTTGCAATACAAGATATGAATATTAAAAAACATAGGTACTTATTGTTAAAGACATTTATTCATACTAAATCCGCATACGAAAGCTGCCGAGTGAAAATTCACCCATGTGTAGCAGTAGCGCGGGTTTTTTTAGAAGTTTAATACTTAAGGGTTAATATAATGTAACATAACATTGACGAAGGGTTAAATGTCAGAGTGGACCTTATGGTCTAAATTTCGGCCGAATATAGAAATTTATCTATCTATCTATATCTATTTATCTCCTACGGCACTTTTCCCCTTCGTGGCCGAGGATCGCACCGGAATGCACTCTTAGTCAGGGGTGCACGACAGAGACGCAGCGAGGGGGGAGAAGAGGGGGCAGTTACCTCAGGCGCAGGGCCTGAAGGGGCACAAACATCCACTGAAAATTAACGTTTCTGTTTATAAACAATAATATTATAATGTATGCCGAATTAAAATGCTAACATAATATTCTTGGGTTTCCGTCACATTCCCCACATTACATTTGTCTGGAAAATTGCACAGGGAGCAAAGGGAGGGGGCCGCATCTTTGTGACTTGCCCCCGGGAGAAGGAGAAAATAGCTAAGCCACTGCGGCCCGCGGGCCAAATGCGGCCCACCGACACATTTTGTTCGACCCGATCGAAGCAGGGAGATCTCGGATGATTCATTCCTTTTATATAAAAAAATACAATTAAAATTTGTAAAAGCAATTTATCGCATATGTGGCATGAAATGGGTTCTCGATAATTTCTAATTTTAGTCGTCTATTACCTTAGTAGTAACATGAAATGAAGCTGCGATTTAGAAAACGCTTAAGCACTTGAATTTCGTCCACCGCCCTATAGGGAACGCTAATGCTAATTTTTATTTTGACAGACTTACGTCTTTTACAAAACAGGCCATACCAGCGAGCAACTTATTTGAAAAGAGATAGCAGTCTAGATACACGGATTTCTGTTTATCGTATCTGTTATGATGCATCTCTCTCATGAAGTTATACAAAGCTCCATTGCGTTCGACAATGACAGGTCAGAATTAAAGTGACATTCTCAGAAGAAGGAATATAAATATTACGCCAGGCATAAGTGAAGTGGTATGAGAAAAATAGCGCAAAATCTCCCATTGAGCGAATAAATTGTATTGGTTTGTCACTTCATTTTTTTCACATAAAATTGCAAGTAAAATTTGTTATGGCATTAGTGTAATTATATTTTTATTATGTACAAAACTTTCATAGTGCTGCCCGCTTATGTCCAATCGAGGTTGATATTGGCCCGTGTCGACTTTTGAGTTGCGCATTCCTGCTCTTAGTTATGGTGGCGCACGAGAGAAAATTCATAATAAATAGTCTTCGGTAGTTTGACACGTGAAGCGATCGAATGTTTGGCCGATTTTCAGCCTACTTTTCAAAATGGAAATAGGCTTATAGTTCCGTCGTGTGTCTGTCTCTCTGTCCCCCTTATTATCTTTCGAACCAGTGGACGGAATTTCATAACATTTGGTGGAAATATTGTGCTTCTGGGGCCGAGCTCCCGAGGATAGTTTTTGTTGCGAAGGTTAAAAGTTCCGGGTTCGATTCCAGGAACTCGCCTTCCCATTTGATTTACATGGGAAATCTGAAATCCATCGTGCACGGTCATTTTCTCGCGTACATTAAAATATCTTAAAATTGCAATCTCGGAGTGTGATTTGTACTATTCTCTGAGAAAATGAATGGAGATCCTAATTTTTATCGTAGAATTTTGCTTATCGATCGTATTTATTAGAATTCCGCGTAAATACCAACGTTTTTGAAGTTTTTCTCACTCATTACGAGACTTTCCATTCCAATGACTATTGTTGGACTCGGATTCGGAATAGTTTAGTACACACGCATTATTTTTGCCACACAAATACGCGTGATCAATTTAGTATTCCGTTCGAATGTATTTGTAATTTTTTTAATTATGAAATTTGGGAACACAGAGAACTACATATCCGCGGTATTTTTAAAGCTATTAAAGACAATATAAGAGTTAAATAAATGATTAGATGGAAAGTAGGCGTCATGAGTTCCGTTTGGATCATATTGTTTGCTTTGTACAGTCTTGCCGCCATCCAACGTATTCGGGGACGCCAGTCTTTTTCGGGCTCTTTTGGAATTCCACCGCACTGCTTTTTAGATTACGGAAGGAACGCTCGATCGAAAGAAGGGGAGGAACGTGGAGCGAGTGTTGGTCGTCGCATCGCATCATCGCTCGTCCCGTACCAAGTTGCTCAAGCGGCGACCCGTCTTATCGACCTCGTCAGTTGCTACGCATCACCACTCGGAAGGGTCACGAGGCAGCGGACAGACTATCCCTCCCTCCCCCATTCACTCCCTTCCCCCTTTCACTCCCTTCCCCCTTTCACTCCCTCCCCCTTCACCCCTTACCCACATTCACTCCCTTCCCCCTTTCACTCCCTCCCCCTTCACTCCCTCCCCCTTCACTCCCTCCCCTCTACTCCCTTCACCATTCAGTCCCTCTTATCCTCCCATCCACCTCCACCCCGACACTATCTCTCGCATAGCGCTTGATCCATCCTTCCTAACTCGTGTCAATTTCCAACGCGCCCATTCCGCAGCAGATGGTGGATCCTCACCGTCCGCCCTCTTCGCTAACTGACCCTCTCTTTACTCTGTCTCTCTCTTTACTCTGTCTCTCTCTCTCCCTCTCTCTGTATTCACTCTCCATTCTCTCTTTCTCTACATATCCTCCGCTTCCTTCCCAAAATCCGCCACTTGCGCTCAAATACTCTTCTCTCTTCCCCACCGCTCTCCACCTTACTGCTCACATGTTTTGCGTTGACACAAAGAGATACATTATTACAATTCGCCCGTCGTATTAATCTACTGCAGTGGTTTCCAAACTGTAAGGCGCGATCTATAGGTCGGGGGCCGAAAAGGATTTCTCATATACATATTTACTATCCAAATCTTGAGACCTGCAACATGCAGCAGCCGCATTCTAGCCCTCTAATGGCTAGGACGTATCGTTTGCGTTCATGTTTTTCCTTAAGGTGGTTTTATTGATGGTAAATGTATGTCCAGCAGGTATTGCTTATGAGCATGGTACAGAGGGGGAACTCGAAGATAGTTTTCTTAGGTGAGGGGGGCGCGGCTTTGTAATGTTTGTGAACCGCTGATCTAGTGTATGATCGTTGCTGCATTGGGCCATGGAAACATTCAGAAGCGCGGAAGTAAAGACAACAAGAAAAAGATTTAATGGAGGAATCTTATCGCTAGGGCCCAGAGGAAAATCCAGGAGAGAAGGGGCGAATTCAGGAGAGAAGGGGGTGAATCCAGGAGAGAAGGGGGCGAATTCAGGAGAGAAGGGGGCGAATCCAGGAGAGAAGGGGGTGAATCCAGGAGAGAAGGGGGTGCATCCAGGAGAGAAGGGGGCGAATTCAGGAGAGAAGGGGGTGAATCCAGGAGAGAAGGGGGCGAATCCAGGAGAGAAGGGGGCGAATTCAGGAGAGAAGGGGCGAATCCAGGAGAGAAGGGGGCGAATCCAGGAGAGAAGGGGGCGAATTCAGGAGAGAAGGGGCGAATCCAGGAGAGAAGGGGGTGCATCCAGGAGAGAAGGGGGAGAATTCAGGAGAGAAGAGGGCGAATTCAGGAGAGAAGGGGGTGAATCCAGGTGGGTGAGAGCAAATCCAGAAGGGGGCAATAGGAGAGATCGCCATCGGATGCATTTTTATGTACATTCCGTGCGAAATTCCTCGATTCTGCGCTGCAAATTAGGTCGAGGTTAGTTCAAGGGAAAGAAAGATCCTGTCAGCGGTGTGGAGATTCAGAGCAAAGGGTCGTCGGCATTGACGTATCCAAAAAGAGAAACTTCTCTTTCCTTTAAATTTTCATGACATATCTCACAAAGTCATACCGCGCACTTCTTGACGTTCCACGGCACGTAGCCGAGTAAATACACACGTGAGCGCATAATACGTGTCCGAGTGTTGAAGGCAGATGTACGAGAGCCGCAAAAGAAAACTAAAACCGCTGCTAATTTTTCTTGCACTCGATATTTATAAATTTTAGGCTTCAATTAAGAAGTTCTCTTTCTTGCGTACTCCGTGTTTTCTCCTATCATTTGAGTCACCTCCTCCTCCAACATCTTATTTAGACAAATACACATTCCTTATTGCCGCCTGATCGCCTCGATTCTGTTCGAAAATATTCAAATCCTCCAATTTCATCACTAAATCATTCTATCCATAGACAACTCTAATTTTAAAAGGAATTTTAGAGTCTGCAATCAAATGAAAAACTGTTTCTCTTATAACTATAAAAAAATTGGGAAGGTCAGATGCGCATTTCTGCTACAAAGCAGCCGTCATCAGTGGTGATTAACGGCTAGTAGACCGTAAAAAAAGTATCACAACCGACCCCGGCTGCTTTTCTGCAGAAACACTCATCTATTTTTCCAGGTATTTTTATGCTTCTTAGATAAATAATTTTTCAATCCGAAGCTTCTGGTGCGCGCTCTCTCTCTCTGCCTTGAATTCATTATCAAAGTCAACCGAAAATTATCAAAAGCAGAAATCCAGTAAATGGCAGACAAGGAGAATGCAAATCCGTGAGAGCGAGAAGAAAAATAAAATGCGTGAGGGAAGAATCGTATTACGTTTTTCCATCGGAGCAAAGAAGCGCAGATGCATTGCCGGCTGCATATATTCGCAGCTGCATGTGTCTCTTGGCGATCTATTCCGATTACTCCCAAGAAGCTGATCCTAGATCCACCAATTTATCACCGTGCATAGCTCTCATACGGTGCAATCAATCCTGAAAATCTCCAAGGTGTGGGATTCCTGAGATATTGCCCGTACAGACGGACGGACGGACAAACCGAATACAGGAGTGATCTTTTTAGGAAAAAACGCTAAAAATGATAAGGAAAAAAGAGCGAAGACGCATGCCACTCATGAATAGAGAACCATTCGACGGAATCACAGTGAGAATAAAGCAGGGGTACCCAAAGTACGGCCTACGGGCCGAATGCGGCCCACGAAGGTTTTTTGTGCGGCCAGCGAGGGTGTGATGCAAAACCTATCCGAAAAATTTAACACACAAGTTTATACATTTTATGAAAATTTTGATATTAAAACTTTTAATACTGAAATGTTAAACCTTATTTAGACTTGACTTCCACTTATATGGCTCCTTCGAAGCAGGGCAGAGAACCGACATTTTTTCGCTCCGGTTTTCATTCCGGTTCACACAAAACAAAAAATTTCGGCTCGGTTCCGGTTTCGCTCCAGGAAACAGCATTGAAACGGTTTTTTTCGCCCCGACTTTGAATTCTTGGGGAAAATTTCAAAATAATTCCAAAAGAATCTTTATTAATTAATGTTATTTTTTATTTAAACCAAATAAATCTTCACTATCTAAAATCAAGAAGACGAAAATAGATATCCGCATGTAACATCGCAGAAACGCCCCCTCCCGCCATGCAACGAACAGTAAAACATTGTATGATTTCCTTATTACTTTTCTCGTTATTATGCGTTCTTTGCACGAATTGAACGCACACAGGGGAGGTCGTTTCGGTCCGTCCGTCCGTCCGCATGTTTAAACTCGGAAACCGCTGTACGTATTATAATGAAATTTGGTATTGGGGAGTTTTGCTAAATTTTATCGACCGATTTCAATTTTGGTTAAAATCGGACAATAATTAAGGCCACTTTACATGAAGACCTACATGTATTTTACAACGTACTTCGCAAGAATCTCATTAAATACTTATCTGAGAGAAAAATATTGAGAACATAAGTTAAATAAAATATTGAAATACGTATTTTTTGTCAAATAATTTTTCCCTTAAAACATAAGGTTAACGATAAATTTTAAGAAACGGAAATAACGCATTTACGTATTTATATGATTTTGGATGTTCTTTTGTTCATTAAAAAAATTATAATTTAAAATTTAACGACTCGGTAACCGCTGATGTATTTTGATCACATTTGGTATTGGGAAGTTTTACTAAAAATGGTCGACCGATTCCGGTTTTGGTTAAAATCGGACTAAAATAACGACCACTTTACATGAAGACATCCATTATTTTACAACATGCCTCGTTTTCAAATCCGGAACCGCTGGACGTATTTTGATGAAATTTGGTATTGGGAAGTTTTATTAAAATTATTCGATCTCAAAGAACGCATCATAATGAGTTCACTCCAACAGTACATTTGAATGTAGAATGTAATTCATAGAGAGTTGTTCAAAGAAGAGTTACTTAACTATTTGTTTAACATAATTATTTAGATATTAATATTACAAATACTATTATTATAATAAAAGTCTAGATTTTATGTATATATGTTTATGTATAACGCTGACATCATCAACGGCACATTTTAACGCGTTTTTAACAAAGTTCCCGATCAGGTGGAAGGTTGAAATTTCGCAGGAATGTTTGATTCAGATATAAAAATGAAATGATGAAACAAAATGCGGAAAATGACCCAGGTTCGACTCCAGGGGGACGATTTCCGTTTCCCGTAAGAAAACACGTAAAGATCGACTTTTTAAAGTGCAGGCTTTTATTCTTTTGGAATTTAAAATTATAAATAATTGATGTACGACCTTCAAATTTAAATTATGTTTTAGGAAAATTAATGAAGTTTCTTATTCTATTCCTCTTTTTCCGTCTACCGTTCGAAATATCTCATATTAAACATTTAAATCACATATTTTGGGAAAATATCGCCTTTTAAACGGGATGTTGCCTTGCCGACCACGTCATTGTTAAATTTCGAGAATCAATTGTTCTCTCAACCCGCATACGTGTAATATATACGAGTGCATAGATTGCCTTAACTTATCGTAGGATTTTTCGCGAAAATACGTAATCCTAATGGGACTGGGATTTAGTTTGGATTCTTTTGCTTATCTAAACGACTATGTAGATGTAGAGTAAGAGAGAGGGGAATGCGGGGAGGGAGATAGGAAGGATAGGAAGGGATATACATAGAGAGTAAGGGAGGTATAGATTTAGAAAAGGAGGGGAGGAAAGAGATAAAGAGGGAGACGGAGAAAAAGAGGGAGAGCTATGGATTGTGACAGGAGGGAATGAGAGAGGGGCGAGTTGGCAGAAAAGAGAGGCAGAGAGAGGGAGGGAGAGAGGCAGAGAGAGGGAGGGAGAGAGGTAGGGAGGGAATATTGTTATTTATCCGTCATATGACGGGCATTACACTAGTACAATATATAATTACATAAATTTTCTTAAGACGACGAGTATGTACACAGTAACATTTAACAGAAGTAAGAATACCTCAAAACACGACTGCGGAGCGATCCTTCCTGAATAAATTTTAATGAAAGACTGCCAGATATAAGGGTTCAATGCATATGGAGAAGGGATGGAAGTTTATGGGGACAACAACCTCCAACTTTAAGCAAAATCCAAGTTTATAAGAGCAAGACAACCAACATCCTTTGCCGTATTCGGTGTTGAAAAGTGAGGCTTTCAAAAAGGACTCATATTAAAGGAAAAGGAAAAACCCTTCTTTCGCTCCCACCGTTTATGCGAACCGAAAAAACGGAACGAAATAAATAGCGGTTTTCGGTTTGGGTTCAGAAACAATTTGTTTTCGGTTCGGGTTCGGTTTAACTACAGCTAAAATAACGGTTTTTTTCGGTTTCGGTTTTCGGTTCGGTTCCGGTTCGATGTCCTGCTTAGAACATACAGATAACTTCCGATTTAATCTCTAATATGGCCCGCCAAAGAATTGAAAACTGCCAATGCGGCCCGTCGAAGGATTTGCAACCACCGTTGCGACCCGCCAGTAAGAAATGTTTGGGTGCCACTGGTATCAAGGAAGTGAGCGTGTAGTTTAGAACTCAAGGATTTAGAGGTGTCTTCCAATGCCACGTGCGATTAAAAGCATTTATTGTTTGCTTTTTAATCGCGCCTTTCACAGTTATGCAGGGAAAATCTTTTGTCCGTGGCTCGATTCCTTTTAGCGTTTTCTGATCGATACAATAAGAATGGACATCCAATAACAGAATGGGAGCTCTAAAAGATATTCATCGTCGGATGGCAAGCCAGCGCCAAAAGTGCTACGCCATCGTAGCGGAGCGGAGAAGCGAAGAGTGCGAATCGATTCTTTCATTCGCCGACCGCGAAAATGCCTTCGAGTCATTCAAAGCGTCCGCCGAACAATATGAAGCGAAGAAACAAAGCATAGCGGTATACACAAATAAATCTCGCCGCGGAGACAGGAGATGCCAGGAAGATTACGATTTGAGAAGAGCACGTGGCAATATCCTCAACATACGACACACGAATAGTTAAAAGACATTCGATAAATGTAATATGTACTCGTTCGATAACGCTCGGATGTCGGTCTCGCTGCGACATTTCCTAACGACCGTCGTCAAGGTCTCTTCCGTTTGAGAAGAGTGATTGGGATAACGATCCTTCTGCGATGAATGCTTCGAACGATGGGAATGGGGAGGGCCATGAGACGGGGCCTAGACAAGCATTCCCATTCACAACTCGTGAGCTTCGTTCCCACGGAAGGGCCTCGCTCTGGCCAAGTGCGAGGAAGAAGGAACACGACGAATGCGAAGGTGCTTCTAACGTTTATCTCTTTGGAAAATGAAACGCTCTATCTGAAAGAGGCCTTCACAATCGCTTTTACTTCGCCGAGAGGCCGTTTAATCTGAGCTTTTCTTTAAGTTCTAGGAGATATATATCTCTCGAAGAAGAAGTTGAGACCTCGGCAAACATTATATATCCGTTCCGTCGAACGCTTATGCACTTTTGCATTAGTTCTTTTTTCACCGCAAACGTATTCAAGGACAACCGGAACTCCGTAGAATTAGAGACGACGTCTTCTAATTATTGGATCTATGGATGTTTAGGCCGCAACTCACCAGACGCGTTGTGTGAGTTTTGCTGTGTACAAATTCAAACATTCTTTGATCCCACTTGAGCAGCGTATCCCGATCGGTGGTTCGTGTTACCCTAGGGGTTCGCCAAATAAATCTGAGGCGTTACCGAGAATTTTTTTGTAATGGCGTCTTTTTCACTTTCTTGGTTTTACAGTTCTTACCAATATTTTATTCTCTTTCAAATTACTTGCAAGATTTTATTTTCAATTTTTTCTCTTACTTCAAGAATTATATTTATACAGGTAAGCCCCGCTTAACTTGAGATCTCCGCGTTAAGCGAAAATCCGCGTTCGCCGGGGCACCATACCCTTTAGGTTAGGGCTTCTAATTAACCGGCATTTTCACTAACCGGGGTTACGGTGAATGTTCCATCAACTAACCGGTAAAATAAACTATGTATACGGTAATGTACGGCCGGCCCTCTTTCGTATAGTCGTTTGCGAATCTCGGTCGTGAATTGACGACGATTCCGTTATTTTCTGCATATGATAAAATTAAGAAAAAGTGACAAAGTAGCTTACATTATTCCATGAGGTTCTCTCCAAATACTGCGATTTTAGAATTGCAACATATGTTGCGTTGATAGTGCAAGCCACGAAGGGCTAAAGATTAGGAAGGGCGAGAGTGGAGGGTACCTAACTGCCTAGACATCACGGCGAGTAGAATATCTCTCCAGCAGTGTTGCCAGACCTATCACGTATATGGTATTCATAACATATTTTTCCCCTTATGTACTATATATCGTATTGACTTGGATGTGGTACTAAAAAATTCAAATATTTCGGAACTGGACTCCATGGTAATAGTCAAATTGAAAAAAAAATATTTTAAGAGAATAGCTCCATAAACTTGTCGGCCGTAATTTCCAGCTGATTAGATCTCGCTTCCATGGTTCCTTTTGTTTTCCATTCCCTCTTCTACCTCCCCCAACCACAACCATCACCAATAAGAACTGCAAGAAATAAGATAATTTGCACAATACCTGCGGGCAATAAGCAATTTGTTAAATAAATTAGAAATTGAAATGTACAAGCAAACAACTATTTGTTCAATGTATGTTGATTAACAATGAAAATAAAGTGTTTTTGAAACTAAACTACTATACATTATATACATTCAAACATTAAGATCCCTCCTCGCGTACTACATGTTTTTTATACCTACGTAAAAAGTAGTTTGTGATGTGTAGCGTTATCGCTTTATTGTTATTTATAATGATATGTTAATACGGTGAATTAACATTGTAATATGTTAATACGGTGAATTAACATTGTAATAAATAATTGTCAAAAACTATAGATTTTAAAAATAAAAATCATCAAAAACATTCTTTACGTCGTGGATCATATTTCTATATCCGTTTTTCAAATGTTTTCCGCCTTAGGAGATATAATTTTTGTGTTAGACACGTGAAATGTACAGGGAGAAGAATGAAATTGGCCACCAGACAATGCAATACTATGCAACACTGCTGAAATATCACAATATTTAGAATACTTGATGAAATTTGATGAAAACTAAAAAATTATAAGATATTAGCCTGCGGTCACACTGTGCATAAGATATGTATTTATATATATTTTTCTTAATTTTAATTTGAAAGCGGGGGATCACCTGTATTTATAAAAACCGATGACAACATCAGAGATACTGATTTTATTGTAAACGTTTACATACTATGTGCTATATAAATTTCTTATTTTTAATGAATTAAATGCATTCAAAAATATTTGTTTTTACAGAATTTAATCTCCATTATAAGGGGTTCGCCGCTAAAACTGTTGCAACTCGAGGGGTTCGCGAAGATAAAAGGTTAACCCAAGGGGTTCACGACGAGAAATAGGTTAGCTCAAGGGGTTCGCGAAGTGAAAAAGGTTGGGAACCGCTGCACTAGAGAAATAGGAACTCGGCGTGCTTCGCATGCGCTTTTCTGCCTCCTGCCGTTTGGCAAGTACATATATCGATCAATTGATATTGTACCTATTTAGGAAAAGTCTCCCGTGATCCCAATCTTATCTCGTCGTCGCCACAGCAGTTTAATCGAAGCGACGGTTGTCTTCCTCTTTTTCGATTGCCACATTCTCTCTCTGTGTGTTTATATGTATGCAGTGCCTTAACTAGGGTATGGCAAAGGTGGCATTTGCCATAGGCGACGCCTGTTTAAGGCGTCTAACGATCCAGCAAAAATGCCAAAAGTTTATTTTCCTCTAAATAACTATTGATTTAAGGCTCAAATGTTAAAGTTAAGTTTAATAAAATGCCACTATTCTCTATTAAAATGCAGAAAAAATAATATTCTATATAACTTAGATGTTTCCTTAAATTTTGCCATAGGCGCCATATCCCCCAGTTACGTCTCTGTATATATGTATGTATGTATTTATATATTACTATTTATGATTTAAAATCATTATCAATACGATAATTATATTGCATTTATAAATGACTAATGGTTAGGTGAATTTCTTTGGACATTCATTTGTTTTTTTTTGTTCTATCAAATTTCACGACAAAGACTTATATATATATATATATATATATATATATATATATATATATATATATATATATATGTGTGTGTGTGTGTGTGTGTGTTTATATATGTATAAATGTGCATCAAAATCATTATCTGTGTAACATATATATTGTATTTATAAATGTCAAGAGGAGACAGTCTCCATCTCGCCCCAATAAAGACTTGATTCAATTCAATTCTCTCTCTCTCTCTCCTAATACCGAAAAACGATGATTGTTCCGGCGAGGTAGGAAGATTGGCCCTAGAAGTACGTTCTGGCGCTCAGTCTTTCGGAAATGGCGAGATATTAAAGAAAAACGATGCATTCGATTCTGTCGAAGAAGATGCGATATATGAGCATGATCTCGCAGATTGCTTAATAAATACACGACGCGTGGGAAAAGGCGAAAAAATTATATCACGATAAGGAAAATATCCAAGATGTTCGTTTTGCCAGGGGGATAATTATACAATGGCGAATTTTGAATGACCGCAAATGCAATTTTTCATATGCATAATAAGGTATTGTTTGATCACATAAGAATTAGCGATGAATTCGGTAAGTTGAGGTACGGTGTTTGTTTACGTTGGCTGAGTATTTATTTGCAGTCATTATAATGGAAGACAAAGAATGCCCGAAAGAACGCGGTGCACAGAGGGTGGGTGCATCGTAGAAGTGATGAAGAACAAAAAACATCAATGTCTAAATATGAGTACATATATATACAAATAAATACGCGAACGAATAAATCATTTCATCGGCTAAGACCATAGATGATTATTGATCAAATTGTTAATTTATACAGAGGGCGCTGGAATCCACCACCGCTCGCAACGCCTATTCTAGCCTTCCCGAAGTCGCTTGTCTGTGGGAAGAAACACGTGACCCGCGGAGAATGCTTTAGAGGTCATTCTCATTCGAACGCCAATCCAACGATCGCTCTCTTCCCCCTTCCATCTCCTCCGCTCTCTGCCTCTCTCCGTGAAATACGTGTCACCGATTGCGATGCCCTCTAGAGGCTTACGCGCCGCACTACCGACCGATGTCTCAGTACGAAAGCAATAAAACGGTCTATTAATATGCAATAATTGCGATAAGGCTCGAGAAAGATAGATAAAGAGCATTTCCTTATTTCCCTTCGCTGCAAAATAACGGCGATTTCTCGGAAGGGTGGCAACTATATCCTCCAAACGATTACCTTTCAAAAGAGGATCATCTGCTTTAAGGAATTAGTGAGCCTTCATTTGTTATTTGAGGCTCCACGAGATAAAGAGAGAGGAAATTGTTTGAAGCAGTCATTGGAAGTGGACATTTTTTATCTTCCTGTTATTTATATCCACGGCAAATATAGGTCGAACAAAAGAATCAAACAATGGAATTCATGATACAGATATGCCGTAATGTGAGGACCGTCAAAATATTTTCCCATTCCGTTCGATTGCTTTCCCTCCCACTCTCTCCCTTCCACTTTCTCCTATTTTCTCCTTCGAGTTCCCGCCCAATCTCTCCCATTCCCTGCCCCCCTCTCCCTCCCCCCTTGCATCCATCTCAATTCCAACCCCCTCCTCCCTCTTCCTCTCCCCTCCCTCTCATACTCCCACGCCATAGCATTGTCCCCCTTTCCTCCCGTGTCTTTCTCTCACTCTCCCTCTCTCTCCTGTGTTATCTCCCATTCTGTCTCTTCCCCATCCCTCTCCTCTCCTCCTCTCCCCTATTGGCCTTCGCACCCATTTACCTCTGGGGTCGGAGGCAGGTCCACAGAGGATGCCGTCGAGGGCGGGGGGAGGATATAGGTGGGTGGAGGGGGGCGTGGGGGAGAGATGCGGGTTAAGGACACTGACTGCAGCGAAGGCTCGAATGAAGAAACCTTTATGGCGTGGGTCGCATTGACGAGTGGGAAGGGAACGCATCGCCCTGCGACATAATAGGTAATCGCCTAGCATATCAATTATGTAAAGAGGAAAGTTTGTCTGTCTGTCCTCGATGCACCGCGAAAGTCAGCGCATCTAAACTTCGCGTGGAATCCACTTTCATCGAGGGGAAGGTCGAGGGCTACGTTTGCATCCGATTCCAAGGTCCCGAAGTTCGATTTCAGGAGATTTTTTGGCACTTGCCCTTTTGCTACCCACAAATTTTCCCGAAGATGACGAGAAATGGAACTACGTGGAGGTTGTATTTACTGTTTATTAGAAATTCGTTTTTTTAGCGTTAGGGTAAAAACATAGTGGAGCCTCGCACTAAGCATCGCATCAAGCACCGACTCAATCAGCGCATCAAGCATCAGGGCTTTCATAGTGGTGCATCGACTCACGACTTTCTCCCCAGTCTGATTCTAGAACTCGATATAGAAACACATCCTTCTACTTGTTATAGCTGTACTAAAGTTTAGTGTGTGTAGTGTTGTTTGTAATACTTTTTTATATGCATTGATTTACTTCAAAAGTGTCATATTATCACCTCTCAGATTTGTAATGTCTTCAGACAGTGCAAGTGATTTATCGACAAGTGCGACAGTTAAATGGTGGATGACGAATAATACAGATCTATTGCGATGTCCTCTATCCCGCTTGTCCCACACTGCTGCGCGAAGAAATACTTCCGCTATCAATCTTTCTTTTTCCATATTTAAACGGCAATCCTTAATTCACAATGAACTATGCCACACTAAATAATCTACTGGTACCCGGGTGCCTGTGAGCCAGACTGGGGTGTCCTTGAGCGCACCAATCAGAAGCCAGTTTGATTCCTTGATAGATGCGATGCTTTAGTCGATGCTTGGTGCGAGGGTCGATGCTTCACTATGAAAGGGCACATTTAACACAATGTGTTTGATTTGGAGACAGATGCGATGCTCGAATCGATGCTTGATGCGATGCTTAGTGCGAGGCTCCACTATGTTTTTACCCTTAGAGATTAAAGTCGTGCTGGAGATTGAAGTCCTGCGGGGTGCCTGCACCGTCATTCCTGCACCAATGGAGATTGGGTGCATGAAGCAGAGAAAACGACGTAAAACTAAAGATCTATGAGATACACATATGTACAATACGTAGTTTGTTGACCTGTGATTAGTTCCGGCGGCTGCCGAAAAAAAAATTTATTAGTCCAATCTGTAGAAATAACAGTGGATTTGAGGGCGGGAATGGTGCGACGAAGGTGTTGGGAGGGTTGAATGCCGAAGGGGTGGACTTCACCGATTGGACCCTCCCTCTCGTCCGCACATCCTGGCGAAAGGATGCTTGAGAAAACGATTGGAAATAATTGGAATAAAAAAGCGAAAATATCGCGACTATTTACGGAGATTCGACGCATTCAACATGGAGCGACAATTCCGCGGATAATGGAATTGGAGCAGAAAACTTCCATCGCATCGAAATCATGTCCCTTCCTGATATTCTATCATAAAGGTTCTCAATCTGTATTTGGCGCTGTGATTTTGAAATTGGCCGAAATCGACTGTCGATGTGTTTGAGAAAAACAAGTGAAGGCCACTGTTGACGCGCCACTCTTTCGATAACGTGAAGAAGTCTCGGTTATAACAAATCGCTGCGTTTGACCATCGCAAATTTGTACTATTTCGCCCATCAGATAGGTAGTAAAAAAGATTCAGAGTAATTTTATTTCCAATTCTAATGATTACGGTTTTGTAATTATTTTTACAATTTGTACATAATCTGCATTAAAGTAATTCAATAGATTTTTGCTTATATTATTAAATTATTGTAACAACTTGACAAATTGTATTTCTATTAATTTGGAGTCTTATCATTTAAAAAACCATTATATGGGACTTAAGTTCATTTTTACTTCATGCAGCAAATAATTATTGTTCCATATAATTCTTTTTTCTTAAGAGATGTTTTAAACCTATTACGAATCGTTAAATATTGCTAATGGGTATTAGTGTCTTAAGTGTATGCATTGTTAACTCAAATAAACGCCTAGTAAACCGGTTCGAACCGGTGACCGGACTCGTATATTTTCTAAAGGAACTGAACCGCAACGAAACCAGAGCATTGTAATATTCTCGGATCCGAACCTGAACAGAACCGATATTTTATATTTTATATTTCACCTATCCTTTTTGAAGAATGTATAATTTACAGTTTATAAGGGTATTATTAATGCAAATAATAACAATTTTGTATTTGTCACAGAAACAGAATAGTCCTCATCGCTAATGATCATCATGGTCATATTATTGCTAAATTTGTATTGATAATTTACCCCATTTAAAAATGTCGTGATTTTTTTATACATAAATATTTTGATGTTGGGAAATTTCCTTTGCATAAATATTTTTATAAAAATTTGGGTGAAACGCTTCGCGTGCTCGTGGGAGGTTTTCTGGCGTCGATGGCTCAAGTATACTTTACAACAAATTCTTTATAGATGTGAAACATAGGTGTAGACTTGCACAAAATGATAACTCTTAGCATTTCATTTCTAGACGGGCGTAGTTTGACGATTATCCAATGAAATTCACTCAAGGTTAATCCAAAATTTAGCCCTCGAAACTGAAGGTTAATTATGCTGCGCGGAGCCATCCACATGGAGGCATTAAGGAATTGTGATTAGGCGAATCTTCACTTAATAATCATTAACGTGACTGATCATTCGTAGTCCTGCAGCGCGCTAGGACGCCCAAATTTGGCTCGGAACGATCTAAAGCGGACTTGGTGATTTGGTGGAAAGGACAGGTGCCGTATTAGGGGCAGGGAGCGGGGGAGTGATCCACTGGATGAAGGAGTGATCCAGTGAAGGAGGGAGTGAGTGGATGAGGGAGTGATCCAGTGGAGAAGGGAGTGAGTGGAGGAGGTAGTGAGTAGAGGAGGGATTGAGTAGAGGAGGGAGTGAATGGAGGAGGGAGTGAGTGGAGGAGGGAGGGAGGATGCGCTCTCCGAGACCGGAGGTATAATTTGCTCTCGAAGACAAATGACGTGCGAGAGAGAAAAAGGAAAGGCAAAAACGGCGGTTAATCAATTTTTCAGTCTATGAGATACTCTATTATTTTGACTTAATGTTTCTTTCCTGTTAGCTTGATCTTCTGCAATTAAATTTCTAATTATATGATGACACTGCATCGACATTTTTCATTCTATTTTAAGAGGTCTTTCGGATATGTAATTTACTTTGTCTCCGCCTAATCACTATTCTAAACATTTCCTTTCAATAAGATTCCCTTACGTAAAAGAAGGTTAGTTACCCATTCTTCTCCCTTATGTCCAATTATACCATGTCTTTTGTCCTCTGGAAGATTTAATCTAAGAAAATTAAGCATATTCTATATTTTATTACTATTAAAATTCGCTACATCAGTGGTCGCCAGTCACATGCCTGCTAGCAAGACAACGACCGCGAACAGGGTTTTAGGTATCCGTAAGAATTTTAAAATAGTCATAAAATAAAAAATTGAATTTTTAAGAGAACCAAAATGATTACTTCTTTGACAATTCTGCTTACTATATATCATTCAAGCGTAAAAAGATGTAGTTTGAGAGATGAAATTCTCTTTTTTATCTCTCCGTTGCAATCGTATGCATAAATTCATTTGGAGTCAGTCAAACATTAAAAACCCCTCCTTTTAGTTCTCATCCCAAGAAAAGCCGGCAAACTCTGACCATTGTATGACCTTCAGACTGACAGACGGACGAATGAATTGTGTACGATAGGCACCTTTTAGGCGCGATCTTAAAAGAAAAAGCGCCGAATGTAATTGTTATTCCATTATGTCCTTCGCTACGAATGTATGGAGCTTTGCCTCTGAACTCATGTAATTGAAATTTAGTATTGATGCTTTATGAAATAACTGAATGACGAAAATCGAGTTGAATCACATGATCTCAGCAAACATTTTCCCGGAAACAAAATTGAACTACTTGCGATACCGGTTAAATTATTCCTATGAATACTAATAACTTCTTTTTATAAGTTGTAGATTAGAAAAAAACGAAGCATATCTTATAGTTCGAATTTTTCCTGATTCTCTAGCGTTAGATTTTCTCAGAGATTAAAAAATAACTTAACAAAAGTTTATTTAACAGTATATTCGTATTTCATCTGACTAATAGGGGTGAAACTTAATAAAAAATCCGCTATTTCTATTCCTGGATAACCTGACAAAATTAGATAAAATTTGATCAGATTTTTAACGCTTTAACTGTTAAGTTTATGAAATGTGAGAATTGGAGATATGCTGAGTTTAAAAAAATAGAAAATCAATATTTCACAATATTAAATTATAACAATACATGTAACTTTATTTCATACA
Source organism: Tanypteryx hageni (assembly GCA_028673005.1). Taxonomy (NCBI): domain Eukaryota; kingdom Metazoa; phylum Arthropoda; class Insecta; order Odonata; family Petaluridae; genus Tanypteryx; species Tanypteryx hageni. Next base: position 87,775,489 of record CM054118.1, on the reverse strand, counting down.
AAATGGTGTATTTTTCTTTGTTAGTAATTTAAAGATGTTTTTTGTTGTGATATAACGCGTGTGTGGTACTGAAGGCACAAAAAAACATTTAACGCATAAACTCGCTCATAGCAGTTAAAACGTTAAGAAAAGCGGCAAATAGTATTCGAGTATCGTCTTTATGGGGAAATTCGATTTTGCGTGTTACGATAAGTCGTGTATAACAAATAAAATCCGAAAAATTGACATGGGGACGCTTAAAAATACCTTGCTGACCTCCGAAATATGCGGACTACTTCGAAAATTGCTAACGAAAGAACTGTCGGAGGTCAATTGCGTAATTAAGAACGTTGGATTTTTACTATAATAAATCATCCTAATGACACTGTAGACATTTGAAAAAGATGAGGTAGAGTTGTACAATCAATGTATTGCAAACGAAGAAACTCTCCATTACAATGGCATAAGATCAACCAAAAATTGAACGAAAAGCGTAAATAATTCGTGATGAGTGTAAGTGGGAGAACTATAACGTTCCAAGGTAGTCGGCAACGTAGCAATTTAGGTTCGCGCGTATTGGATGAGTCAACGTCGTATTGGCACAAACGCCCTTGCGACCGACGGTCGGAGAAACACGTTAGAGAAGGGGAAAGGAGAGGGAGAGAAGGGAATGAAAGAGGGAGGATGAAGAGAGGAGGAAGAGGAGGAAGAGAGGAGAGAGAGAGGAGGAAGGGAGGAAAAGGAGAAGGGAGAGGAGGGAGAGAGAGATTTGAGAGGGGGAGGAGGAAGGGAGGATATGGGGATAGAGTGAGAGAGAGAGAGGATGTAGGGGTGTGAATGGAGATGGGAATTTGTGGTGGAGGGACACGTAGATGAGAAATGGAAGTAGAAAGGGGTCTGAATCATGGGCGTCCACAGAAATTTCTCCAGAGGGGTGGAGCACAAATCTTTGAAAGAGAGCCATTGCTATTTTTTTAGATAATGGGCGTGGCTTCATAGAATGTGTTTAATCATATCTAGTGTCGTTTTTATTAACTGTATTTGTTACAAAAAATAGCAATTTTAGGCAACATTTTCACAGTTCCAGATTTCCAGTGGGGAGGGACAAGTGCCCCCGTTGCCCCCTCCCCCACTGCGGACGCCCATGGTCTGAATCTGGTTAAATACTCAGCAATCCACCGCAATTGGTGCGTGACGGGGGAATATCGTCTTATTCTCCCCTGAGGAGTCGGATGAGGTGAAGAATTGTGAGAATGGCGGGGAGACGCGGTGGAGGGACTATGGGAAGGAAAAATGAGTGAGATTTTGCAAACATTATTCATTCACGACGACTGCATTTAAGCAGAATTACATTAAATAATATTTCGGAATAATCGGAATATGTATTCCTCTGCGTTTCCTTTTTCATATCCAACCTTTCCGCACAGGCCCGGATTAAACCTTCCATGGGCCCTAGGCAAACATTAATTCGTCCTACCCCCTTACCTTCCTACGTCTTTTAAGCAAATATATTTTTCCAAAAGTAGTTTCAAAAAATTTTCGGTAGTGTTTTATTGCTATTGTTACTCGTACAAATCTTCATAATTTTATAGTTTAACTAAATTTCACCAAAATATCTATCTATTGAAATTGTACAAAATAAATGTGGTGTTTAAAGTGAACGAAACAAATCAACAATAAAAGTAATCATGGGTAATTGTTTATATATCCCTAATTTTGTAGGACATAAATAATGAAACGATAGAGCAGGTAGAAATCTAACAAACAGAAAGTATTTTCTACAGGTAGTTTTCTTGACTTCTTCTCAGCAAATGTATTGATAATGTATTCACAATCAATATTGTTGAATATTTCTTGCTCAATGCCTAAAAGTCCTTTTTTAACGTTTAATATATAAAAATGAAAATCCGACCGAGCTCGTGAATGGCCCCTCTAAATCGTGGACCCTCAGTCTAGTGTGCCTGGGCGATAAAACAGCCCGGCTTCCGCCGATTGCAACTCGCGCCGCCCTTTTCGGTTGGATGCGGTGTCCGTGCGACATCTCGGCCGGGGGTGGCTTTCTTCGGGGCGCGTTTCTTTTTTGTTTTTATATTTTAGAGGCGACGAGTCCTCGCACATCCCGCCGAACCTCATCGGACGACCCTCGGACGGAAAAAAATAACAAGGTCTCCCGATCCACCCTCGTTAGCTCATCGGTTTCGCGTATCGGAGAGGGAAACCGGATCGAAAGGAGTTCAAGGTCACGCGGGACCCAAACCGAGAGAAAGAAGGCGAAAGGACCGTCGGAGGGAAGAAGGAGAATTAGCAATAAGAAATAAGGGAATGCGTGGGAGAGGGGGAGGCAAGAGACACGGAGTGAAAGTCATTGAGGGGGTGATCGCCCTTGAGACCAAGGAAGCGTTACTCGAAGCCAGTTGGGCCACACGCAGGCGCGAACACGCGTGTTGTACCGACTCGACATCACCTTGGTTCGGTTCCTCTCCATGGACGAAAGAAAGAGAACGTTCGCAGAAAAAAGTGATCTTGGGGGGCGAAGGGAATAAGCGACGCATTAACGGTCTTGAGATGCGATATAATTCGGCAGAAATGTATGGAGAGAAAGAGAGAAAGCAGAGGAGATGGAGTGATGGAGGAGAGAGTGAAGGATGATGGAAGAAAAGAGAAAGTAGGAGAGAGAAGTGAGGGACAGATAGAGGGAGAGAGGAAGAGAGAGAGGAAGAGAGAGAGGAAGAGAGAGAGGAAGAGAGAGAGGAAGAGAGAGAGGAAGAGAGAGAGGAAGAGAGAGAGGAAGAGAGAGAGAGGAAGAGAGAGAGGAAGAGAGAGAGGAAGAGATAGAGGAAGAGAGAGAGGAAGAGAGAGAGGAAGAGAGAGAGGAAGAGACAGAGAAAGAGAGAGAGGAAGAGATAGAGGAAGAGAGAGAGGAAGAGATAGAGGAAGAGAGGGAGGAAGAGTGAGAGGAAGAGAGAGAGGAAGAGAGGGAGGAAGAGTGAGAGAGGAAGAGAGAGAGGAAGAGAGAGAGGAAGAGAGAGAGGAAGAGAGAGAGGAAGAGAGAGAGGAAGAGAGAGAGGAAGAGAGAGAGGAAGAGAGAGAGGAAGAGAGAGAGGAAGAGAGAGGGACAGAGAGGGAGAAACAGAGAGGAAGAGATAGAGAAAGAGAGAGAGGAAGAGAGAGAGGAAGAGAGAGAGGAAGAGAGAGGGACAGAGAGGGAGAAACAGAGAGGAAGAGATAGAGAAAGAGATAGAGAAAGAGGAAGATATAGAGAAAGAGGGACAGATATAGATAGATAGATAGATAGATAGATAATCGTCTTTATTCGGGCGAAATTTAGACCAGAAGGTCCATTCTTACATTTAACCCTTCGTCAATATAGTAAATACAAGAAAAAGAATAAAATAAAGTATAACAAAATACATTATATAAACATTATGTACCTAAATCATACAAATTAAAAAGATAAAATTGAATACAGATTTGTGTTTGTGGGGAAAATCTAGGTAAAAACAGACATGTCCTCCCTAGCAAAACCCACGCAGGAAAACACCCACTAAGAAGGGGGGTGTGAAAAACCTGCGAAAACCCTAGATAGTGTACATATGGTAATGCAAAACTACAACATTAAATAGAAAGGAGTATGTACAGTGGGAGAGTTCGTATATACAGCGTAATTATATACCGTCATAAAAAGGTACACGTAAAGGTAATAGCGTAATGTAAACAAGAAATATACAAGTATGCAGAATGAGATGAAATATACATGAAATATATATAATGAATGAATATAAAGAATGTTGTTGGAGCATGCATATTATAAGAAAGCAGGAAAAGATATAAAATACATAAATAATATAATACAATACAAAATAATATAAAACAATAGAAAATAAAAATAAAAATAAAAGTAACACAAAAATATACATAAACAATAGAAAAAAAATATATATATATATAAACAATAAAAAATTAAATTAAGAAATACAAAGTAATATAAGACAATACCAAAAAAAACTTGAGTAAGGATAATTTATGGGGATTGTAAAGAGATGATTAAGGATTACTTTGTTGTTTTAGAAAGTGAGTGACACAGGTGCGTTTGAATGAGTTTAAAGAGGGAGATAGAGAGAGAGGTAGATAGAGAGAAAGGGGAAGATAGAGAGAGAGGGAGAGATATAGAAAGAGTGACAGATAGAGAGGGAAGAGAGGGGGAGATAGAGAGGGTGATAGAGATAGAGAGAGTGAGGTAGAGAAAGAGATGGAGATAGAGAGAGGGAGAGAGATAGATAGCGGGGGAGAGATATAGAAAGAGGGAAGAGAGGGAGAGATAGAGAGGGAGATAGCGAGAGATAGAGGTTTTATGAAATTATACTATATCGTATGTGGATGTGGTTGGAAAAAGAAGTAATTTTCTACCTTGGAATAGAAGTCATTACAATATCCGTTAAGAAATAATTTTATAATTTGTTTGTATTTTGCAATTTATAACCCTTAAAAACATTATCGATTGACCTAAATGTTCGTAATCTCATACATAACCAATTTTTCCTACATGTTTTAGATCATGGGCCTGCAACCTTTTCAGCCTCGAGGGTGCATTTGTGAACTCAGAGAAGGATTGCGGGCGCCAAAAATAAAGCTAAAAGAAATAGTTAAAAATGTTAAATATTGAGTTTGACTATGGCATTAAATTAGCTACTTTGTAGCGAAATATCACAAACTCAGCTGAAAAACGAATTCAGTATAAAATGTTATCCGACCGTATCTTACTGCACCTCCCCAGCAAATGATTTGCCATAGCCCTAGTAGCGGGCGCCAAGGAATTCTATGAAGGGCGCCGGGTTGAGGTTTTTTTTTGAGTTTTAGACGATCGAGTCCGAATAATATTTCTGCTACTTTATTCACGCCACGAACCATGCAAATCAACAAAACCAAATCATCATTCACTCACATCAATTAAAAATTTACTTCTCATTAGATATGAATCTTCATGCATTGTGTGCCTATGGCGTGCCTTTTTCTGTAAGTATTAATAACAAAGACAGCAAGCAAAGCGTAAAGTGTACCCTGAAAATATGATCGAATCCTTCCTATGCCGACCGCGATTTTTATAGAGATTCTTTGAAAGCCGCACAAGAGTGTAGGTTGCTTCCGTCGATGGGGAATTGCGTTGAAATACTTCTGCACCTCCTGTTACTCTCGGCTTCTGCACCGTATTTATTCCACATAGTTATCCGATACACAAAGAGTTAGAGAGGCGCTGGAGATGTTCACTATAACTCATCGCATGCATTTCTACATTATCTCATATAATCAGTTTTAATGTTCCTTCCACTCTAGGATCTCCACTTCCCGCCTTTTCTCTCCGCTAATAACACTTTGATAATCCGCCATAATCCTTTACTATTGTTCCGTAATTTTAAATTACTTTTCGTGCAAAACTTAAAGCCGTTATCAAACTGAATGCGTTGAAATTGGATTTTTCTAAGGAGTCAACTCCGGGGTACCGCTTTATTTTCTCCGGGAGCGGTCCCGGAGGGAAGAAGGGGAAGGAGGCCATTGCGCTTTCACGAGGGAATGGGCGGGCGGTCGCTAGCGTAGGGGGGAGGGAGAGGGAGGGGGAAGGAGGGGGGAGGGAGGTAGGGAGGGATAGGGAGTGGGAAGGAGGGGGAAGGGAGGGGGAGGGAAAGAGGGGGAAGGGAGGAGGAAGGGGGAAGGGAGGGAAAGGGAGGGGGAGGGAGAGTGAGAGGGAGGGAGAGTGAGGGGGAGGGAGAGTGAGGGGGAGGGGTGGGAGGGAGAGGGATGGAGAAGGAGGGGGGGCGGGAGGGAGGGGGAAGGGAGGGGGAAGTGGGAAGGGAGGTGGGAGGAGGGGGAGGGGAGGGATGGGGAGGTGGAGGGAGGGAGGGGGAGAGCACGACGAATTGTTCGGAGACACTGCCTGCAGCGTTATGGGTGTGATGTTGGAAATGATGTGGGATATGTTGGATAGTTTTCAATTCATCCAGATTGCGTGGATTGCTGTTGTAGGCATTGCCTTTGATAAAAACCCGCAGAAAGAAGTCTAACGGCGACATATCTGACGAGCGTGGTGGCTCTCACTAACCTGTGATAAACGTTTCCTTTGGAAAACAGTCTACAAATGGAATAGAGGGAGGAGGGAAGAGAGGGAGGATGAGGAGAGGGAGGGGGAAAAGGGAGGAGTGGGGAGGAAGACATGGGGGAGGAAGAGTGGGAGGAGGAGGAGAGGGGGGGGAGAGTGGAGGGAGAGGGGTGGGAGGGGGAGAGTGGAGGGAGAGGGGTGGGAGGGGGAGAGTGGAGGGAGAGGGGTGGGAGGGGGAGAGAGAGAGAGGGGATGGAGGGGAAGAGGGATAGATAGCCGAATATCTAAACTCGGCCAGCTGTCAGGATGCTTGGGGAAGATCCAAAAGGGGTATATCCAAATTCGGCCAGGCGGAAATTTGAACATGAAGGAACATTGTACTCGGACCCACCGGGTTGGGTAAGTTAGGTGAAGTTTTTTTTGTTTCTTCCCACGTTCACTGTATTCCTGCCCTCGGGTTGGGTTGGATAGCGTTCATCTAAATATATATCAATCGTAGAAACTGAACGCAAGCTTCTTCGCCGACTGGCAATTCGTGGTACTTTAGAGGCATTTTGACTGATTCCACTGAAAGCCGCTAGGCGCTATAAAAATAATATGAATTAATTTGAAATGGTATATGGGCAAAATTATAATTTAGGATGTTATTGACAAAGAAATACTGTTTTCTACTAATTTTGAGGATAAGCGACTGGCAAGGAAAAGAATATTCGGCATCTTTTAAGCACACCAGCACGCTTTGTACAGTCAGCCCTAAGTCGGAATAAAGTGTGAAGGGAATTTGCGGGAGAGGAAGTGGATCAGGTAGTTAGGCCTGGTCGAATTTGGATGGCTTTTTCAAGTACCCTTATAACCGCTGGCCGAGTTTTGATACTATTAATGCGAATTTGGATGCAGCCATAGATAGATTTTATTTATTTATTTATTCATTAATATTTCACATACAGAACACAAAGGGCCAATTTACAGTGAAATCTTTAACTCAACAAACAAGAAACGCAAACATCCATGCCCTAGGCGGGATTCGAACCCCCGACCTTCGTATCCGTTGGCAGCTACTCAAACCACCCGTCTACCAAGGCTAACAAAGATATTCGTCTTTAGGGAGAGAGGGAGGATGAGGAAGAGAGGGAGGAAGAGAGGGAGGAAGAAAGGGAGGGAGAAAGGGAGGGAGAAAGGGAGGGAGAAAGGAAGGGAGAGGGGAGGGGAGGAAGAGGGAGATGAAGAGAGGTGGATGAGGGCAAAGAGAGGGGGCGTAGAGAAGAGAGAGAGAAAGTGGACAAAAGGATCGGGGCGAGGATGACAAGATTCGCAAATGGGGAAGGTGATGAAGAGGCGAAGGCGGGAGCAGGAGGAAAGGAGAGAGAGGGAGAGGAGGAGGAGGAGGAGGGAGTGGCCTGCGTTTAGGACGGGTTGGACGCAGGATGGGAAATCGAAATTGAAATAAGGGCACGCTGATGATATGTGGGTGAAGGTCAAGCGTAGAAGAAACTCCAGTATATGGTGCGTGTTCGAGCTACAGGTTGAGGCGTGGGGTAGGAAAAGGGGAGAGAGAGAGAGAGAGGGAGGGATGAGAGAGAGAGAGAAGGGGGTGGTGAGAGGAAAAGGAAAGCGGAGGAGGGCCCTGTCCCACATTCGGTCCCTCCTCCTATGGTCCCTCGCTCTTTTCCCTCGGACGCACTCTCTCATCAAAACATCCGATCGCTCCTCCAACCATCCCTCCGATCCTTTCTTTTTATGCATTCGAAAGGCCTTTCCCTGCGTCATCGGCGTGTTTGCGGAATATGACAACTTGTTGACGAACGCTAGTCTTTTATACAAAAGATATCAATTCGGCAAATTGTGATTTCCCTTGTCAGGTCTTTGTTTCACCTGCCTTAAAGCCGCTCATCTTGTTTCTCCTCTTTATTTCATAAATTGACGCAGGAAAACTAAGGATTTTGGCTGCGCTGCACCCCCTACCAAAATGTGACTTTATAATGCAGATGTAGATGCATTCCCCTATCCTCTTCCTTCTGCGGCCTCTTGCCTATTATGCCGCGTTCCCTAACTTTGTACCGACACTATTGCTCCAATGAAGCTGCTCTCTCTCTCTCTCTCTCCCACGTGATTTAGCACGTCACGATCCCGCAGTATTACACATATCCAATCCATACACCAGGGGTAGCCAAACCGCGGCTCTTTTAACTTAACGTGCGGCTCTTATTCATCTACAATCGGAGGGCGGATCAAGGCTTATCACGTCAGAATGCAGTAACGCGGTGCAACTAATGTAAGACGTTTTGGGGATGCTTAAGGGACATGCAGTCTCTCTGTATTCCTTCAAACGCAAGTTAAGTATATGCACTATTAAAACATTTTTGTGCTCAGAATGCGTGTCAAGCGGCTCTCGAGCCTAGGAATATTATCATATGCGGCTCTGAGGGTGAGCAGGATAGGCCACTCCTGCTCTCTCTGCTATAATTATTTGAAGAATTGGTTTGTTTGTTTGTGCAATTATGACGCAACAACTACAGAACGTAGAAGCAGGATGAAGGTGCCATTTTAACCGCAATAAAAAGGTAAGCAAAATGGGCGGTTTTTTAAAGCGATTTGAATGACCTTTTTCATTAAAAAATGTTTTTCTCTTTTAATTTTTCCCATTTAAATAACATGGGAATGAACGTATTGTTGGATTAACAATCTACTTGACAATCGTTATAAACAATTAGACTATTAATAAAAGCCTTAGTCTGTTGGTTGATTTGTTGGTTGGAACGCTATATGGGATTTCCCATAAGTGGGATCTTAAATATACCTCTTTCACACTTGCAGACTAATTTTCTTTTCCAAAATTAAATTAGAAGTAATTGACGCACGATCTTCGGATACAAACCATTTCAAAGGAAATTAAATAAAAATTCTTATTCTTATCGTCAATTTTTGTTTTCGAATCGAATTCACTCACATTAAGCTAAAATATTCGAAAATTTGTCAAAATTTTGTATTTTATTGAAACGTTCCCTTGGCGATCAACAGCATTGTTGTTCATACAAAAAATCAACATATCTGGTAAGTCCATAGTAGCTCATTTTTTCGAATTAAAACGTTAAAGAGGTTAACTTAGTTAAAATATGACTACATTTTAATATTAGCAAATATAATAACGCATTAGATTTAGCTCACTTCCTTCCAATATAGTTGAATATATTAAGTTCAAATTTTCCCGTTGAATTTCAACGGGCAATAACGCTGTTACCTAATATTAACTAAAAGAAGTAATATACACCTAATATAAACTAAAGTAGGGAAGAAAGAAACACTAAGGTTATTCAAAGAAGGGAAATCACCAAAAAAACTATAAATCTGGCAAATTGTTTCGAAAGGTAGGTGGAAGACAGTTTTTTAATGAGCAATTTTAAGCACTTTCGTTCTCTAAAAATGTTTTATGTATTCTGCATATTCTCTATACTTTGTAGACAGCGAAATACGTTTTTCATTAATATTAAAATCAATAACGTGAAAGATATCTCAGAAGGTACAATAAAAAAACTTCTATACATAACAGTTCTTGAATTTCGACCAAAATTTATAATCCTTAACTTTTCCTCCCTTGAACATCTATATCTACATTTTGCTTTCCTTTCAACTGAACATTTGTATGCATCAATTAAGCTAATTGAACTTATTACATTAAAAAACCACTTTCAATGTCGTATTAACATACTTTTTATCGCCTAAATGGATTTCTAAATGCGGGAATTCATTTTGTTTCGTAGTTTTGACTTTAAAATATTCACCTGAAAAATCAGACCCACAAAATCAGCCTTTGCATGAGATGACGTATGGGTAAGCTAAATTTGGAATGTATCATCAAACGTGTTTCCACCGGTTGCATCCCTAGAAAATTTCAATCGTCTCATTTAGGGTTCGTGAATCATCTCCGCTTTTGAGATTTTGTTTACCTTCGTATACTACAGGTGGCTTGGTTTACTGCATTCCAGTCGCCTTCTAGCATTGGACCTATGCGTACTAGAGCGTGTTTAGTTTCTTTGCCGGTCTGAGAGACCGCATGCCTGTGTTCGCGTAATTTTTTCGTAACAGTTCTTTTTCACGGTTTCAGATATTTCTGAAGATATGTCCTGGACCGTCGCACATCAAGTAAAGAAAACAAAAACTGCCTTCCGATGTTTTATTTGTAGCAGCTCAATATGTTTGAAATGTTCAGCACCCGCTTGAGGATCATGCGCCGGAGTGACGAAGTTTAGGGTCCTCATTTTTAAATGTTTTTCTACTTTTTAATTCTTTTATATTCAAACCTTCTGCAAAAGACTAAAGCAAACACTAAAATTTCTGTATGATATTTAAAAAAGTAAACCATAAAAAATTAGAGCCTTACTTTTTTGTGTAAAACATTTTTATTTTTATATTTACTAAGAAGATATTGCATACTAAGAGTTCATATTTTTGTTTGTTCGCCAAGACCCTATTTCAAATATAAACAGAAGAAAACTATATACAATGTTGTTTCTTCTCACAATTATTTATTTTTGGCGTGGGGTCTGTTAGACCGCATGCCTGTGTTGGCGCATCAATTTCTGATGCCTGTTGTTACGGGTTAATTTGAGTGAAATAACTACATTTTAAAAGTGATTCCATCGATTGTTTATTATGATTATTTGATAAAACATACAGTCGCCAAATTTATCGATAAAGGATGCAGGAAAAATTTATTCATTTGGGCAAAAGATGTGAAGAAAGGAAATATTGCATACCATTGAGCACTACAATAAAAATTAACCTGGTTTCATTACTTGGTTTTATTCTCAAATATTCCTCGATATTTCTTGTTTTGACTTAAAAACCCGAGCAACGCCGGGTAATTTCAGCTAGTATACCATAATTGAAACTTCCTGACGTGAATTTGTGCTCGTTGGTTAGTGCGAGTTTTATAGCTTCGTATGCAATTATAATTTGTCAGCGCACGATTCCCATTCCCTTATAAATAATATCCAAGAATCTTAACTGTTTTAATACTTAATATCCGTATCTTCTCATTCTCGTTGCGTTAACATTTCGAGCAGTTTCCCAAATCTATTTCTCCGATGCACTTATCTCAGTAGTCAGTAATTCTTTTTCTTTCTTCGTTAACTTTATATACCACCGAAACCGTCTTAATATTCCTTTCCTAATCAATTCTACTCCTTTTATTTGAATCAACATCACTCGCGATCTTCTCGCCAAAAGGTTTTTCTTGGGACTACTTTGACCTCTTCAATTGCTTTCCATGTCAATCAATTTGTTTCAGGTCTCTTCTATCAAATTCCCGAATCTGCTCTTTTTTGCCTCGATTGAAAATCTGTCACTTTTTTCTTCAACTGCAGCAGTTTTATTTCTCATCCTTTAATCTTTTACCTGTTCCTGAAAACTTTCCCATAAAATGCATTTTACCTACCACCCCTCTGCAACCCCTGCATTTTTTCACTTTGTCCTTATCCGCTCTCCCTACCTTCCTCGTTCCTTTCTCTACCTCTCCCCCAACCCTCCCTCCAACCCTCCCTCCAACCCTCCCTCCAACCCTCCCTCCAACACTCCCTCCAACCCTCCTTCCAACCCTCCTTCCAACCCTCCCTCCAACCCTCCCTCCAACCCTCCCTCCAACCCTCCCTCCAACCCTCCCTCCAACACTCCCTCCAACCCTCCTTCCAACCCTCCCTCCAACCCTCCCTCCAACCCTCCCTCCAACACTCCCTCCAACCCTCCTTCCAACCCTCCCACTCACTCTCCCTCTTTACTCTGTCTGGCATTGGTGTCGACGATAGCTGTAATACGGTGGTTTTTGCCTCGATTCTGCGACTGCGCCACCATCAGTACCACTTCACATCCTATGAGATTATTTGAACGAGGAGGCAACAAGACGTATATAACGCATCGTTTTGTAAAGAAGCGACTCTTTCTCGCGTAAGAGACCGAAAGCAACTAGTATCTATTATAAATAGCTGCTTCTTACGGAGGAAATAGTATATAGGATATATAATATAGGATATAGGATCTGTCACGGTAAATGCGCGTAGTCCGGTAAATGTGTACATTTCCCGGTTAATGTGCACATTTACCACCAACTTCGGTAAATGTAAGTATTTCATACTTTTACCGATTGGATTTGAGACACTGGTAAATGTGGATAAACGTCGCAACACAGGCCAAAACTAGGCGGCGTCGCGAACATCTGTTGCAGTTAAGAAGTACGGTAAATGTGCGTTGTCCGGTAAATGTATAAGTTTCCTGGTAAATGTGCACAACTAACTAAACTAAATTTGAACATGAAGGCAGATTTTACTCGGCCCCACCGGGTTAGGTTGGTTAGTCGAAATGTTTTTGGTTCCTCCTCACGTTCAGTGGGTTGAGAAGCGTTCAATACCAATGGAGCCGAACCCTGGATGATTTTTGTTATAAATTAACGTTATTATTAAAGTGTAGCATTTCCCATTCTTACTTATTTCCACATTTACCAAGGCACATCGGTAAAAGTGCACATTTACCGGAAAATGAACGGATAATAGGTATTTCTGGAAACTTAAACCAGAAAAATCGAAAATTCCAATTTTTTTTATTTTTAGTGGGGTATTTTTTACCCCAATCTTCCATTTTGATACTTCACAAGAAAACATGGAAATCTGTGCAGAGTTTCATAAATTTGCATTTTTAAATTAGTTATGATTCAGAGAGAAACTCTGAATGAAAACAATTCTATAGCTAAAAGAATGAGGTTTCTTATTTTTGAAGACTAAATTCAAATCGGGGCCGAATTGACGAAGAAATATGTTTTTAATCGAAAAAAAGCAGATGCTCAACAATAAAGAACTTCAGCTACCATAGCAACCAGGGCAATGCTTTCAATGGGAATTGGCAATCTAACAATAATAAAAGGCTACTTCTGTCCCTTTGTCCCTCCGCCTGTCAGGCCATAAAAATGTGAACAACTCGATAATGGAACAAGATTCATTTTTGATATTTGGCAGGAATGATCGATTCACATATTGTAAGATGCTGACGAAAAGAAATCTCGAAAAAAATCCTAGGTTCGACTCCAAGGTAGGCATTTCAATTTCCCATATGATAACACGTAAAAATCGACTTTTTTGACTTGCAGGCTTTTATTCTTTTTGAGATCTAAATTAGAAATAATTCACCTATGATCTTTGGATCCAGCCCATATTAAAGAAAAATTATGAAGTTTCTTATTCTGTTCATATATTCCCGCCTACAGTTCGAAATTCCTCATGTTAAACGTTTAATTCAAATATTTTTGGGAAATCTTGCCAGTTTAACGAGATGTTGCCATGCCGACCCATTACATTGTTAAACCTCAAAATCCTATTGTTATTTCAATCCTTATGGGTGAAAGCGTGCTTTCAATGCTCTTACAATTAGTATGAGAGAGAGAAATTCTTTTCATAGCAACCAATGCAAACAACATTCGTTGCGTTATTTACGAGGAGAACATTTGAATGTAAAATATTAATTTCCCATGATAGGACTGAAAAACTGCAAATACCTATATGGATCTCTCTGGGGTAAAATTTTCCGGAGGTAAAATAGTCCCCCAATCGGATCTCTGGATGGAGATTACCCTAGGGAATGCACAGAGGAAATGTAACATTAATAAGAAGAAAGCAAGTAGTGAGAAATTAAGAATAGAGACATGGCATGTTAGGAATATGAATTCAGGGGGAAAACTAGAGAACATAAAAAAGGAAATGAGAAGGAAAACGTAGGTATAGTAGATCTTAGTGAAGTTCGGTGGGAAGGAGAAGGCGAGATAAATTCAGACGAATTTAAAATTATTTACTCGGGAGGAGAGAAAAAGAAAAGGGGAGTCGAGATTATGATGAGAAGAGAGATAGCTGAAAGAATTAGCAAGATAGTGACAGATAATGATAGATTAATAGCCGTAAAACCTCAGATGGAGCCAGTGGAAATGCTTATAATTCAAGTGTATATGCCAACATCTAATGCCGGTGATGTCGAAGTAAATGACATGTATGAACAGACTACGGAGATATTGGAAGAGGAGGGATAAGGAAGGATCACTATCATATTATTGGGAGACAAACAGTGTAGTCGGAGAGGGACAGGAAGATAACAGTGGGAAAATATTGGCTAGGGAAGAGAAATGAAAGAGGGTAGAAACTTGTGGAATTCTGCCATAGAAATAGATTGATTGTAACTACTTTACTTTACAGATGGAGAAGCCCAGGAGACCAGAGACGATACCAGGTAGATTATATACTAGTCAATAACAGATTTAGAAATAGCATTAAAAATGTGAAAACACTACCAGGGGCAGATATCAATTCCGACCACAACCATTTGGTGGCTAATACACAATTTAGACTGAAGAGTGTTAAGAGAAGCCTAAGAGTTAACAAGAAATGGAACTTGGAGGAACTCTTTAAGAACAAGGAGGCTATCATGACTGAGCTAGAAGAAGTGTCGGGGGAGAGAGTTGAATATAATAGGAAAAATGTAGATGAGGAGTGGAGATACATCCATAGCAACATTAAAGATGTTATGGAAAAGAAGGTAGGAAAGATAACGGGCGAAAGAAACAAAAAATCCTGGGTCACGGCAGCCATGGTGCAAAAAATGGAAGAGCGGAGAAAGTGGAAGAACATAAACACTGAAGAAGGCCAAAGAAAGTACAAGGAGTTAAATAATGCTTTAAGAAGGGAAACAGATAAAGCAAGAGAGCAGTGGATAAATGGGAAATGCGAGGAGATTGTCGAGTGTGAAAGAACTTGTAGAACAGACCTCATGTATAGCAAAGCAGGGGAACTATTCAAGAAAAAGGCAAGAAAGATAGGACGGAAAGGAATCATGAACAAATGTGGAAAAATAAAATAGAAGCCAGGAAATATTGAATTAGATGAAAAAGAGGATGTTGATAAAGACCAGCTAGGACTAATTGTAAGCATTCTCGAGTCTGAAGTTAAAAGAGCAATTGATGACATGAATATAAGGAAGGCTGTTGGGAGTGATGATATACCAGTGGACGTTCTAAAGGTTTTGGGGTCGAAAGCAGTCAAGAAACTCACAAAATTCTTTAACCAAGTATACGAATGATATTGGCATATGGCCTGAAGATTTTTTAGAGGTTGTTATGATAATACCGGAGAAAAAGAACAATGAAAAAAGTTGTAAGGATTACAGAACTATTAGTTTAATTTCTCATACAGCTAAAGTTCTGACCAAATAACAAGATTGGAAAGGTGTACTCCATGTCTGAGTACACAGAGTTTCTATATGCGTTCTTTGAGATTTCACAATGTTCTCAATATTTTTCGCTCAGATGAGAATTTAACGAGAAGCAAGCGAGGTACATGTAGGTCTCCATGTCAAGTAGTCGTAATTATTATCCGATTTTAACCAAAATTGGAATCGGACAATTAATTTGAACAAAACTCCCCAATGCCAAATTTTATCACAATATGTCAAGCGGTTTCCGAGTTGAAACAAAGGAACTTTGTAAACTACATGTAGATCTTCATGTAAAGTGGTCGTAATTGTTGCCCGATTTCAACCAGAATTGGAATTGATCGACCAATTTTATTAAAATTCCCCAATACCACATTTCATCACAATACGTCCAGCGGCTCCCGAGTTGAAACAAAGGAACATAGTAAACTACATGTAGGTCTTCAGGTAAAGTGGTCGTCATTTTTGTCCGATTTTAACCAAAATTGGAATCGGTCGACCAATTTTAGCAAAACTCCCCAATACAAAATTTCATCATAATACGTCTAGCGGTTTCCGAGTTTTAACGTGCGGGCGGACGGACGGACGGACGGAAACGACTTCGTGCAAAGAACGCATAATAACCAAAAGAATTGAAGGTAAAATAGAAAAAGAGCTGCAAGATAATCAGTTTGGTTTCAGAAGAGGAAGAGAGACAAGAGATGCCATAGGATGTAAGATGATGATGATATAAAGTGCGCTAGAAGTCCATAAGGATATCAGGATATTTACTTTTGTTTTGTAGATTGAGAAAACTTTTCACCGAGTGAAATGAGATAAAATGTTGAACATTTTAAATAAAATAGGGATAGATTGTAAAGATAAAAGATTGCTTAAAAACCTTATTTAGATCAAAAGATCAGAGTCAAGGTTGAAGGAGAAGAAACAGAAAGTACTCCAATAGAGATGGAGTAAGGCAGGGATGTCCAATTTCACAAGTGATATTTAATATTTACGCAGAAATAATAACAGAAGAAGCGTTCATGGAAGAGAAAGCATTTAAGATAGGAGGTAAAAGTATTACCACCATTAAATACGCAGATGATCAGGGATTCATAGCAGAGGACGAGAAAGAACTTCAGAGGATGACAGACAGACTAGTGGAGGTTGGCCAATAATATGGAATGAAGATCAATTCTGGAAAAACGAAAGTCATGGTGGTTTCAAAGGAACATAAAGAATTATATGTAATGTTAAATGGCCAAAAATTGGAACAACTAAGTAGTTTCAAATATCTTGGCAGTAACTTATAGCAGGATGGAAGTAATTGATGGAATAATAGGAAACTATGCAGAATGGCATAAGCTGTAATTTTGGGAATGATGGAAGTAGTACAGAGGACGTCAGAAGTAAGATTGCAATGGCAAAATCAGCATTTAACGAGAAGAAGAAACTTCTCACAAGCAAGAAAATAAATTTAGAAACAAGGAAGAAGTTAACGAAATGCTGCATATGCAGCATAGCTCTTTATGGCGCAGAGACGTGGACGGTAAGGAGGAAAGAGGAAAATATTTAGAAAGTTTTGAGATGTGGGTATGGAGGATGATGAAAGAAAAATGAACAGAGAGGTAGAGAAACGAAGAAGTATTAGAAATGGCTGGAGAAGAAAGACAGTGTTCACAAAGGATGATCTTAGAAGGCAAAATTAGCGGAAGAAGAGAAAGAGGAGGAAAAAGAACAGGAATGTTAAAGAATTTAAAGCAGGAGTATAATACTTATAGAGGTAAAAAACAGGCTTCCGGGGAGAGAGAGAAATGGAGGCAGCGATTCAGCTGAAACTAGTCTTCGGACAGCAGCATGATGATGATGTGTGCGTAATTTCTTATATCTCCTTTGATCATTATACGCACTCAACATGCATCTATCGAAGGAGAATAATGCGATGGAATCGAATGTGTTAACGGAAAGGAAGCATTAGAGAGAGGGAGATAGAGAACTGTTTTCCTCCCTCTCTATTCCTCCTCCCTCACCTCCTCCTCCTCCCTTTTGTTTGTCCGTTCGAAACATTCGTCTGGTCCACGCACGCGTTAGCAAGAGCGGATTTCTGCGCACGGCCGCTAATATCGCTCGGGTCAGCTGTTGCGTTTTGATTTCATTTGCTCATGCAAGCGTTATTGTGAAGGGGGGATTGGTGGCGAAATGAGGAGAAGGAATAGAAAGATTGGAGAGGGTGAGTGAAAGTGGGGGTTAGCAGGGAGAGAGAGGAGAAATAAAGTCGAGAGAAGAGGGAGAAGGTAGTATTACTCTAGTAGGATCACAGGTGCTTTTGCTCGAGGGGAGTGGGAAGAGAGGGCGAGGGCAGAGGGACGCTTAGAGGGCGATCACGTGTTGCCGAGGAAAAGCGATTAAGAATCGATTCAGATTGTGTCTCAGCAGGTATAAAAATTCGCGAAAGGAGGGAAAGGGAGAGAGAGCTGGGAGGGAGGGAGAGAAGGGGAGGGGGAGGGGGAGAGGGGAGAGGGAGAGGGGGGAGGGAGAGAAGGGGAGGGGGAGAGGGGGGAGGGAGAGAGGGGGGAGAAAGGGGGGAGGGAGAGAGGGGAGAGAGAGAGGGGGTGGAGGGAGAGAGGGGGAGGGAGAGAGGGGGAGGGATAGAGGAGGAGGAGAGGGGGAGGGAAAAGTGCGTCGCCATTGGGAAGAGTCTATTGGTAGCTTAGTTCCAAAGATTCGCTCATTCGGTAAATCAGACATTTCTCTGGAGAAAGAAAACGTTTTAACCTGATAGATATATTCGGAGGAATGGCATCAATCAGATAATTATTTGTTAAAATAATGTAAGTGTTCTTTGCAGCAATGAATTTTAATTTAATACCGAAGTTTAATTTACAAATTTTAGCTTAGAGAACGGGCAGAATTTGAATTGATATTGCAATTGGTTTTAATTTTGATTCGAGTCTAGCTATTCCATGATTTTGTCGTTTACTGCAGTTTCTGTTTCTACTGGTTGAGCAGTGTAATTAGTATTCAATGAGCCGAATATGGAACGGGCCTTTGGCAATCCGTTTCAGAAAATATGCTTTCCAAACCGATAATTGAGGATATTTATTAGGGGGCACAATAGTACGAATTACTAATTCTAACGCTTTATTTTAGTGAATTCCTCATTTAATCCTATCAAAAAAAGATCCCGATTTCTATTAACTTCATTTATAAAGATTGGCATCACACTGAGGCTTCAGAACGTGTGTACAGTAAACCCTCGTCCAACGCGGAGGTTAGGTTCCTCGGGAATGGCGCGTTAGGTAAATCCGCGTTGGACAAAGCTAATACCTCATGGGTTTAATGGGGATACGCGAATGCGGCCGCGTAAAGTCTCCCCTTCATACCTAGATTCGTAGATTTTTCACGCATACACAAATATAAGGTCCTACCTATTTAGACAAAAATATAATAAAAAACAACAAAACCGTAAACATTACGACATTTACATATAATTGATAAAAATATATTAAATGTTATAAATTACGTATCCATGGATAATGATGATGATGGTGAAGGGTTTCGATGATGATGATAAATTTGGAAATTGAGGGCTTAACTGTTTGACGCCGATGGATCATTAGGATAATAGGGAAGTTCGACCTCAAGCTCCATTGAAACGGATGCAGACATTGATGGTTGGGAATCACCTGGACTTGGAGTGGATGCTTGAGGTTTAACAAAAGAGTTAGTGGTTTTTTGCTGCTTGGCTTTCTTTTTAAATCTTTCAGGATTTCCCTGTAAGGCGCTAAAAGTTCCTCAAGTCCTCTTTTAAATTTAAGGCTTCTTTCCATTTATGGGATCCGTGTCCACGCCAATATTTGCCAACTCGTTTGCCTTTCACAGGAAATAGGACACAGCCCCGTTTTAGGATAGGCTTAGCAGTTTCGTCCTCATCGGTATCATCACCACTTTCGCTGTCGCTAATTTCTATCATCTCTTCAAGCTCCTCATTCGTTGGCTCTTGATAATGGAACTTCAGCAGTCCATGCACCTCCTCGTCTCTCATTTCATCAAATCCCTCTCCTCAAATTTCTTTGCAAGCTTCACGATTTCAGCGATTTCATTTTCAACCGTTGGAAAGCCCTTGAAGTCGTTTACGACTTCTGGCCAAAGACATTGCCAGCATGCAATCATGGTAGATGCTCTCACCTCATCCCATGCCATTTTTATAACATAGATGCAGTCTTTGATTTTGCATGCTTTCCAAAATTGCTTAAAGTTATAAAAAGCATCAGAGTCAATAGCTTCGGTTGCACGCCTGTATACATTTCGAGTGAAATAAGATTTAAATGTTTTGATAACTCCTTGGTCCATAGTTTGCAGAACCGATGTAGTGTTGTGAGGTAAAAACATTACCTCGATATTAGGATGACTGCATTGCAGTGTTTCAGAGTCATGGCCAGGGGCATTGTCCAAAAACAATAAAACTTTGTAGTCAAAATGTTTCTTCGCCAAATATTCTTCTACTTCATGGATAAAATTGTATTTCAGCCAGTCAATGAATAGCACTCTTGTTATCTAGGCATTCTTATTTGATCGCCAAACAGGTAAATGTTGCTCATTTTTGCCTTTCAGTGCGCGCGGATTCTCAGCACGGTACACTAACAAAGCAGGCCCGGCGTGAGGCATGTTCAATCGGTTCCCTGGAACAGGCCCCGCGCTTTATTAGCGCAATTTTTCACCCTCTTTATACGCAGAAATTGATTTTTGATAATGATTCAGGAACGCATTAGCAAAATTAACTCTATTTCTAATGGAAAAACCAATTCAACTTACGAACATTCAGCTTACGAATACATTTCATGGTACGCATGACGTTTGTATGTTGGGGTTCCACTGTATTATTTGTAATGTACTAGCTTTCGTATATTTCGTAGCTGGCTCCCCAGATACTTTTTATATTAAATGTGTCTCATGGCCGGCAAAAGGTTTAGCATCCCAGGTGTAGAGTGCTGTTAATCTCAGAACGATTGCAGGAAAAAAGTCACAGAGAATGCTTATCCTTCTCTTCTCCGACGCTCTCTCAAAACACAAACACATTTTCACTTTATTTTTTCTGCCATTCGAGCACCGTTATCTTATGTTCGTCGGAAAAACAGCTTTTTGACCTTTTTTCCGATTTGATTTTCTATTAAATTAAAAAATACTTCTGTAAGTTCCTTTTATTGTAAATTTCTGCAAATTTACCCAAATTTAACAATGGCTTTAAGAATACTACTCAATACACCTGTTACATTTGCATCCGCAGAATGCTAATTTTCAAAACTTAGAATTATAAAGAAATTAATTAATAAAAAAAATGATTCACACTGTCAATAGCGATTCACTTCCCTTGCAATGTTATCAACAGAAAATGATATAGCAAAAACTTTAAATTTTAATGATATATGTCAAGAATTTTCAGCAAAAAGAGCGAGAAAAATTATTTAAAAAATATGTTTTCCATATATTTAATTAAATTATTTGATTTTGTGATTTTATAAAAATCTGTGATAGTTGATCGTCATGTTATGTGCATTTATATGCTATAATATTAATTTCTGAATTACACATTTGATATCTATTCCATTAGGGTTTTGTTTTATGTTCCATTAATGAACATTTATACCACCAGATTTTTAAACAATAAAGTTTCTACTAAAAATTAATTTTAACAGTAACTACCATTTTCCTTAAAAACGTCACTTAATCGCGCCACCAGTTATATATACATACATAAATAGGACTCGCCCCCGCTCCCTATCGAACTAGGCCACGCAAATAATCTCGCCGGCCCTGTAACAAAGGCTTGCTTTTAAAATCACCTGATGCATTCTCACAAAAAAAAACAGGGTTAGCCTATCCTTAAAAGCCTTGAACCCATGTACTGCCTTCTGATCCTTGGTAATGCACGTCCTATAAATAACCCCTCTTATAAAAAAGACCCGTTTTATCTGCATTAAATTCCTGTTCAGGAGCATATCTTTTTCCTTAATAAATTGTAGGAACTCGGGCTTGAATTTTGTAGCCGCTGCATGGTCCTCTGACCCTGCTTCAACTTGTAGCTTCACATTGTGCAGATTGAATCGTTGCGCAAAGTTGGCAAAGCAGCCTTTGCTTGCTTGAAAATCACTTGCACTCCCACCACCTTCGCTCGTGTCCACGTGTTCATACAAACGACGCACTTTCTCTCGTATAGCGAAGGCATCAACAACTGAGCCTTTTTTGTTCACTTGATCACTTATCGACACATTTAATAACTTATCCATTTTTAGCCTACATTCCAGAATGGAAATAGGCTTATAGTTATGCAGTTGTGTTTGTCTGTCTGTCGGCCTGTCTGTCCGTCCCCCCTATTAACTTTTGAACCAATTTGAACCGATTTTCATGAAACTTGGTGGAAATCTCTTGCTACATGGGTCAAGCTCCCGAGGATAGTTTTTGTTGCGAAGATTGAAGTCCCGGGTTTGATTCCAGGAACTATCCTTCCCATTTGATTTAGATGGGAAACCTGAAATCCATCGTGCAGGGTAATTTTATCTTTCACATTAAAATATCTTATTAGAGAGTTGTAACATCGGAGCGGGTTTTGTACTATTCCCTCAGGCAAGGAATGAAGATTCTAATTTTTATCGTAGAATTTTGCTTATCGATTGTATTTCTTAGAATTTCACGTTAATACTGACGATTTTGCAGTTTTTATCACTCGTTACGAGAGTGTTGCCATAGTAACAACTCTTGTTGGACTCAGATTTGGTATGTTCTAAGAAGTACATACGTTATTTTTGCCGCAAAAATACGCGTGATCAATTTAATCTTCCGTTCGAATGTATTTGTAGTATGTATTTTATAACGCAAAATTACGAAATTTGGGAACACAAAAAGCTACATATCCGCGATGACTTTAAAGCTATTAGAGCCAATACATTAAATAAATGATGAAATGGAAAGTAGGCCTCAAAAGTTCTGTTTGGATCATCTTGTTCAATGATAAGATTCCTCCTAGGTACCTGGGACACCTTAGAACTTGTAGGCACAGAAGCCTTAACACTGCCTTCTATCTTTTCTTCACTCTTTCAGATGGTGAGGATGGTAGACTGGTTCATGTGATACTCACGGTCCAGTGATGCTACACTCATACCACCACGCAACTTATCCAGAATCTTCATTTTTTCGGATAATGTCATGACCAGGAGCGACCTAGGTGACCGCCTAGGGCCTCGCGCCTCATAGGGGCCTCGCGCCTCATAGGGGCCTCGCTCCTCATAGGGGCCTCGCGCCTCATAGGGGCCTCGCGCCTCATAGGGGCCTCGCGCCTGGCCTCTTTTATGGCAAAATAGGAAAGAAACGCGTTAGTGGTGATGCGTGAGCAGTCGCGCTCGAAACACTGTTTAGAAAGCTTTTACGGATGTTTATTTGGAGAATAGCGACGAGCAATTAAAAGAAAAATCTGGAGAGATGAATAAAAAAATTGTGCAGTCACACACGGAATGCCATCTCGAAGAGAGTAAATGCTAAAAGGTTTTGCTGATGTGATAGAGATCGAGTCAAACGATGAAAAGAAATAGACCTCAACCAGCTCCACCTCTCACTTGGAAATCCAAAACTTTCTGTTAGATGATAAAAACCGACATTTTAGTTCACTTTACTACAATCATGTATTACGCAACGGTAAAAGCATCTCTCAACATATAAGAGTAGAAAACCGCTGTTGTAAAACAAGTGAAGATTTTATAGACGCATTCGATGTGAAATTGCTAGTTGTATAATTAAGCACCATGGCCCAATGTTGCTACTAAAGTGAACCAACTGCCTCTAATCCGTTTGAAGACTGGTCCACGATCGACATTAGAAGCTGTAAGTATATATATAAATAAATAATTCAAAATTTGTTTTCATGATTTCTTCATTAAAATATAAAATCGTATTCAGAAATCGTAAGTCGTGGGCCTCGCAAACTCAAATCGCCTAGAGGCCTCGCACCCTCTAAGTCCGCCTTTGGTCATGACCATACGACTTTTCTTCTCTTCCCTTTGACATGCTTTACGTTTTTGATGCCATACTGTTGTCTAATGGCAATTGCAAAAAACGGGAAAGCCAATAAAACACAACATCACTGAACCAAATACTTATTCGTACAAGACTCATCGAGAGGGTGGAGGGGAAAAAAGGTAAATCCAACGCATATTGACACAGAAGCAACACTGCTATTAAAAAAACAGGGCGTCACTCCTCAGAAGGGAATCCTCCTTCAGGCAAGAGGAGAGTCGGACAGAGGAAGTGTGTTGTTTTGCAAGAAGAAGGGAACAATGAAGGAGACACTTTAAACCGATGTAAAAACTGCCCTGGAAACCCTCTGTGTGTTGTACGATGTTTTGAAATGTAGCACACATTATCCTATATTACAGAATAAAGTTGTAAGTACAACAGATATTTGAAATTATAAAATATAACTCTAAAATAATAGTATACAGTGAAACATTCATTATAAATATTACTCATTTTTTTCAATTTTTATTTTTATTATTTTCCGAGAATTAAATTAAAATATCAAAGATTACATTCTGGAGCATTTAAATACCCGAAGAAGCCATTTTAAAATCACTCTTAAGGGATTAACGTGGTAAGCGAGGCTGAGACAAAAGGAGACGACACAAATGGAGACAAATCATTGCATTTATTATACACGTGGCCAAACTGGGTAAGACGGAGATGACTGGGGACGATACCGTCTGCAAAGTTGCAAAGAGACGACACGGCTCAATCGCAGAGAGACTATTTAGTTTTTGGAAAATCTACACAAACTATGCGCACGGATAACGAGAAATATTAACTTTGACACAATGTGGCTTGTACTTTCATGCAGTATGCTGCATATATGGGTAATATTAAAATAAAATTGCATTCAAATACTCCATAAAATATTCGTGCAGCAAAGTCGCTAGTGGGAAAAAACGAAGGATGTTTGGCTGATCGCGTGTGTTCAAATTTTCCGCTTTCGGCAAATAATTGTTCTCATATATTTTTGCGCGTATAAGCAAATCCGTGTTGGACAAGGGTCAACTGAATTTGTTTAAGCAAATCAGCCTCTTTAGTCTACTATCGCCGTCACTTGACTCAACAAGACTCTACAAACAAGGGAGGAGGGAAACTCGGTGACGGAATTAACCTACTATTTACGAAGGCACCAAGGGGGCCAACTGCTTAACGTCCCTTCCGAAGTACGGAGTGTTGACTTGCGCTGTCTCCTCAAATCACACAAGTAGGGGAGTGGACGATCTCAGGTCGAAAAACCCAACCTCCGGATTTGAGCCCGGGACCGCTGCGTGGAAGGTCAGCGCTTTAGCCACGCCCTCACCGCAACCATGTTGACGCATGAAATTTATGTGCATAATCATTCCGCATTAAGAGCGCACTTGCGAATTTAGCCGTATGTCGCGAAATAATTTTCAACGGATTAGAGAAGGGTGCGTAAACTTCCTCGTGCGTCATCAAATGGCTACTTACTAAATTACGACAGAGTAATTACACGATCAAATAAACGGTCGACATAAATGAATAGATTATAGAACTTTATTTCGTTCGTATGGCAAACAAGTCTCGTGATGTCCATATCCGCGAGAGGGTGTTAAAATTTTTCTGCTCTCTTCATGATTACCGAAAAATTCTTGAAAATAAATTCAAATAAGAATTGCAGAACAGACGTCTAAACGTCTATTTTTTCCAACTCTGGCTCTCATTAAACCACTGTAACCCTAATGCGGCCCTTTCATAACATCCATTGCTTTAATGCGGCCCTGATGCCTCTTCGAATTTTGACAAGCCTGCGTTCGCTCCACCTGAAAAAGTTATTCGGAAAGAGAGTTAAAACGCAAACCGCGATATTTTAATGGTCGAAAAGCATTCTGGGAATCCTTACAATTTCGATGGATTTTCACTAAGCCGTATTAGCGAGGATATATCCTTTCCTTAATTTCCTCACTACGAATCTGCGAAAAGCGTCTCATACCAGCAGTGGCGCCGTAACTTTTCGCGAGGGACTGTGCAAGAAAAATTTAGAGGCCCTACATTAATGCATGCAGAGGGTATTAGGTAGACATATATTACACAATTTCAGCTTTATATCGATGAAAAAATACATAGAAAAAATCGGCACAATAAACATTGCACAAACTTTCACATATAATGCATCTGGTCTCACTACTCTTTGCTGACTGGAAGGAAGTCTTACTGCAACAAAAGAAAAAACAAAAGCGCCTAAAATGCCTTCTGCACGTAAGTGATATTGCTTAGGTAAATTATGTGAAAATCAAACAGGATAAATAGTTATACCATGCATAATAGTTATACCATATTATGTAGATTGGCGAAGCTGTACAGGCGCTGGAGTATTGTTGCTGGACGAAGACTGTTGAGAGAACTACTAGGGAGAGCTGGGTGGCAGGTGGGCGGAAAAATCTATTTATTTTAATTTCGCTGGATGATATATAGTTATTTTTGAGAAATATGGCTTATGCGGTGTTGTTTATTAATAAAAGCTCTATAACTAGGTGAGATTTATTCAAAATCGCCGTTTTCGAATGGATCCACGTTTTTCAAAAATCAACAAAGTTAAAGCACCCTTCATTGTTGTGCTATATCGTTCATCTCTTCATAGTTTCTTTCTTGGGTAAATTGTATGCCTAAATACGAAATATCATTCGATTTCGTTTGACCGTATAAGCTCCGGGACCTCGCACTAACAGACAGACGACATAGCGAATACCACTTTTTTGGACTCGGGGACTAATCAAAGTCTTGAAGCTACATCATTTTCGATCGAAAAAACGGATAAGGCAGACAACCGTTCTTGGCACATCATTGAGCAAACATAAATCTATATTAGCTTCAGACGAGAAAAAGCTTCTTTCTGCAATGGCTATGGTTACCGTTATGGTAAAAATAATTCTCAAAACTACATATAAATTTGGCTAAAATTCACTAAGTTGCTGCTACACAATATAGTTCCAAATTTCCCTAATCGTTGAAATCTCTTGGGAAACAATTTCACAAAACACTTGTAGCTCTGAACTGTCTGTATCCGAGTCTTCATCACGAGGGAGGAAAACGTGAACGTCTTGGCAACACTTTCTCAACATCTTTCTCCATAGATTTCGGATTTTGAATGTTGAAAATCAAACTGAAATCATGTGCAATTTTCTAGCGATGTGATAAAACTGTTGTGAATTTTGTCCAGTATTGTATTGAAATACCTTATCTTTAAAGATTCTTCTTGATCTTGTTCATCAGCACCTTTGTAATTAAACATCTCCTTTTTCAGACTTCTGTTCATTGGAGATATTTCACTCACCCGCAGAAGCGCTAGCAACCGTCAAAGATGCTTGAAATCCTGTTAAACCGATATTACCGAAGTCAGCTAGGAAACTCTATGAGATGGATCATTGCATAATTTAAATTGATTAAGTTTCCCTATATGCAAAATAGATCGTTAAATGAAATGTATATTCAATGTAACAAAAAAAATTCCCGAAATTCCCGAACTGAAATCGTTATTAAGTATATACAAAATTTCTTTCTCTTAAATGGCGCCAATTCGTCACTTTTATCTTCTATACATTTGAGCGCATAATCTACAGATCAGCTAAAGAAAATTCTTCAATAAAATCCATCGCTTTGGAATAAACTGGGTGAACACGGAATGGTGGTCTTTTGATGAAAGTTAGTTTCTATTCGGGTGCAGTATCGTGAAACTCCATGGTGGTTCTCTTATCGTTAATATTCTTGGCGAACAATTCGACAAATCAGTTGTAGCTGCTCGCATAGCTCTGAACCGTCTACATTCGAGTATTCACCAAGAGGGAGGAAGATGTCGATGTTTTGGAAAGGATCCATAGATTTCAGATTTCGATTGTTGGATAATTGCAAATTTATCTAAAGTTATGATAGCACTGTTGTGAATTTTGTTCACAATTGCGTCGAAATACAGGCAGCGTCCGCTTAACGTACGTCCGCTTAACGTACATCCGCTTAAAGTACGGGTTTTTAAGAACGTACCCAGTACGTTAAGCGGACGCTGCCTGTAATTTGTTTTGAAAGACTCTTCTCGACCTTGTATCGGTTCATCAGCACCTCCGTAATTAATCATTCTCTCATTTTCGGGTTGTTCTTAAGTGGGAGGGAGTCGGGGATTGGGATAGGGTGAGAGTAGAAGAGGTAAGGAGGGAGCGGAATAGGAAAGAAGGAGGGAGCGGAGGAGAGAGAGAGAGAGGAGGGGAAAAAGGAGGGAGGGAGGGAGAGAGAGAGGTGTGTAGAGCAGGGGTTCCCAACGCGGTGCCCACGGGTGCCAGGGCGTCCGCAAAGGATCGCTGTGGCGCTCGCCGAGGTTTGTTCGCGTGTCCTCCCTAAAATTTTAGTTTTTTTGATTTATAGTTTTCAGCGTCCACATAATCTAGAAAGTACTAATCTGAAAATGAATAATATTATAATACAAAATGTATATATAATGTATCTATGCACCTATGTGTTTACGTCAAAACAAGTATCGCAGCTTATTTAAGTAAAGTCTTAAATTAATCTCATAATTTAATTTTTATTTGTTGTTAAATGGAAATTTTGATATTTTCTCTGCTCTGTTTTTTTAAGTTTAATAAAAAATGGGTTTTAAGAGTAACATTAATGTCCCTACTAACAATATTAAAAATAGATTATAAATATACATATAGCTACGAGCTGAGCTGTAAGTGTTGTGCGGGGGGAGGGTGAGGGTAGAATAGGGAAGAAGGGGGGAGAGGAGAAGGGTGAAGATTGTGAGGGTAGGAGAGAGGCGGCATGATGGAGACTGCTACTCAGAGGCGCCTATGTGGTCTTTGGAGCGATTTTCGCTGCCGTGAACAGTAAATAAAAGAAAATGTAACTCCAACATTTTTTGCGCATTTAATCACGGTATTGCGACTCATAAATCGTCACGATTAATTTCCAGGTAATCACTGGTCGTAAATTTCCGAGCCGTAGTAGTATTACAAATTAATTGGACGGCTGTTCGCGTCTGTTATTCGAATTTCTTCCTCATTGCTTCTCCTCATTGGCGGTATCCCTTTTTGAGCCGATAACAATTTTCCGAGTCGTTAAACCTACGTGTGATATGTCAAAGCTATAGCGATGCAGTAAACAGATCCGAAATGTCCTTTGCGACCGCGACACTCGTGCAAGAGCCTCGGAATTGCGCGTAGCGCGCGGCGATTGAGAGACGCGTGCGCCCTCGAAGCCTCACTTAAAAGGGCGCTCCGACGCCATCGCGACCTCAGATCGAGAGGTCCGTGACGGAGAACCTTTGGGGAAAGGCCGCCAAAGCTCAGCGAGTATTTCGTAAAACTATTAATTAGCGCAATTGCCAGTCAGATATGACTGTTATGCGTGGATTAGTATTAAATTTAAAGTATAAGGATTGAAACGACAATAAAATCTCGAGGTTTAACAATGACACGGTCGGCAAGGCAGCACATCGTGAAAAAGCTACAAAATTTCCAATAAATATGATTTAAACGTATAACTTGGGCGATTCCGAATCGTAGGCGAAATGTGATGATAAGAAAAAGAAACGTTATTTATTTTTCTTTAAAATGGTCCAGGTCCGAAGATCGCAGGTTTCTAGTTTTAATTTGAAAAAGAGTAAAAGCCTTGTAAGTCTAAAAATCGATTCTTACGTGTTATCTCATGGGAAAGAGAAATTATCTACTGGAATCGAACCCGGGTCTTTTTTGAGGATTTATTTTCGTAAATGGATTTTTCTATAAGTATAAAACATTCCTACCAAATTTCAATCTTCTACCCACTCGGAAAGTTTGTTAAAAATAGCATTACAGTCGGTCATAAATAGTTCATATTAGTCGAGCGTGACCGGATTTATTAGCTCATTATTTAAAGAGAAGATTTTATGATCCAGTTTTATTTGGGACAAATTAGTTGTATGCTATCTAAAATAATTGATAAACGAAACGAAATCTCGCATCGATACGCCAAATAAACGTCAATGTTTATTGGAGAATCTATTATGGAACATTCTTGAAAAACAACGAGTTTCCATAAGAGGGCGTTTGCGGGCAATATTCGAAGTCATCTATAGTTTCTTATTCGGGGAATTGAGCTAAAAAGACCATTTCGAACCTCGTCTCCATTGCACGGATTCCCCATTCCATTGCAACCGAACGCTCTCGTTAGTCTACGCGAAGGGGACGCCACCTCTTGGAGGAGGGGGCGGAGGATTGTTCTGGGGCCGCGAGACCTATGATATGCAAATTCCAGCCCTGAGGTAATATCGTTTGCGTCTTAAGGCACTGTTGCCCAACATTTTTTTCTGGCGGGCCGCATCGGTGCTTTCAAATCCTTCGGCGAGCCGCATTGGAAGTTGCCATTTCTTCGGCGGGCAGGATTAGAGTTTAAATCGGATATCACCTATATATTAAAAGGTGTTAATAAGTGAAAATGAAGTCTAAATAAGATTTTCATGGTTAACATTGGATATCGAAAGTTTTATTATTAAACTGTTCATAAAAATTAATTAATTTGAGTGTTAAATTTTTCGGATTGCGTTTTCGTCGTACCTTCGCGGCCGAACAAAAACCTCTCGCGGACCGCATACGGCCCGCCGGCCGTAGGTTGTGTGTATTTTCGGGCCATAGGTTGTGTATTTTCGGCTAATCAACCTCTTGGAATATTATAGCCATAGCTCCTTCTACACCGAACACTCGAAGGAGGAAGGAAACCCGGTGCTGGCAATAACCTACTCTTAACGAATAGCACCAAGGGAGCCAACGGCTTAACGTCCCTTCCGAAGGACGGAACGCTGACTTTGCGCGGTCTTCTCAAACCACACAAATAGGGGACCGGGCGACCTTGGGAAAAATCCTACTTTCGTGGGAATCGTGCCCGCTGCCATTTCGAGCAGCAGGCGAGTAGCAACCAGCGTCCTAACCACTACACCACTGGCACCCCCGGTTGGGCATCACTGGCTTAAGGTGTTTATATTAATGGCAACTGTAGGCCCATCATATACTGTCTATTAATTTTGATTGAATATGGCATAGGGATAAAGCGCAAAGACACTTTTCTGAGATGAGGAAGGACGCGACTTGATAATGTTTAGAAACCGCTGCGTCAGACGATCCCGCAGTTCATTGGAGTCGGTACGCTTCGCTAATCAACGAAACTTTCTTTCGTTTTTCAAATCGTAGGTCATTACAGCACAATCTCTGCTCCCGGTATATGAGTGTCATAATGAATTCGATGAAATGGTTGCGGAGTTTTCCGGTGTTTAGCTTAGGTGACGAAGATACAAATTTAAACGAATCATGAGCAAGAAAACATGCTTTCCGAAGTTGAAACATAAGCACTAGCTATGTGAACGAAGGACGAATAGGTCGAGCCGATGCATGGCAAGATGCTCCGAACATAGAAATAAAATTTAAATCGTAATGCATTTTAACTTAATGAAAATAAGGTTTATGAAAAATATTAGCTATTTTTTTTAATTTGGAAAACCAGAAAAAATTAAAAAGGTTAACCTCGGCCTTCTTCCTCTCTAAACTTCGATTTTTTATCTCTCGGGTCCCCCCAACGCCTCGAAGGCATTTTCTTTCGTTTTCATCGTTCCTTTGTCTCCTCGCGTGACGTTAATCTTATAAATGGTTTGGCTGCTCGCCCGGAAAATATAAGCCGACCTACGACACAATTCAACCTCCTCCAGTGTATTCATCGCGAGACGAGATCAGGGTCGTCATGAGGATTTATGGGGCACTACGCAGTATTTTTAAACTGGTGCCCGTTTGCCCGAGTTGATACTAGAAACACAAACATAAGCGGAAAGCCTATGGTGAATTTGAAATGCTCATTTAAATTTTTTTTCTATTAAATGCACACTTTTTAAAAACAAATATACGTTTTCGCATTTTTATATATTTACTAAATAATAAATATTATATTATATTATATTATATTATATTATATTATATTATATTATATTATATTATATTATATTATATTATATTATATTATATTATATTATATTATATTATATTATATTATATTATATTATATTATATTATATTATATTATATTATATTATATTATATTATATTATATTATATTATATTATATTATATTATATTATATTATATTATATTATATTATATTATATTATATTATATTATATTATATTATATTATATTATATTATATTATATTATATTATATTATATTATATTATATTATATTATATTATATTATATTATATTATATTATATTATATTATATTATATTATATTTGTGGTTAAATAATTTGAATAATATTTAAATTCAACGAAAAGATAACCTAATAACAACGGCCTTATGATAGCTAGAGGTGCTCTCTTAAATGAAACTTTTTGGTGATAAGAAATAGACAGGATCTTAATCCAATTGCATCAGTTAAAAATATTCCAAAATGCTATCATCAAGGCTGCCTCTGTTAATGCTTCGAATTAATACCAATTATTTATGGCAGCATAATACAAAAGAAAATATATTGTTGATTGCCAATGTATCATTTAAAAAATCTTCGCCAAGCACTAACAACCTAAATACCAAATTTATAGCATAAATAGACTGTTTACAATATTCTTTTAAAGCACACGTATGTTGCGTATGCTTAGGGACGGCGCTGGGCTAGATGCTTGCGATGATGGCGCCTTCTCGAAATAATACAGGCCATTCTAAGAAGGGTAAGTCGGGGAGGTTTAGTTAAGGGAGAAGGGAAAAACGAACAATCGAATAATATCTAATAAGTCCCTTATTTATCATCTAATAATTTCCTCTTATTAACAAGTATGTTGACCATTTTTCTCTAGGGAATAGTTTTGTAACAAGAAAAAATTCTGCTATGACCAGGAATCGAATCCGGGTCTTCCACTTGCCGGGCGGATATTCTACCACTGAACTATCGTAGCAGATTGATTCTCTCGTTTCAAAATTATTCCCAACTTTACAGCTAATGCCTGTCTGCTTAGGATCTTATGATCATTTCATTTCATTCCATTAATTTCTAGCTTCGCAGTCTCTCTATTTGAGAGGGAGGGATTTTCTTCGACCTATCTCTTGGAGGACGTCCGTTGGGGCTAGTTGATACTAGATTGGCTAGCCTGAACCCAACTAAGAAAAACACATTCAGAAACGGGAAAAAATGATCTGCTACGGTAGATCAGTGGTAGAATATCCACCCGGCAAGTGGAAGACCTGGGTCCTATACCTGGTCATAGCAGAATTTTTTCTCGTTTCAAAATTATTCCCAACTTTACAATTTTATTTTTCTCTAGCAAGCACTGTGAAATACTATTTAATTTTCGAACAATCTCTTATGGGACTAATATGAAAAAACGCTTATAGAAGTCATAATGTGCTATTCAGCTATACTACCGCATAAGTATAAGATGGAAGTTATACAGTAGGAGCAATGAAATCCTCTATGAATTGTTCTGTTATTCTGCCATAAATTTTGTAGCACTCTGCACTACGGAGCGAAACTTCTCACACTTGACACATGTCTCTGCTAGTACTCTGCTATAGTCCCGGCAACATCACGCGTAATAATTTCCTTTCTGTTATACACAAAAAAGCAATGATACGACGAATGTATGTATTCCAAGCACACTTGGAAAGCTTGCATCAGAAAGAATAGCCTAGAGATACGTCTTCATTCAGCAGTGTTGAGTTACGACTTAATACAATCGATGAAGAAGAACATTACATAATCCCGTGTTGGTGTGTGAGGCGAGGTCCAGGGTGCCGAGTCCTTCTGCCGTACCCTTAGCTCAAAAGAATGGGTTAATTTATTCAGAACTCGTTTAGCTCCAAATTAAAGCAGTGAAATACTGGAACAGTTGAATATGACTTCAGTTTATACGAAACCGTTTTATAATTGTTAATTTAAGCAGTTGAGTTTATATTGATTTCATATAATTTATGAATTTGCTCGGGCATTCATTATCCACTGAAATCAACATTAAAAATCTAGTGTGACCGTGATAAAGAAATGAGAGGATATAAGAACAAGATCTTTTATTTTATGTCATTCTCGTATATAACACAGGATTATGTTAATAATAAAATAATCCGAATGTTATATTCATCTACTAGCGAGGCTTAAAAATTTCCATTTCTTGCTACTTAAGGATAGTCGCGAAGAGCCATTTAAAATGTGAATAAAAATGGTGCGCATATATATATTGTCATGGTAATTAGATGAAAAAAAACGGAAATCCTAGTAGGTACGTTTTCAAGTTCTGTAGTTAGTTTGTAAATGATCGCCTGCGAATATAAAAATATTTCATTTGAACTCCATGTTAGTTTAATTTATCCGAAGGCTAAGCTAGTATCAAAATTCTCACGAAACCAAAAGTTAAGCTTAGAAGAGGAATTTTTAAATCGCATATCCACGGTTGCTAAGGGAGAGCTCTTTGTATTTAAAGGCCAATATTCTGAATACGCACATGCATTGACGCAATATTCAGAATCTAAAATCTCTGCTGTGATATCAATCCAAACATCGCTTTCGCAAATTTTCCTATTTAACGTTAAGAAAACAGAAAGCTGTTTGTCCGTCCGTCCGTCCCCTCCGTATCTCAGAAACTCTTTGTTGTAGAGAAATTTGGTAAACGACATTTTGTTTCCACCAGCTAGGAGACGCCAAGAAAACTATTTTCATTTTAATCTGCCATCTTCAAACAAAATGGCGGCAGGTTAAAATAATTAAAGATTTATTTTTCGGAAAAGCTGCGTCGTAGAAAAAACTTTTTGAACAAAAGAATGTGACTTGATAAGAGCAGTTTTGGAAATGTATTTTCAGCTTAGCGAGAATAAATGCGAGGCGTGCAGCGCTGAGATCTTTGGAGCGAGCGGAGGGCGTAGTCGAAGCGCGTAGGGTCAGGACCACTATAGTCCATTTCGTGAGGGTGAGGGGTGTCTACAGTTAGACCCGTGGGGTGAGGAGAAAAATATAGCAGCCAAATAAGAGGTCGTCAATTTCCTTCTCCGCTCAAAATTTCTTGACGGGCGCCGTTGACGCGATTGCTCACACTTTCCAATCGCTTTTCGGCGACGACGGAAAGCATGAACGCGCTTCATCCGGATCTATTGGAGCATAGATATTCACTCGTCAGCAGCTACCGATGAACCGAGCGAAATTGGAAACTTGGCAACATAGCGTCGTAGCCAAAGCGAAATAACCCGAACGCGAGCGGAATACATACTTCGAGTCCCAGCTGCGCGAGCGGCGGAAACAGATTATAGGCGAGTATATATATATATATATATATTAAACGGCAGAATCGAGTTATTTAGGAATATGGAAAATTATTTAACCTTTTTGTTGAATAAAACACGGGAACTTTTTATTTAAATGAATTTTCTCTTTTCGCTCTCATCCCTCAGAAGTTTCGGCAAGCTCCGTTCAAAATTACTCGAAAGAGTCTAATAATAACGGATGAAAATTAATTTAGGGAATTTTCTGTCTTGTTATCTCCAAAGTTCCCCAATTATCGTAGATGTGCTCAATATCAATGGAGATGAACCAGATTAAGGAAAGACAAATTTATCGCCTACGTGATGCGTTGATGCTTCAATTAGGTAAAGGGTCGTCAACAAAAGTTTAATTCATCTGTCTTTCTAATAGCATGGTTTCATTCGGGATTTAACGTCAATAAATTTGACGAAATTTACTGCTGTCCTTAAGACTTGAAAGTTTCGAAGCCCGTTTTCCGTCCCCTGCTGGATCCGTGAATAAATAGGACATTCTTATCAAAGTTTATGGGCGGAGCAGTATGGAGGGCGAGATTCCATTTCTTTTTTCCTCGTCGTCTCGGCGTCCCTCGGAGAGGCTGACGGTGCATCAGAAGGCTAACGAACGATGCCAAACTTGTAGAAGATGCGGCCAGCTGGTCGCTTTTGCCGCATAGCTCGCGTCCTCAATACGAGGCGAATAACAGATGCGTCGCGCGCAACAAAGCCAACAAAAATGGCCTCGCGTCACAAGAGGTTTGGAGAAGAGCGACCTCTTCGCTATCGACCTGCAGACAGGTAAACGATAACCCCTTTTATATTTCGCGCCCTTGTTTTCTTTGCCGCCACAAAATATACGAGGGAATATTTCCAATTTATTCCAATATTTGTTTATCTTTATTCACGCGTACGCGACAAATCGAACCTGGTTTCGATTTACAAAGAAATTTATCCGTTTCATTTTAGGGAATCGTTAACTTTTTTGCGTGTTTTTTTCTCATTTATTTCTATCGGAATTTCAGAAAATATCAAATAACAAACAAATGGCATAGTAATGCAACAATAAATTAGCGATTCTGACAAACATCTATATCAAGGGTGGTCAAATGTATTTGCTCTCTGAGCCACATACGATAATCTTCAAAAGTTCGAGAGCCGCATGACAAACTCTGTGCTCATAAATTTACGAACAATAAAACATAACCCGTATCCGAAGTAATTTGGATATAATGCATGTCCCATAGGTATTCCGAACACGTATCAAGTCATCCTACATCATTGTGTTCTGTGGTTAAAATGTTGAAAAGCCTCAGAATGGAAATTTGAAAGAGCCACATTCTAACTTAAAAGAGTCGCATGCGGCTCGCGAGCCGCGGTTTGTCCACCCCTGACCTATATTTACTTAAGATGTGGTAAGGATAAGAAGGAGGAAAGCGGATAAGAAAAAAGGGTGAGAAAAGTAGAGAGGAGGGAGACTGGAGGGATAAGGAGAGAGGAAGAAGAAGGGAAAGTGGAGAAAGAAGTAGAATGAAGGGAGAGGTGAAGGAAGAAAGATGGAGTAAGGGGGGAGAGAGGATGGAGGGAGATGTTGAGGAGAGATGGAGGGAGAGGGGGAAGGAGGAGTGGAGGGAGAGGAGGTGGAGGAGGGGTAGAGAGAGAGGTGAAGGAGTAGAGATGGAGTAAGAGGAGAGAGAGAGGTGAAGGAGTAGAGATGGAGTAAGAGGAGAGGGAGAGAGGATGGAGGGAGAGGTGGGAAGGAGGGGTGGAAAAAGAGGAGGTGGAGGAGGGGTAGAGAGAGAGGTGAAGGGGTAGAGTTGGAGAAAGAGGAGAGAAAAAGGATGGAGGGAGAGGTGGAGTGGAAAAGGAGGGCAGTTGGAGAAGTGAGAACCGACCCTAGCGGTGGGAGAAATGTCTTGGCAACGTAGGACACGTTGGCGAATGCTCACGCCTTTCGACTGGAAAGTACGGGCCCAGACTGTCAATTGTCTGATCAGGATGCGCGTGGTACTGTTGCATTTGAACGCGGAATAATAATTCTCAAGGATAGCGAGAGAGAGCGTGCGAACGTTTATTAGGAGTGCGAGGGACCTTTCAAA
This sequence comes from Tanypteryx hageni, assembly GCA_028673005.1. NCBI lineage: Eukaryota > Metazoa > Arthropoda > Insecta > Odonata > Petaluridae > Tanypteryx > Tanypteryx hageni. The sequence continues at coordinate 87,738,785 of CM054118.1, read as the reverse complement.
CGAATAGGAGAAATAGGTTTCGCCGCGATAGAAATCGTATTTTTCCAGTTGTGGGTGGTTCCTTTCCCGTCATGCACTGCGCACCGTCCGCTGCCTCTTCCCGTCGATCGTTCGTTCGATCCCTTCGACTCTCGAAGTTTTAATTGTCGATCGATACTCCCGACAAGGCGACTTCATCGACACGTCTTCCGCAGTACGACTCAGTCGTTAATTTTTCGATTATTTGGAACTTTATATATATATAAATAATGAGAAATCCGGTCACGCTCGACTAATATGAACTATTTATGACTGAATGTAATGCTATTTTTAGCAATCTTTCCGAGTATGTAGAAGATTGAAATTTGGTAGGAATGTTTGATTCTTATAGTAAATGACATTTACGAAAAAAGACCCGGGTTCGACTCCAGTAAATAATTTGTTTCCCATAAGATAACAAGTAAAAATCAATTTTTCAACTTACAGGCTTTTACTCTTTTGCAAATTAAAATTAGAAATAACTGATCTACGATCGTTGGCCCTGGAACGTTTTAAAGAAAAATAAATAACTTTTCTTATTTTTATCGTCACATTTCTCCTACAATTCTAAATCGCTCAAGTAATACGTTTAAATCATATTTATGGGAAAATTTTAAACTTTTAAACGATATGTTGCTTTTCCGACTGTAGTATCATTGTTAAACCTCGAGATTTTATAGTCGTCTCAATCCTTATAGTATATACGCAGGGAAAGCGTGCTTTGAATGCTTAAAGAGGAGAGAAATTAGAGAAAGGAGAAGAAATAGGAAATAGCGGGAATGAAGAGAGAGAGGGAGAGAGACGAGGGAGGGAGACGAAGAAGAGGTGAGAGGGAGATATAGATAGATGATGGTCTTTATTAGAGCGAGATTGAGACTAGGAAGTCTATTTTTCCAGGGAAGGAGAGATGGAGGGATAATGGCGGGGAGGAGGATGAGAGAGAGAGTAAGAGAGAAAAGGATGAAGAATGGGAAGTGCTTTAGTTTAATACTTAATCCAGGCTTACCCGACAAATTTGACGGGCAATTACGCTAGTATACACATGTATAAATGCTTAAAGAAGAGGAAAGGTAAATAGGGTAAATGGATGACACAAGATGTTGAGGTTAGAAAGCCCAGTGAACACTTGCCGATAAGAGATACTCTGGGGTGTCGGAGAAACATTTAAATAGGTATATTGGAACTTTCGAAGCTATCATCATCGTAGGTAGTCTGTCCGTAGACAGGTCCGTAATTATTCATGGTTAAGCCTGGTTCTCCATATACTCCTATTTTCCGCTGTCCTCTTTTTATCTTGTTACTCTCTTTCCCTTTCAAATCGTCTATCAGCTGAAACCTTTTCCTACCTCTTTCCCTTTTTCCATCTAATTTTCCTTCTAACGCGTCTTTAATCATACTTTCTCTCCTCTCTTCTAATAATCTGTATAATCATTCGCTTCTTTCCTACTCTTCGTAGCACTTCATCGTTTTTCATCCTATCTGTCCATTGTATCTTTAGCATCCTCCTTCATGTCCACAATTATATATATATATATATATATAATATATAAACTTAAGGAAAAGGAAAGGTAGTGATGAGTGTGTCAACAAGGTGTTGAAGGAAGCCCAGTGGACACTTACCAATTTGAGGACCAAGTTGGCAGGCTGCTGGGGGTGTCAAAGAGACACACGTAAACTAACATAAAATAACAAGCACACAAAAATGTAAGCTTTTCGGGCCCAAGCCCTTCGTCAGCGAAGAAGAGAGAGTAACCAAAAGTGACACACTGGGCGGAGAATGACAGGGTAATGTGGGAAGGTTGATGATTGGAGGAGGCGGGGAGTGGGAATGGTGGAAATCCAATAATGAGGGAGTCTGGTAAGGTAACGCGCGAATAGCTACAATGTAACTGAGGAGACATTGTAAGGGCGCTAATAGAGCACCTACAGAGGGGCAACTCTTACTCATAAGTTCGACTAATTATCTCTCTGACAACTTGAACGTGGTCCATCGTATTACATACAGTGCGAAATCCAGCATTTTCTCTGGGTTGGGCGAAATCAAGACGCTTTTGAAGGCGCGTAGTGAGAATCTTTATGAATATTTTGTAGAGTGCCGGGAGCAGGCTGACTGGCCGATTATTATTCAAATCTTCCTTGCTACCCTTCTTGTGCACAAGTATGCTGCTTGCGTGTTTCCGCGACTCTGGTATATTCCTCTTCCTTAAAGAAGATGGAAAAATCTCGGAGAGCATCTTTTCCATACAGTTACCTGTCGCCTTGAATATTCCTGCTGTGATTCCATCAATTCCAGATGCTTTTCCATTCTTCATGCTTTTGATTGCATGTCTCACTTCCTCTGGACGAATATCTGATAACTCTTCAGTAGGCATATATTCTTTTTCATTACCTCCTGCATTGGTAAATGGATCTTCGTATAGTTTCGTGTATAATTCTTCTACTCGTTTTAGAATGAACCTCCTGATATGTGTTATTGAATTCTAGCATCATTTCCACCAGCTGTCTCTTACCAATAGAGATAGGTAGCTTCATTTTCTTATAACTTCTACTATAATATACTTATAATTTGTATATTTCTGCAAAAGTGGATCATTTCCTTAAAGTGATTAGTCATTTTCATTCTCCTTGTTTTCTTCATCACCAGTCTAGTTTTTTCCGATAAATTATAGTAGCTTAACTTTAACAGTTCCGCCTATTTATAGTGCGGTTTTTTTGTGTTTTGGTCTTAAAAAACCTAAAATTTTCCAATAAATATGATTTAAAAGTATAACTTGAGCGAACCGAAGTCAAACATCGACGATAAGAATAATAATTTATCTTTATTTTTCTTTAAAATTGTCCGTCTGAAGATAGTAGGTCAATTATTTCTAGTTTAATTTTACAAGAGAAAAAAAAGCCTGCAAGTGAATGAAAGGGATTTTTAAGTGTTCGCACGAAAAAATTAATCTAATGATACCCGCAAAAACTTTTGCGAAGTCAGTCAGAAATCGGCATGTTTCACCGAGCAGTCACATAGTTCGGAGATTGATTTATCTTGTAATTACCTACGACTCGTCTGTAAAAATGAGGTTCACTTAATAACGAAGTGAAAAGAAATGGTGATGGCTGCAACATCAATTTCATTCAACGAATTATAAAAAAGATAATACCGCATTGCAATCTCGTGCATTCCGTCAGTCAAACCGACTTCTACTATTAGAAGTAATTTCGCAGAGAGTTTTCTTCAGCCCTCCCGAAACAACCTCTCACTTGGACAAAAAAACAATTCCATGGGCCTGCTCACGGTATCATCTCGATGCAAGATTGACTGTTAAAGAACAATGGCGAATTATAATAGTAAATTCGAAAGATCGCCCAAAACGCGGAATAACCTTTGTTAACTCCGGTCGAGACGCAAGAATACGTCGTTTTTTATACAATGATGAACCTTGAAGGCTAAGGCGACGTCAGGATAGGAATAGGTACTCCAAAATCACCGACTGACATAACATTCACGTAGATATAAAGTTAAAATTGAGTCTGCCGCGAAAGCGGAGCCGTTAAAATTGTTGGAATACTTTTGGAAATGACTGTACGTTGAATCGATTGCGGAGTTCAAGTTTAAATTCTTCTTTTCGCTCTTTTTGCACTTGTGCCTTGATGATAGACTTAGGCTTCCTTATCAGCTTCCCTCTTTCCAACTTACAATTAAATTTTGTTCTGAATCGCACCAATCGATGGTCGCTTCCAGTTTAAACTGGTTGAGTACAGAACATTCTTCTACCGAATGCTTCTTATTGACAAGTATGTTGTCAATGTCATTTTTTATGCCATTGGGTCCCTTCCAGGTCCATTGTCTGTTAGGGCTCTCATTAAAGAAAGAGTGCGTTATGTAAAGGCTGATACATACGGCAAAGTCAGTCTCTCCGTTGGTTTCTGCCTCCATAGGCCCATTTTCCAACTGCTCCATCAACTTACTTCCATTCTCCTATTTTTGCGTTGAAATCACCCACGACTACTTTTAAATGGCAGCTTCCTTTGTCATGCAACTCACCAATTTCTTGGTAAAAATCCTTCAATTCCTCATCCGAGTATGTTGAAGTTGGCGCGTAGACTTGGACTATTTGCAATTGATAACTCGTATTTATTTGAATCACTCGAAGATCGTACGTCAATTCTTTCTAATTTGAATTTACAAATGAATAAAAGACCGCACTTTAAAAAGTCGATTTTTACGTGCTATCTTACGGGAAATGGAATTCGCCACCCCGGAGTCAAAGCCGGGTCTTTTTTTGCATTCTTTTCGTCATTTAACTCTTATATCTGAATCATACAATTCTGCGAAATTTCAACCATCCACCTAATCGGGAAGTTTGTTAAAAACATTTACGCTAGCACAATAATAATTCTCTAAAATGGCACTTTGACATCTACACACGGCCCGATTTATAAGGTCATATGTGGCCCGCACAAACCTAATGTGGCCCTTTTCGTGAAACGTTTGGTGACCCCTGCTTTATAAGCATTATGATCTAACGATGACCACATTGGACGCAACGACACATTTGAATTCGCGCCTCACCCGAGTTCGCGCTTCCTTCTCTCTCTCTCGCGAGGTCGAAGTCCATTCCGTCCTTACCCCAAATCCCCCCCCACCACCACGCCCCCCCACCACGCCCCCCACCACCACCACCACGCCACTCCCCTATAGACCCACCCCCTCTCTCTCTCGCGACCTACGCGGCCACATTCCTCCTAAAAAGCCGTCTCCCTTCGTTTCTTTTTTTTCGAATCCGAAGGTCGCGCCGCCCACACTCTCATCCGAGAGAGAGAGATGGAGACGATGGCGAACAGACACTCCAACGAGTAAATGTGTCACGAGAGCGTGTTATACTTGTCACGCGAAGCTGGAACAATGGACGAATCTGCAGCAGGCGCAGTTCACGCTTTATTTATTCGCGTCCGCCGCGCGGCTGTCGGACCTTTTTTTCGCGCGGAAAATGCTCCGCTCTTCGAATATGCCGACGTCTATGGACTTCGATCGCGACCATTGGCGATTGTTCTGCTGTCGACACTGCCATTGAGACAAAACATTTCGATATTACGATCGTCGCGTCTGCATAAATGAACGGCATGTAAAAAATACCGCGAATATCGATCGGAGAGCTACAGTAAAACCTCGATAATCCGACCTATATGGAGAAGGACCGTCGAATAAACCGGAAAGTCGGATAATTCGTAAATAGTGGAAAAAATGCTCATTTAGGAACATTATGTATTTATTTAAGTATTTCACATAAAGCTCAGGTCATTCTACAGTGTAATTTAAAATAAAAAATAATATATTAAAATATTATAAACAAAAATATTAAAATTAAATTATCAGTGATCTCCCGAGTGAAACAACTGACAGTAGGGTTGTCATCTCATAAGAAGTTAATTCCGGGAGATTTTTTTCTAGATTAAAAAAACGTGAACTATGAAACTTTATTTAATTATTGATTAGAAGGTATTAAATGAATATTTAATCATAATTTTATTTTACTATACTAAATAATTATCGGTAATAAACTCCCGCGTGAATCATATATCGGGCAATCTCTCGCGTGAATGCAACCGACATACGCTTTCCGACTATAGTTTATATATATATATATATATATATATATATATATATATATATATATATATATATATATATATATATATATATATATATATATATATATATTATTTGTTCGGTTAAACCGAAAGTCGGATAAACGATGGTCGGATAATCGAGGTTTTACATCTCCTTATCGTCGGCGATCAATACGACTGCCACGACGGCGATTGGTCGCTTCCGAAGCTTTCGACGAGATGATCATTATGGGGCGTTCGCCTCCATTCTCGAAGAATGCGCGAATCCATCGCTTGGGTTCATTTTGATTCGCTTTCCTCTTTTCTAGAACAGAAATAAACCCCGTGGGATAGTTTTGGAAACAGTTACTAAGAATTGTCTGATACTTCGACTCTTCGACTGTAGAGGGGAGGACCTCCGCCGGGTGACGAAAGCGATGATATCCAAACGTTCACCTTGACACGCTTATTTCCGTGACTATTATAATCGAATGAAAATTAGCTAGCGTAGGATAAATGTAGGCCGCAGTGACTACGCGGACGGCTCGATCAGTCGCACATAAATAATGGATGGCGGAGGATTCTTCTCGTACGCTGGTTCGGAATTGCGGAAGAAGTTCTGAAGACGCATTGCCGACTGCGACGAGATGCACGCGGCTCGCTCGAGATCGCGGTGCGACCGCATCCACTGGCAGCGAATGGAGTTGCCATGGCAATGGCCGAAATTTTGTGACGATTAGGACTTTGAGCACGTTATTTTCGAATTGTGACACCAAGATAGGTCAGAAGAAATGAAATACGACTTGCGCGATGAGAGATTAAAAACATTCAACCTTCAGAAATAGAAGAAATTATGCGATTGCGTAATTTCGTTGCCATTCTTCTTGAGTGCTCGAAGTTGAGGCGGAAAATAGCGATGTGGATGATTTGAATAGGATTTGGGATTAGGTGAGACTGGAATGTGCTGATTTCAGAGCGGTTTTGAAATCTTTGGTTGCGCGTATATAAATGATCGCTCAAATAAACAAGCGAGCCAATTTCACAAGGCGCTTTCTATCACCGGTTGCTATTTTTCCATCGGAGTGAGGCATCGTATGTATTTTTGGTTGCCTGCATTTGCAGCAGAACGTATTCTTTAGCTATCTTTTCCGATTAATCCTCAGAAGCCTAGATCCACCAAATTTTCACCGTGCATTGCTCTCATGTAGTGCAATCAATCAATCCTGAAAATCTCCAGGTTGCAGGCTTTCAGAGATATTGCCCGTACGGACGGACAGAAACTGAATATATAAGTGATTTTTTTAAAGTGCTAAATAAAATTAGAAAAATGGTTATTACACTTTGATAAAATTGTTAACTCAATTAATATAGTTTTCACCTCGATCTTTCAAAAGGCAATTTTATGGGAACATAAGAAAATATTTTCTCTTTGAAGTTTTTAATTGCTTATCACGGCTCGGCCTATACATTGCGTTATATTGCAAGAGAACGGGAATTTGGGATGTACGACTCTTTCTCTATTCCTCCTTGCCCCTCTCACCCTACTAGCGCAACCTTCCCCCCTCGCTCTCCCCTCCCCTCTCCCCCCCTCTCCCCTTCCTCACACCTCCCCTCTCCCCTCCCTCTCTTCTCCTTCTCCCCTCCTTCCCCCCCTCCCCTCCTCCCCCTCCTCTCCCTCCTCTCCCTCCTCTCCCTCTCTCCTCCTCCCCCTCCCTCTCCCCTTCTCCCCCTCCCTTCCTCCCCCTCCCAATCGGGCCCACTGATCCTCTCTCCATATCCATCATCTTGGACGGATGTGTGGGCCGAGGGCCTCTTTCTGCACTCACTCCCATTCTCTCACTCTCCTCTCCCACTCTCTCCAACGCTCTCTTCGGCCCCACCGAAAGTAACGCCCCATCCCTATTAATCGGCGCGCACGTGATTCCGAGTTACGTTATTCGGGGTGTCGGCGCCCTCCGCGGTTCATCTCTCGGCCGCTAGGGGCGTGCCTGCGGCGTCTTGTTGGAACAGGTGTTTCTCCGATTTCAGTCTGCGAGTCCACTATCGGAGAAGGAATCCTATTACGGAAAGGTTAGCTTCGTTTTGGACGAATATTTCGCCGCTGCTGATCGCTCGGTGGCAGAGGTTGGTCGCCGGAGACCGAGAGATCTCAATGCGTGGATTAAAGCGAGCTCAGCAGCTACAAATTAAATTGGGGAGACTCGGGTTCGATTCCCGGTCAAGTGAAGGATTTTTTCTCCTCCTCAATTGTCAAAATTTAGTTTCAGCTTTATGCCAACATCCATTTCATCAACTTTCTTTCTTGTTAAGTTTAGGCATTTCTTGGTGCCTCTGTATACATATATCTTTCTTATTATTTCGTTGTAAGAAAAACTAAACTGCTACGAAACAAAGACAATCTCGTCCTTATAGAGACCACTAACGAATACATTTAGTGGTCCCTGCAATGTGTGCTACCCTAGGAGAGCTCGAATAAGTGAAATTTACCTCCCGCGAGCATTGAAACTTGCTATAACAAATTATGCGCGAAACCGCGAATATGGAGAAATTACTGTATTGCAAAATTTTCGTCGCTGACTTTAACTTGCCTGGAATTTTTATAAATTTGTAAATAATAGTGTGTATATAATTGATAGATATACGTAAAAAATTATGAACGTTGCCACCTTGCCATTTGGGCAACATTTAACGTTTTATTTAGAATAACAATAATGAGGAGATAATTAATGCCTGCACTTCAACAAGGAGAAATCGATGAATAGCGAAAATATCTACAACAGTAAAATTTAAATTCACTAAATAATCAACAGATTTTTAAAGTAAAAACCAGTTAATAATTTATGATTCCTTGGCTTCTTAAAAAATTAAATCTCTCTTTCCATATTTATATTTATGGAATACTTTTGTCATAACACTAAAGTATAAATCAATAAGAATAATCTTAATTCGTATTGAAAATACCAAAGAGATGGATAAAGATAAAAACAAAACTTAGATTGTGTCAAATGAATCCAATCTTTGCTAATATAGACGAACTAGGGTTTCTCCCCCTGGCCCCTCAATAGGTCTCTCTCCCCATGGTCTCTTCATTGGTTCCCAACTTCGCATTACGACTTGTTTCGTTTTCAAGGTAATTTAACACGAATTTAATCAACATTTGAAATATTCAATGCATAAATCTGGTCCTCCTATAACACGGCATCACTACAATGCGGCTTTTTTATTCCCAAGATTCATATAACATGGATTATGGTTCACACTCGTACAGTTCCGTCGGATTTCGGATAACAGATTGGAGAACGAGGTAGAGCGTGCTTTGTTTATAAGCTTAAGTAATCGAAAACAACATTCTTTTTTGTATATATGTGTATGTGTTTGTTTGTGTGTGCATCAGAGGAAGGTTTGGAAGTTTTGAGAATGGAGGAGGGTAACTGAAGGGTTTTAGAACGCAATCCTCCTTTTGAAGAGAGAGAGAGAGAATTCAAATCTTGGAAGTTTTACTTAAAAATCTTGCCGGTCAATTGAAATTGATACCTTTTAAGTGTAGGGATATTGTAAAATCTTTAATTTTTAATTAATTTTACCATTATCTGTTCTAGTATCCTATCATTGAGATAAATTTCGCACTTTACGCATGCCCTCTCCTATATCAATTTATGATCTCTGGATCAGTATATTAATACAAGTAGCTGGTGCTTGCATTCGGCAAGCATTTCATCTCACCTTGAAAAAACATTAATTTTTCAGAGATATTTCATTGTTAGAAATGTTTGTTTAATTCAAAAGATTTCATCTCTGCACCGATTTTCCTTATAGAACAATATTGGAGTAAACATTCCCTAAAATTTTCAATTTTAAGAATATCATAGTTTATCCATTGTGGGGTACTAATGCCACACATTTCTGCCAAATTTAAAGTTGTAGCACATCTATAAGTGTAATAATATTTATCTAATTGTTTAAATTTTAAAAATTGTTAACGGTCGCAATAACAAATTCATGGAGATTTTAAAATGTTTACTTGAGCGATTGCAAGAAGCTCTAAATAACTTTAAAATTTCAGCTCCTTAGCTCGTCTCTAAGTACCTAAACATTTATCTATTTGTTTAAACTTTAAGAACGTTTAACAATCAAATAAATTAAAATATCAAAATTTCTATAATCCCTATTTTGTTTCTTTTACAAATTCTACCTTAAAAAATTTCTGCTTCTCAGCACATTCGGAAATAAATAAACATTGAAAATTTTGTTTAAATAATTGTGAATTTTTAGCGGCTACATTGTTGAACTATTTCAAGATTTTCGTTTTTTTCTAGTCGGTTTTGCATATAATCCTACCGACGAAAAATATTTCAAGTCTCTGCTCATATGGAAGTGCCTAAACAATAGTACACTCCTATCTGTTATATGTTAACCTCCTCTGTAAGGAGTCTATATATAACATGCGCGGATCCAAGGGGGGGGGGGGCGATCGCCCCCCCCCCCCCTTGGGTACTCTCTGGGACAAGAGAATAAGCAGGCTGTCAGGTGGCGGGATGGTTTCTTCAGTATGCTTAGGTTATTGAATAGATTCTTCTTCGAAATTTCCCATGCTTCTTGTCTTTATGTCGCTGCCGACGTATTGTCCTAGCAAAAAGGGACTGTTGGAGATCGTGTCACCCTGGGCGGTGCTGAAACTTGCTAATTGGGGTGGTGGGGAGGAGAATGGGATTCCCAGGATTTTCAACGAATGGCGATTGAAGGGAAAGGAACCTACCCACGTGGGACATTGCCTTCGAATGCGCTCAATGTGCGCACTCCGGTCGCCTAGCCTTTTGGTGAACCCTCGCACCGAGTGCAGTAAAGATAGTATCATATGAATCCTCTCTCTTTCGAACCGCGAATAGGGGCGATGGCCATGTCAACGGCCTACGCTATCGGCTAGGTGCCGGTAAAAGGATGAAACGAAGCCATCGGTTTATGCCTTGGTTTTCCTTCCACCCTCATTCACTGGTGTCGGTTCGTTTTGTTCTTACGAATGGCTATAATTTAAGAAGCTTTTTAGATGTCTCTTTCTGGGTTTACCCAAAAGGACAACAATAATATTGCTAAATACACATTTTGGTATTTACCCCCCCCCCCCCCGCCCCCCCTTTTGCTTAGAGTGCTTCCCCACTTTTGAGCTCTTCCACCTCCCAAAATCCTTTACAAGGGACCTTTCTCTATCTTGGCTTTTCCCGTCATTGTTTTCAAGAGCTTACGAGCGTTTTAAGATAATTCATTCAGTGATTCGCTAGCGCGTGTGTGATAGTTTGCCGGAGAAGTGCTATAAGTTGCAAGTGTCGCAGAAGTATATAGTCGGTACAGACAATCAGGTTTTGCGTTTTATCGTGTCCCACAATTTAGCATTACAGCAGCAGTTCTACAAGTATTCGAAATACTAACACTTCAAGAGTGATTATTACTTCTTTGGAGATAGTCGACGAACATGCAGTGGAAAAATTCTACAATTATCTGTAAGTGATTTCTTACAAAGTTTTTATTGTTTATTTTCTCTATATTCGAATTCAAAGCACTTAAAATGCAACAATAAATGTCTGATAAAAGTATTATTATTTTTTAAATGTTTTGAATTAATGGGTGAGGTTATTAATTTTTATCATTTGTCTGCTAAGAGATGTTTTCTTTTAAAAAGAGAAATGGGTGAGGGATAAGTAGCTTGTGCGATACACGCTGGGTGGAAAGGCATAATGCTTGTTTAATGTTTGAGAAAATGTTTTCCACAATTACCAAGATATTGAACGATATCAGTAATTGGGATGATAGGACAAAGGCAGATTTACTCCTCAATAATCTCATGACAAGCAAATTCATTGTTTCGATGAAATGCATTACTTTTATTTTTTCCTTAACACTTCCGGTTAATAAGTCATTACAAAAAGAATCGCTAGATCTGTATTCAGCTATAAAATGCATTAAGGACATCATTTGCTTATTAGATTGTGAAAGGAAAAGTGTTGACGAAGTATTTAATAGAATTTGGAAAAGCGCTAATGAATTTGCAGATATTTTGCAATTAAAGCTCATTAAGCCCTGGTATGCATCAAGACGAATTAACTGTTCGGAAACCGCTGAGGAATGCTATCGACGTAGTGTATTTATCCCAATGATTGATACTCTCCTAGTTGATTTTCGAAGCCGTTTTTGTGATGATAAACTGAAGGCATTTAATTTGGGAAATATATTACCGAAACAACTATTGTGTTTGGATCAAGTTGAGTTAGATAATACAGCAACGTCATTATGGGAAAAATATTCTGACTTTTTGAATATTTCCATTATTTCAAATTCGTTTACTATTTTTCTCAGTGAATAATAATGTGGAAAACCAAATGGGAACGTGAATATAAGTGCAATAACATTAAAACTGGCATGAGTGCCTGTGAAGTTTTCAGTATGTGCGACGAGGAAATTTATCCAAATTGCAAAATTTTATTAAAAATTTTACTCACTCTTCCTATAAGTGTTGCTAGCTTTTCGGCTTTGCGACGATTAAAAACTTGGTTGCGGAACAGAATGAGTGAAGAAAGACTTGTGTTTGGCGTTACTCCATATGCATCAAGATATTCATCTTGACCCGGAAGAGATTTTAGATCGTTTTGCTAATTCTGGCAATCGACGACTTGATTTTTTATTGTGATTTTTAAAATAAAATGTTAAGAAGTACTAAACAAAGTTAATAAAATGTCACAGATACCCGATTTAAATATATATTTTTTTCTTTTTTACATTATTCGAAACATAAGCCTTATACATCATTTTCGCAAAATATGGATTATTATAAGGGAGGTCAATGTATGCGTGGTTTTCAAAATATATTTCACCTAAAATAGAGTTTATGATAGAAAATATACTATACTATTATTTCTTGTGATAATCTCTTTAAAAAGTCCTGAATATAATTTTGACGAATATAGCGAGATTTAAAAATTTTCCTATTTACGAGGAAAATAGTACTTAATCGCCCCCCCCCCCCCCTTGGGAGGTTTCTAGATCCGCACTTGATATATAATGATATTTCATTAATTATTATTAAGCATTGTCAAAGACCCAAAAATTAGCGTATTTTCGTTTCACAACTAAATTATAATAAAACTGGCAAGTAAGTCCTATTAAATTTGCTTTTTCATGACAACCTTAAAAAGATAAATAAATTTAAAACAGTGAAAACTATTCTGCTGAAAGCATCAATAGCAATGCAATGGTGCAGCCGAGATGAAATACTTAAAATGGTTCAAATAGGGCAATTAGATTCAGGGGAATTTCTGACAAATTATTCTTTCCTGACCAATATTATTGAGGTGCAGGAGACAATGATTAAAAGTAAACAGGTGGGGTGTGAATAGAGCCCTCCTCTCTCGATCTAAATAAACGAATGGATGGAATGAACTGTGGCTCAGGGAGGAACTGAGTGAGTGAGAAAGGGAAGAGGACAGGGGGAGGGAGAGGGAGAATGGGAGGGGAAACTGAGAGAAGGGAGGGAGAGGCGGAAGGGAGGGAGGGAGAGGAGGGAGGGAGAAATAGGGGAGAGATTGGCGGAGTATTCGCCATTTCGTGATGTCGAGTGGGCGTCTCTGTGGGTCTGCGGAGTCCTTCGATCGGCATTTGACCCATTTCCAGCCGCGACTCCATTCGACCTTCGCTCCCTCCCTTCCCACATTCCATTCTACGGTTAGATCAGTGGTGTCCAACAAAACCTACAACCCGCGGAGGATTTTTGGGCTGTCCAGGAAGCTATCATGAAAAGCAGCCCGAAAAATTTAACCCGAAAATTCATACATTTCAATGACATTATTTATAATAAAACTTCTAACACTGAAATGTTGACCATAAAAATATTATTTCGAATTTGTTTTCACTTACGATATATGCCACCTCAGAATATATATATAGTAAAAACGCTCTAACGTGGCGGTGCGCAACAGGCACATTTACGGAAGGACGAGTCCATCCTCGAGGCGGGACCGATTATAGGGGAGGTGGTGTTTAGGTGTGGGCATTTGATGCGCGAACTTGGACTCATGCGAACCAAAACTGTGTTACTGCGCATAGGCTCTGACGTCGGCTCCCCTCTAAAGTTTCTCCTTCCCTTCCCCTCTCACCACTGGGTTAGATCATAGGTCATCAACCTTTTTTGATTCACCGCCCACTAATACTATATTTCGCCATTTGAAATAATTTCACCGCCCACTTTTAGTATCAACTTAACAATACAATTTTTGATAATATCAATGGGTAAAAAAACGTATGAGATTTAACTACAACGCCATTTGTATGTGCGTGTAATTAAGCATTCTTATGCAGGGTGTGGGGATAGTGGCGCACACTAACAACGGGAACGGGTAGAAAACCTCAAAACTAAGCAAAATGTATAAGGAACAAATTCTCTAGAATGAGATCTTGCATGAGATTTTAATCTTAAATCCATTGAACAACAATCTTGACAATTTCTTTTTATTCCTGAGCGCCAGGGATCAACTTTATTTTCACTGAATTTTGTTCATACGTTCAATTGATTACATAATTTTCCAATAATGATTAACACACTCGAATTCCCTATTTATTGATAAGAGTTACTTTAGTATGAAAAATGAAATATCGAGTTCTTCTCGAAGACGTATAACAAAATAATTATGGTCTTAACTCCAATAGCCGCAAAGATGTCGGTGGACCAGACTGGAACTGTGTTGTTATTTACGGAATTTTTACAGGTTTCATTGATTTGCGTACGATTTCATTTTATTGTAAACCAGTGGTGACGAAAGATAAAATTATTCTCTCTCATAATATTCACTTATGTTTCACTTTCACGCAGCAAACGTGATACAAAATATTTATCTCATCTGAGTCCGAGTGAAACGAAATTGGTGAAAACAGGAGAATTACACGGGAAAATACTGCATTTATAGCTAAATGCGACGTTTTTTAAAACAAAGGAAAAATAAAGATTTTTTCCAATTAACTGCTTTGATGAAAGTGAAATTCTTACAAAGTTATTTCTTTTTGCGTCACATCGAGAAAAGTGGGGCCTTGTTATTTCCATAAATGCAATTCTTCTCAAAAATTCCAATTAATGTTTTGAGCCGAATTCTCCTGTTAAAGTGAATTGGTTCATCAAGATTGAAAATCATATTTCACTTTGCTGTGTTAACACATTTTGCCATTTTAATCCCGCGATGATTATACACATTCTAAAAATCATTGCTGGTGTAGAAACATTCACAAATTCCTCCTTATGAGTTAGTTTGGGGCTGTTCAATTATCAGATACACATATATTAATATGGAGTGGATAATACAGCGAGGATAATATTCAGAAAAGAATCAACTCCGATTTCGTAATTTAAATTTAAATTGCGCCTTTGGAGTTGTTTACTTAACACCAGGTACACATTAATTGCATTATATCTGACGCACGCAGTCTACTGCGTGATAGAATATTTTAAGAGTATGCTTTTTATTTTTATGACGATGGAGTAAACTTATTCGAATGCCATACACCGTCTGCTCTCTGGAGATAACGAAACAATTCGCACGATTAACGTTTACTCGTGTCTTGCGTGGCCACAAAGGTTTCAGCAATTTTTTCGCAATAACTCTTTCATCGCTCTAAAAATGCTTCCCATCTTCTCGACCAACCAAATACAATTAGTCCCTCTCGTGTTCCTAACACCACCGGTCGTCATTATCTCGTTAAAAGGTTTGTTTGCGCCGAAGCGGCGATTTCGGGGGCTCTTCCCTCGGACCCAATGCACCGCCGCAGGACTTATAAAATACGAAGGCAATCGCTTCACGCAACCATATCGATCCTGGCGATCGATTTGCCAAACGAAACGTAATCGAAAATTTCGAGCGAATCTTCCACGCTCGCCTCTCTGATCGAGACTCATCCAGGGATAATTTCACGATTATTTCGGGCGCTTACGGCGAAGCCTTTCGCACTCAATTTGCGCCCTTCGGGGAGAGCAGACGCCCGTGACGCGTAATCGAGATACACAAAGTCCACGCTCACTCGCAGTATTACTGTAGTTAGTGGCGCCACCGCCATTGGGAAATTCATTTGCTGACGAAATATGAAAAAGCGCGTTTTATTTATTGAGGATTATTTAGAATTGTAAACTTAAAATTCTTTAAAAATTTAGTAATATTATTATACGACAAAGTAATTTATTCAATAATCAATTGAAATTTTTGAACTTTCTATCTATAAGCATTTTCTCATGATCTTAATTTGGCAGTTTTGCAGGAAACTCCTGCCTCCTACCGATTTTTCAAAAAATTTATTTGTCAGTGCAATAAATGCGTGTGCCGTCAATTCATCGGAGTCATTTCGTCGCACGTCAATTCTTCGCGGTCAATTAGTCGCATGGCAAATTCTTCGCAAGACAAATGCGTCGCAAGGTAAATTATTCGTAGCAAGGAAAATTTGCAATGCCACGAATTTGTCTTGCGGCGAATTTGTCTTGCGACGAATTGTCGTATAACCCAACAAATGGCATCATATATCACATACACCCTGAAAATCTCTGACATCTATTTCTTACGATTTACTCGCTAAGTTAATTTAATTGATCACGCAGACGGACAGGCAGAGCGAAAAGAGCCCGCTTATATAATAAAAGTATAGCTTCCTAAAGAAATTAATTTCTTTATTTTCTGGAGAAATCGCGTTATTCTCCACTGGCTGACATATATTTTTATAACTTAAGTTACATATTTTACAGTTGTTTTGCCTAACTGCTAAAATAGTTAATAAATAAGAGAAGTGTATCGATAAATCAACACACATCGATTTTTACTCATTATAAGCTTAGAATGGGTCTTTCTCTCCAATAAAATATTGCTCCTCGAATTTCTTCAGGATTAGGAAATTACTTACTGTAAAAGAGAAGGGCTTTCATTGGCATTGAGAGCTCCACTGGCTGGAACATTTTCTTCTGGTAGGGTCAATTGGTAGGGACAGCACTAACAATAAGAGTAGTCCACGCAGCGTGTTTACATTAGAGAGGCGGCTGCAAAATGTGTCTGTACCAGTGCTGGAAAACATTATGCGTAATGTAACGAAATAACAAAATAACTGAATTATTTTGGATTAACGTAAGGAAAAACGTTAACGAAATTTTTCAAATGACTGTAACGGAAAACGTGACGAAAACGAAAAAATAAATTTCGTTATTTCGTTAACAGACGGTAAAGGGTTATGTTCTAGTGGCATTCGTCCCAGGCGGCGTATCTTGAGCAAGGAAAAGTGGCCTAAAATGCCTTTCCCAGGTCTTGCTTGTCCCCCGTTGTGCCACGTTTGCCGCCTTGTCGCGAAAGAAACGCTATCTTGACCACAACCGGTTGCTCTTTGGGTTTTCCTTCCATTTGTGAAAGGAATGGTGTTAATCGTTCTCCAGGAAGCACGAGATAATGAGCGTGGAGAATGAGGAAGGCAGCTTCAATAAATGTGGCGCTTGTAGTTAAGGACCTCTACCAATCCCTATCCTCCCTCACAGTGCCTCGTAATTCGAAAACATTCTTTTATATACTACACCAGAGTGGGGTTTTCCTCTTTTAAAGGTCGATGCTCTGCAAGTTCCAATCCCATCATCCGCTCCAATCTCGAATTCTATCCACTGTTCGTCAGTCTAACTTGACAAGGTTTTTGAGGAAGGTCGAAGAGAATCTACAATTCGAACGTATTGTCATCGCTCGTCGAGGTCAGTACTGCTTCATATTTATTATTATTATGAGACGTTTATAGTAACAGCGGATAGTTATTGTTCCCTGGAAATGAAGACTAATCAGAGCTTAATACAATTTCAGTTTATTTCAAATTATCGAAGACGGTCACGGGGAGACTTTTCGCCAGCCGTAAGAGAAACGAAGTTCATTCAGTGTTGAAGAAATAAGTTCCATTTTCATACATATTTCAAATTTATATTTCGTTTAGTATTAATTAAAGTCAAGTAATAATTGTGGAGGCTTGCTTCGTAATTATATTAAAAATGCCGTTTTATATACCATTGGGTACTGGGTTCGATTCTGAAGACAGTAATGTCCACCATCTGCATAGGAAGGGAGTATTTGATTTTATAATGAATTAAAATAAAGTCAGCAGCGCCTAATGGAATGTTATTTTATTTTCTTATCTTTTATTTGCAAACTACTGCTCATAAATTTTAATATATTTTTCAATTTAATTCTATTTTATGAAACCGTACAGTGTCTAAACTTTTACGCTTCTGCTCGTTTTCCATTTCTCTCTAACCCACACGTCTTCCTCCTGCAGTCTTACTCCTCCCTCAGTTTACATCACACTTGTCTGCTTCCCTCCCCATGCTCTCCTTTCCTCCCTCTTTCTCTTCCCCTATCCATTTCCTCTACCTTTCTTCCCATTCCCCCACCCCCTGTTTTTTATTTCAAACTCTTACATATTTCTCGTTCTTACATTAAATAGGGACAATTTTGGTCGTTTTCAAAGCTAGCATCAAAATAATGCTCTGAAAAAACATCGAATCGTGCATTTTACCGTACTTTACAGAAGGGAAAATAGGCCTTTTGTTTCGTCGTTCAGTCTTTCTGTCCCCCTATTAACTTTTGAACCGATTGATTGATTTTTATGGCATTTAGTGGATATCTTTGACTACTGGGGACGGCCTGTCGAGGAAAATTTTTTTCTGATATTTGAAGGCGTGGGTCCGATTCAAGAAATTTTCTTCTCATTCAGTTTACATAAAAATGCAAAATCCACACAATATCCTTTATCCTCAATTTCTTAAATATTATGAATTTTCCGATCCTAGAAATTTGTACTCATAACTATCGAGCATAGGTCTTATCAAAATGATAATGCCTTTTTCTTTTAGTGATAAAAGAATGGAATCCTACTATTGGCGTGGGATTTGTACTATTTTCTGCGAAAAGAAATAAAGATTTCAATTTTTATCATTTTTATCTTGCTTTTCGAATATACTTATTCAAATTCCACGCGCAAATAGGAGCTAGCTATTTTAGAAGAAAATGTTTCAATTTTAACATGTATTTCTATTCAAATGCAAAATAAAAGAAGTATTAAAAACTACTATATAAAGAATATTATACGTGACGTTGAGATATGGCGTTCGTGACATAATATTAAACGTCTTTTAGTTATAGCGGGAGCGAGAGAGACAGTTCCGTTGCTTAAACGCGGTGAGTGATCAAGAGATCACGAGTGCGCTGGTCAAAGCGAAGAGAGATCGCGTTGGGATTCGCGATTTACGGTGAGGTTGCAGCGGCACGCGACTATATCCTTTATCCTCAATTTGTTAAATATTATGAATTTTCCGATCCTAGAAATTTGTACTCATAACTATCGAGCATAGGTCTTATCAAAATGATAAACCCTCTAATCAACTGAAATTAAAGAATTTTTTAAATTGGTTCTTCATTTTTATCAACTGCGTTGGAAATAGACTACAAACTAAACATTCATATAAACGTAGTTAGATCCCACTGAAAGCATTAAATTAAAGATTTCACAATAATTTTTCTATTAATTGAAATTTAATAGTATTTTTTCGTCACGATAACAATTGAATACCCGCATTGTTAAAGATTCCAAATTTTTCAATTTATCCAAAACATTACCTACGTTCATGGTAATTTGGAGTGGTTTCAAATTTCATCTTACAAATAATTTACTTTATTCTTTCATATACAAAATAAAGATATTCCTGAGTTAGTAACTCAAATCTAACTAATCTTGAAATGTAATATTGTAAACTCATGCATGATTTCCATGTATTTCTTATGGGGGATATGAAAAGAAAGAACGACATCAAAAATGAGCCCTAAAGAGGACAAATAGTGAATTTTGGATAATTCTCTTTAGTTTTATCTGATGACTGATCATTCTACCAAACTTTAGGTCTATAGCAGGAGCAAGTTCTCCGAGTTACAATCGATGCAACCGACAGACGGGTTCCTTTTATTATCTTTATTAAGGGTCCCTGGGTTCTCAATGTACTTTTTGTGTTACCTATAAAAAATTCTAATATAGGGCATAACCTTTACAACACTAATATTTTAGTCTTAAATATGTGTTAAGTTTATTAACTTGAATATAAAATTTTGAATATGAAAATCCGAATTTTCATACATGATCATCAGAAACGAAAAATGTGCCGAATAATTTGAAATCTTAAAAACGTTCCTGATCTGCAGCATATATATATAAGTGCCTATGAATTAGTATTCTACATGAGAAGCACGTACTCATGGTGGATACATAATCTCTGAACAAAAAAAAACAAAAATGAAAGAGCAACTACACTTCATTATTTTTTACTGAATTATTTCGTTATAACGTTAAACGTTGCCAGCACTGGTCTGTACACAATGGATCGGCCTAATTAAGTGATGGTGTCACATTAAAAGCACTGTTGAGGAAGGCAACGGGAGACCACCTCAAATAATATCCCGAGCCAAATGACACACTTAGACAAAAATCTGATCCACGACGTGTACGGGACAATGGCCATTAGGGCTGGTTTCACGTCTGGCAGTGAAGTAAGGCGATCTCGGTCGTCATCCTTACGCAGCTCACGTCAACGGAACGGTGAAGAAGAATGGGAAGACCTAGGAACTTGGAACGCTTGGAACTTGGAACAACAGGACGATGCTCAAACATGGTAAATTAGAAAATATAAAGTTTGAAATGAAGAGGTATGAAAAAATAAGGGTAGTTGTAGATAGCTAATATTGAAGGAAGCAAGATATTACTTCTAGTTACCAAAATTCGATTTATACACGCTAAAAGAGCGGTTATGAAACTCCTCCCGAAGCGAAAGCTCGTTGCTATGGAAATATAACTACATCTACATCTACATATTACCCTGCAAGTCACCTTGACGGTGGATGGCAGGGGGTGCCGCGCACCAAGTTCCTAACTAATTATTATTCACTGTTATCTATTGTGGTCACGTATTGTCCTAGGGAAAAAGGACTCCTTATACCTCTCCGTCCTACTATCTATTTCGCGAATCTTGTCCTCATTATCCCTCCGTCCGATATACGTTGGTTGTCGAATAATATCCTTCATTTCATTTACGAATATCTCCGACCTATATTTATCTAGAAGTTTAAGTCTCGCCTCTAATCTACGATCTTTCAACGATGGCCAACTCAACTCTTCAATGAGTAACGTAACGCTCTGTTTTTTTATCGTAATTCTTTTTCACGAATCTAGCTGCTCGCCGCTGTATTTTTTCTAAATCCTTTATGAGTCCCCTCTGATATGGATCCCAAACCGCTGCTGCGTATTCCATTTGAGGTCTAACCAACGATAAATAACAGGATTCTCTCACCTTTTCCGTGCTTTTCCTGACTATCCTACGCACAAAAGCCAACTAAATATGTTTACTTATGCCGTAGATGAGACAAGATGCTCATTCCGGTGTTCGCCTTCCAAGCTCTTTCACTTTGGAATTTCCAACCTTTAAACACTTAAATAACAGTGCTCGTCATTTCCAAACAACTGCTGCATATTCGCGCGAGGGCGTTTAGCACGTAAACCTTTCAGAAAAAGCTAATGAATCATAGCACGGTGCTAGTATTTCTCCATCTCGATCGAAGATTTACGCGGCCACACTAAGCGATTTGCTGACAATCAGCCGCTGACGTTATTATCGCGTAACTGTATGCGAATTGTCACAACATATCAAGCCACGACGCGAATAAAAGACATCGGTCCAGTTCCTCCAAAGGGGAAAACACCCACCCCAACCCACTTATTAGAGTCTCGCCACTAAGGATCTCTTTCTAGCGAGCTCCAAATCGTAATGTGCAATTTCCACACCGCGGGTTCTACGACCCAAAATCCACTCGGATACTTTCATTGCTCATTTACTGAAGTGTAACTCGATGATACCGTTAAATTTTCGCGTAGAACATACATGTCAATGATACGAACTTTTACGGTTAATATAAACAAAAATATCAATAGAGCCCATCCATTACGAATTGCTTGAGCGCAACAACGCTCGCATTTCCTACGAAATATCAAGGGGAAGAATAGCAATTTACAATGGATAGGTTGAGTTGGTCACTTTAAGAATACTATCATTACGAAGCGTATGTACAGCAATTATGATGAATGTTAATTAGATTTCGATTTCGCATGCACTTATAAGAATAAACAAGTAGTTCTGGAAAGAACTAATCCGCCTACTTTCCTTTCAATATAATTTTAATACATAAACAAGTAGTGGTGCACACAGCTTTCCCGTGTCACAGAAGTGCTTTTCCTCAAATTCGCCGTAGTATAATCGTATACTTATGTATTTGCTTTGAAATCAGAAAATTATTTTTCCTTATATTGTGGTAGCCCTACTTTTTGGATCAGTTCTAAACATATTCATCTCATTTTCCCATTCTATACTCCTCCTACAATCGAAATTTCTTTTAAATCCGTTCAGTATACCTTCAAAATTCATAGTTACAGAAAAATTCT
Source organism: Tanypteryx hageni (assembly GCA_028673005.1). Taxonomy (NCBI): domain Eukaryota; kingdom Metazoa; phylum Arthropoda; class Insecta; order Odonata; family Petaluridae; genus Tanypteryx; species Tanypteryx hageni. The sequence continues at coordinate 87,716,654 of CM054118.1, read as the reverse complement.
AACCTTAATGTTATGGTAGCCCTGTTTAGTCTACCCGGTTGAAATGTAATATTTTGGTTATTTGTTTATATGAAAATTATATATATATATATATATATATATATATATATACTACATTTGGTTCAAGTCCATTAGGTCAGTTCTCTAGAAATACGTGTGAAAGAAGTATTATTTAACTTTTAGCCCTGCTCCTTAGCTTCACTTGAAACATCTTGATTTCATTATGATATGGTGTGCAAATCTTATATTCACAATTTAATTGAAATCTGTTCAGCCAATTCCTTCCAGATCCTTATTTACTGAAATAGTTTAATTTGTAATTGTGGCACCCCTGTTTGGCTGATTCTGTTTAAATATGCTAATATGATTTTGTATATAAGTGTATATTATATAAGTATTAAATTTGGTTAAAATTGATGTGGACAGCTCAACACAAATACGTGTAAAAAGAATATTCGTTATTGCTTGTATTGTGGCAGCCCTGCTTTCTATATCTATACTAAACATCTTGATTTTGTTATTTTATGATGCACGCCTACTTCATACAAAATTTCGTTAAATCGGTTGTGCCAATTCCTTCCAAATTTATAATTAACGAAAAGTTGAACTTTGCAATTGTGGCACTCCTGCTGAAAGAAAGTACAAGGAGTTAAATAATGCTTTAAGAAGGGAAACAGATAAAGCCGGAGAACAGTGGATAAATGAGAAATGCGAGGAGATTGTCGAATGTGAAAGAATTTGTAGAACAGACCTCATGTATAGCAAAGCAAGGGAACTATTCAAGAAAAAAGCAAGAAAGATAGGACGTAAAGGAATCATGAACAAAAGTGGTAAAATAGTATCGGAGCCAGACAATGTAAAGAATGTCTGGAAAGAATACATTGAGGTTCTGTATGACAAAGAAGGAAAGCCAAGAAATATTGAATTAAATGAAGAAGAGGATGTGGAAGAAGATCAGCTAGGACCAAGTATTCTCGAGTCTGAAGTTAAAAGAGCAATTGATGACATGAAAAGAAGAAAGGCAGTTGGGAGTGATGATATACCCGTGGACGTTCTTAAGGTTTTGGGGTCTAAAGCAGTTAAGCAACTCACAAAATTTTTTAACCAAGTATATGATACTGGCGTATGGCCTGAAGATTTTTTAGATGTTGTGATGGTACCACTGGAGAAAAAGAACAATGCAAAATGTTGTAAGGATTACAGAACTATTAGTTTAATTTCTCATACAGCTAAAGTTCTAACCAGAATAATAACCAAAAGAATTGAATGTAAAATAGAAAAGGAGCTGCAAGATAATCAGTTTGGTTTTAGAAGAGGAAGGGGGACTAGAGATGCTATAGGATGTATGAGGATGATGATAGAAAGAGCGCTAGAAGTCAATAAAGATATGTATTTTTGTTTTGTAGATTGGGAGAAAGCTTTTGACCGAGTGAAATGGGATAAGATGCTGGGTATTTTAAACAAAATAGGAATAGATTGGAAAGATAAAAGACTGCTTAAAAACCTTTACTTTGATCAAAAGATTAGAGTCAGGGTTGAAGGAGAAGAAACAGAAAGTACTTCAATAGGGAGGGGAGTGAGGCAGGGTTGTCCTATTTCACCAGCGATATTTAATATGTATGCAGAAACAATAACAGAAGAAGCGTTGATGGAAGAGAAAGGATTTAAGATAGGAGGTGAAAGTATTACCACCATTAAATACGCAGATGATCAGGGCTTAATAGCAGAAGGCGAGAAAGAGCTTCAGAGGATGACAGACAGACTAGTTGAGGTTGGCCAACAATATGGAATGAAGATCAATACAGAAAAAACGAAAGTCATGGTGGTTTCAAAGGAACATAAAGAATTAAATATAATGGTAAATGGCCAAAAATTGGAACAAGTAAGTAGTTTCAAATATCTCGGCAGTATTTTAGCACAGGATGGAAGTAGTACACAGGACATCAGAAGTAGGATTGCAATGGCAAAAGCAGCATTTAACGAGAAGAAGGAGCTTCTCACAAGCAAGAAAATAAATTTAGAAACAAGGAAGAAATTAGCAAAATGCTACATATGGAGCATAGCTCTTTATGGTGCAGAGACGTGGACGATAAGGAGAAAGTAGGAAAAATATTTAGAAAGTTTTGAGATGTGGGTATGGAGAAGAATGATGAAAGTGAAATGGACAGAGAGGAAGAGAAACGAAGAAGTATTAGAAATGGTGGGAGAAGAAAGGACGCTAATAAAAACAATCAGGAAAAGAAAAGCAAATTGGATAGGGCACATATTAAGAAGACAGTGTTTACAAAGGACGATCTTAGAAGGAAAAATTAGTGGAAGAAGAGGAAGAGGGAGAAAAAGAATAGGAATATTAGATAATATAAAGCAGGGATATAATACTTATAGAGGTATAAAAGAGGCTTCTAGGGAGAGAGAGAAATGGAGGCAGCGATTCAGTTAAAACCTGTCTTCGGACAGAAGCATGATGATGATGATCTGAGATATATCTTGCGACAGCAGCCATATTGCATTTTTTCCCAAATAGTTAACTTTGTAAGCGCTAAATGGCTGCACAAATCCCTTCGATTTGGATTGAAGATGCGCATAATCATGTAAGTATAACGTGTTTGAAATTATATTCGGTACATTAATTTAATAGAAAAATGGAATTGATATCATGTGCACAATTGTGCACACCAGGTCTGAAGGGGTTAAGTTAGAAAGCGCGTTACTTTTTAATCGGATGTTAAAAGAAGTTTTAAAGCAAGAGACATGCTTTTCGAAGCCGGTTAGGTACCGTTCCATCAAAAACTCTTCGTACCATGTTTCGGATTGCAAAATCTAACACGCAATGACAGGAGACTTAATTCTACCATAGCTGTTGACATTATCCGCATATCTTCGGGGAATTCGTTAAAATCAAGTTTCCAACGATGGCCTCTCAAGAGTGATGAACTCGAGTACCCTGAACTGAGATAGATAGCCGTTAACTTACCGATTCCGTTTGTTACGACGTATTTTTGTTTGTTCTGCGGTTGCTGCCATAGAAACCAAGTAAGTATAGGTCAAAGATAAAAGGCAAACGAGTCTTGGGACGGCCAGCATATAAACTTAAGCCTCTCTCAGAAAAAGTATGCAACACTTAATATGATTCTCATTTATTAGGTGAGTCCTATTAAAAATAGGTATGCATTTTATGGAGAATATTCAGATTAGGTTAATTATCACCTAGTACACCTAAAAGATATAATAAAAAATATATCCCTCATCGAATTTATGAATTTATTTCATTTCAGAAATGGAGGGAATGGTATGATTTTTTTTGTTTATCGGGGATTTTCTCGCGTCACAAAGTTCGAGAAACGCTGTTGAAGAAATAAAGAGACTCGAACAAGGTATTTAATTTAATTCGATTATATATATTTTTTACGACCTGCTGATTCCCTCTTGTCTACGCGCAATGGGCATCTAAGAGGCAGTGCAATGAAAGCTGGCCAGTTTCAAAAAGTCAGAGAAGAAAAGTATTACCTTTTCTAAAATGCTGCAAAAATTAAATAATATTGGACTTCGATTATATTCCAAGGATTCGCCGCTAGTGTCGTCGGATAAAAACAACTACAAAGAATGAAAGAATTGAAGACAAATTCGGGTCAGTCAGGGGAGAGATGGGTCGCGACCTCGTCCTGAAGTCGTCACTGACGAATTCGAAAATCCCGCGCCGCCGACGAGACGAACCGAGAAGAAAGAATCGCCGAGGCGCTTCGAAAAATATACAGAACACTCACTGCCACGAGAAGCTGCCGGTGATGCCCTCTCTGAGCCGGTCCTTGAGCGAGCGTTGTCTGGAAGGTCCGCCAGAGTGCGAGTCCATCTCTGCAGCGGCGTCCCGTACAATCCGATTGGCGGCGATGGTCGTTCGAAGGGATCGGAGGGAAAGAGGGTATAGGGAGGGGGAGAGGAAGGAGGGGGAGAGGAGCGAGGGAGAGAGGGGGGATGGAGAGAGGAGGGAGGGAGGAGAGGAGGCAGAATGTAAAGCAAAGGGCGAGGGTGGATGAGAGGCAGGTCACATGCTGGTCGCGCTGCACTCGCGTGGCATTCCACAGGGATGGCGTGGCGAAGGGCGAGCAACAGCGGGGCCGCCACTCTCTTTCTCTCCCTCCCTCCTCGTCTCTCCCCTTCTTAGCCCTGCAACGACGATTGCAATTCGTATCATTCTCATGCAGAGATATTTTGTAAACCTCCTCTTATACGAGAGAAAGGAGACCGCGGTGAAAACTTGAAAATTTACAGTTAAAGAAATTTAACACTCCAGTACACGCGCTTGATCTGTGAGACCAAGCCCGCATTATATCGAACCGCAAAATATGTGTGTTGGCATCACTGTTTTGGTTGACTTAGTACCATTCTATAATCCCTTGTTTGCTGCGATACAGCAATATCAGTCTCATTCGAGCTGTTGTGTATTTACGTCAAAAACTGTTTGGTGGTCTGTCTGACAGACCCCATGCGTGCACTCGCGTCTCTAATCCTAGATCCAATTATTTTCGTTATATATTAGTTTCATAGTGTTGTTAGGCAAATTTAATGGTTTTATTCATACTAGGAACATTTATTAGTGTTCTCGGAGATAATAAAGTTAAACAACGTTGATTGGCATTGTAAGAAAAAACAAGAGGCAAATTCCTCACGAATTTCTTTCTACGAGGAACAGGGAAGAGAAATCATCAATGTATGGCTTTCAAGAGAATTTCACGTAGGTCGCGTACATTTGTAAGAAGGCGAAAAGTATTTTATTGCTTTCAACTATGCACCATGAAGAAAAAATCGATGTTGACACCGGAAATTAATAAAAAGCCGAAGTAATTATTTTCTATAAAGACACAAAACGTCGATGTTGTTGACAAAATGAGGGCAAAATACAATGTTGCACGAAACACAGGGAGATGGCCGATGGTCATACTCTACAGCCTGATTAATAGCGGAGTTATAAGCGCGGGAGTAATTTATCATGGTGATAAGGGTCGAGAACTAAATTCCAGAAGAGATTTTTTTAAGAGAACTGTCGCTTGCCTTAGTAAATGAGCACCTAACACGAAAATCACTGCATAACACCATTCCTAATGAAATAAGGAGGAGAATTTGTAAGATTATTGGGACAGACCCGCAGACGAAAGGACCACTTACGACTTCACGTGGTTGATGCGGAAACTGAGTAGGCAGAAACAGAAAAAGTAGGCATTTTTGCAAAAATATCGAAGATTAATCCTGTAATTTCCACTGATAATTAAAAAAACAAAGTGAATATGTTTTAAAGTGTTAAACTGAAGGAAAAACATTTAGGTTGTTTGTATAAGAAACATTCAATTTTTAATAGAAAAACAAATGTAATGCTTATTATTTTGTTCAGTATTTTACTACAAATACACATCTTTATAAAATAATCAACTTTGTCTTAATTTTCCTGATTATCTAGGAATTTCACATAAAAATAATGAGGCGTCTGTCAGGCCCGCTGCGTGCACTGGGGGAAGAAAAATAGGCGCGTGTACTGGAGAGTTAAAAAAATTCTTTAAAATCAACTCCTAAACTAGTGGGTCCCAACCTGGGTGCTGCGGCACACTGAGACGCCACAACTGATTTTTAGGGGTGCCGCGATAAAATTAGTTTTGTAAATAAATCAACAATTTGGATGTGTTTACAGGTGACTAGGACATTAATTTTATCTCGAATAAATATTGATTATGGTGTGGTACCAACAAATGGATGCCCAAAGGTTGTAATACACGTTTGTGGAAATATAAAAACATTGCCTGAAAGCTGGGATGCTGCGAAATTCTGTTTATCTTTGAAATGGTGCCGCGCCCACAAGGTTGTAACCATTGCCTAAACCGTACGAATCTAAAAAAAATCTGATGTGGCCACCACATGACTTTCTCCATATCTGTAATATTTCTAAAAATTCCAAATAGGTTACATAATAATAAATATTTTAAGAAACTGCGAGAAAATTTTAGACTTTACAAAGAACAGAAACAAACTCAAACCAAAGCCTTCTGATATTGGATATAGCCACAAAGCTCCAAAAATTATGAAAAGCAAAAGGAGCGTTACTAAGACGTAGCTCAGCGTCAATTGTTAACAATAGTCGTCGGTAGGTGGCGTGGTGGTGGCAGCTAAAAATATAAGATATCTCTTAAAAAATACATTATATAGAAAAATGTTTCAAACAAAGGTTGTAGACAATAAAATTTCCTACAACTTTTATTTTGATTTTACATTTATCAAATATTAAAGCAAATATTTCAAAATAACGGATGTGACAAGAGTAAACACCCACTTCCAGTTGACCGATCTTTACCAAATACTAATTAATTCTTCTGATTTATATATAAATGTTAAATATAAAATTTCGCGTTGACCTGATTAGTAGTGTTTGAGTTAGAGCACCCACAATAAAGCTATCACGCACTCACACACATCATCGATAAAATGGCCAAAACGTGTTCAGGATACCTCAAAACGTGTATTTCCGTTGAAATCTCGAAGTCGATTTTTTTCATGAAAACAATACTTCCCCATATATGTACTACGTATATGGAGTAAGTAATTAGAAGTAAAGAGTTAAAATAAAGACCTGACCGATTACAAATGCTTATATCTCTAATGATAATTTAAAAGTTGAAACAAATTAAACGTCATACGATAGAGGGAAGTTTCAAGTTTCCCACTGATACAGTAGTTCTCCTTCATACCGCAGAGTAGCGCTGCATCTGCGAGTTAAACAAAATGGCTACTCATCAAGAAAAGTGCAGTGTTGTTTCTGGCACGACTCTACCAAATCTGTGACTATCGTGCAAAGCCGGTACCGAACGAAGTATATAAAGGATCCACCATCTAAGAACTTCAATAAGAAGTGGTATCGAATGCTTTCTGAGGGCGGTTGCCTATGCAAGAAGGGTGGACCGGGGCGACCAAAGTTGGTTTTTAGTGACGAAGCGACTTTCCGTCTGTCCAGCATGGTCAATAAGCACAACTGTTGCATTTGGGCCCTAGAGAATCCGAGGACTTCTATCCAGCTGGAGCGAGCTTCCCCGAAGATGTGTTCTGTGCACTGTCAGAGCAAAAGGTGTATGCGCCCTTCTTCTTTGCCGAGTACACCATTACAGGGATCACATACCTGGATATGCTGGAGAACTGGTTATGGCCACAGCTGCTACAGGCCATTCCGCAGGGGTTAAGATTTCAACAAGATTGTGTCCCTTCCCACTACCATGCACGTACCCAGAAATTTATTTCAGGGGAGGGAGGGGTCCGAGACCGAAAACCAATTTCCAGCAATTGATTAAATAAAAGTCCTATTCAAATACTATAAACTTTGACAGCGTTTTTAGTTCTCATAACTCAACGCAGAAAGTGGCAGCGTAGCAAGAGGCAACGTAGCAAGTTTGTAGCGTGGTTATCGCAGATTCCACAAATGTCTGTACACCAGTGGGGGTCCCCCTGCACACGTCTTTGCCCACTACCACCTGACAGTGCAACTGTCTCTTGATGACTAGCTACCAGCATCAGACGAGTGGGACCAATTCCTTGGCCTCCAAATCTTACCCAACTTCTTCTGGGGGTATGCCAATGATTGTATCTACACTCCATCACTACCAAAAACACTTAATGGTCTGAAGGAACGCATTCGCAAAACCATCGAATCAGTGAATGTGGGTATGCTACATAGGACCTGGGAGGAGTTTGTATTCTGGCTGGATATTTGCCGTGTTACCAAAGGTGCGCATATGGAACCCTTGTAACTTGCAGTTGCAATAAAACTTGATACCTGTGTCTATTAAATGGTCTCTCATTTGTTACTACTTTTAAATTAGCATTGGAGATATATGCATTTGTAATTGGTCAGATCTTTATAAAACACCCTGTATATCAAGTTTACGGAAGATATTTGTTTCACGCCAGGGACTAGATATCTCAAACAAATATCTCATGGTTTATGCGTCTCACGACAACGACAGGGACCAAACAGACTACATTCAAACACACACACACACGCATTCATACTTAAACGCAAAATATATTAAGTTTGCGGATTTTTTAAAATTTTTTATAATTTATTTAAATCTTCTTTTAGACGTGACCGTTTTCTCAATTACTATGTCGTAAATCAAAATTCGAAACCGATATTGAAATGGATATATGAAATTGTACGATCGAGTTCCTCTGATAGTTTGAATTCAATCGATGATCAAGATAACTATCGTAGCAATATAATAATATTTACGAAAAATAGTAGGGCTCATCGACTCCAAAGTAGTCGTCCTCTTAAGGAAATCCATGGATTGTTTATTTGTTTAACTCCGCCCATTGGTCGCCGACTCAAGGCCCTTCTCTTCAATAGGCTTTTTTGCATTGGTATTGAAATGAAAAATGTTACTCATATTTCCAAATAAATTTTTATTTTACCTATTAAAGCCATAAAAAAGCGAAATTATTTCAAAGAAAAATAAATTATGATTTTAACAATTATTGTTTCTTTTTCTATTTCTAAGCGTCTGTCTGTGCACTTGCTTAAATTGAAATTGTTAGGAAACCGCAAACGATAGAGAGCTGAAACTCGGAGTGCAGATTTATGTACAGTTGTCATTTGTTTTCTTTAGATATGGGTACTGAAAAATATGCAGGTTCGTATAGGGGTCAATTAAATTATTTTTAAATAGGCATTTCCGAATTTATAAATGATGTAAACATGAAATTTTGACAGTACACTTCCACGTTGATGCCACTTACAAACGAGAATCTAGTGACAGAATACGTGACGGTATAACCACATTACAATAAAAAAACGCACTAATTTTAATCATGCTCATGGGTATTGCTTTATTTTTTAATCTATTTTTTATTATAGAAAGTGAAAGAAACTTAATTTTCAGTTATATCCTTATGAAACTAAACTAAAAAATACTCAAACTATTTGTGAGAATTAATAATATTATTAAAATTTTAAATGTATCATGTACACTCATTTCCAAAAGTATTCCAACAATTTGAGCAGCGTCGATTTCGCAGCAGACTGAATTTAAACTTCATATCTGCGTGAATGTTATGTCAGTCGGTGATTATGTAGTACCTATTCCTGTCCTGACGCCACCTCAGTCTTCAGGGTTTCTTATTGTGTAAAATACGACTTATTCTTGCGTATCGACCGGAGGTAACAAAGGTTATTCCGCGTCTTGGGCGATCTTTCGAACGTACTATTATAATTCGCCATTGTTATTTAACAGTCACTCTTGCATCGTGATGATAGCGAAAGCAGGCCTATGGAATTGTATTTTTGTCCAAGTGAGAAGTTGTTTGGCGAGGGCTGAAGAAAACTCGCTGCGTAATTACTTCTAATAATAGAAGTACGAGTGGATATACGAATTTCGAAGTATATGTTACATAACGGAAATCGTGAAAGTGAAAAGGCTCAATTCTCAAAAACAGTCGAGATGTATGCGTTTAAAAAAGTAAAAAAATACCCTTGCAGAGTTTTTTCTTCCATTACTTGCTACTTGATAGCATTATACGTATATTCCGACGTAAGAAGTCGGTTTGACTGACGGAATGCACGAGATTGTAATGTGGTATTATCTTTTTTATAATTCATTGAGTTAAATTGTTGTTGCAGCCATCATCATTTCGTTTCACTTCGTTATTAAGTGAACCTCATTTTCACAGACGTGTCGTAGGTAATTACAAGATAAATCAATCTCCGAACTATCTGTGACTGCTCGGTTAAACATGCAGATTTCCGACTCATTTCGCAAAGTTTCTGCGGGCACCACTAGGTTGTTTAATTTTTTCGTGCGCACGCAACAGTTGGATAATGAAGGGAAATGGATTATCTACGACGAAGAAATGAACGCAAATAAATCTATTTTCTTTACATATACACAACGTTTGAAAGTGAAAAGAAATGGGTAATTTACAACGAAGGTATTACGTGAACATAGATTATATTTCAACTATTCGAGTGTGTCAATTTTTAAATAATAATCGATTGTATTATTAATTACAATTGATTAGGAATTTAATCGGTGAATCAAATAATCGATAATTCCTGGCCATCACTATTGGCGTTTCAGTTCGTATACATTATACCAAGCCATTAATATTTTCTTTTTGGCATAATTACATAAATCGTAAAGAACGCCTCTGCCTCGCACCTATGCACGCATGATGTGTGCATCTTTCCAATCTTCTTTACTTACTCCATACGTAGTCAAGGAGAAGGTATTGTTTTCATGAAAAAAGTTTATTTCAAGATTTCAACGGAAAAAAACGTTTTGAGGTCCCTTGCTCACGTTTGGACCATTTTCTCGATGATGTGTATGTATGTGTTTGTGCATATGTGATAGAAATATTATGGGTGCTTGAACTAAAAAACAATTAATCTTGTCGACGCGAAATTTCATATTTGTTATTTTCGTTAAAGAGACAAGAGTTGATTAGTTTTTGGTAAAAATTTGTGAAACAGAAATGAATATTTACTCTTGTCGCATCCGATTTTTTTAAATAATTGCTTTAACATTAGATGATGATGATCCAGTCGTTGGTAGTGGTAGAGAGCGTGGTGGTGATGAGTGCGGTGGTGCGAAGTCAATCAGAAATCTGCATGTTTAACCGAGCAGTCACAAATAGTTCAAAGATTGATTTATCTTACAATTACCTATGACACGTCTGTGAAAATGAGGTCCACTTAATAACGAAGTGGAACGAAATGATGATGGCTGCAACAACAATTTAACTCAATTATAAAAAAGATATACCGCAATACCAAATCTTCCATCGAATCACCCTGACACATAGGAATAGGGGTTTCACATTCATCGTCATCACGAGTAAAAGCTTTCTGAAAGTGATGATTTAATAGGTTTGCTTTATCCGTACTATCGTGAACTACGTTTCCCGTTTCCGATCGCAGTGACGCAATAGTGGGGCCCCTACCTTGAACTTCCCTGACGTAAGACCAAAATGCTTTTGGGTTCTCTTTCAAGTTTTCCTGTAAAACCTTCTTTTTATAATTGTTAAACGCATTACGCATTGCTACTCTGGCTATGGAGCGCGCCTCCTTGTATTGATGCCTTATTATTGCATTCTGTTCGACCGTAGCTGTTGAGGATGTGTTATTTACGCGAGAGTCGAGTTTTCTTTGCCGTCGGAGAGCGCTTCTTACTTCCTGGTTGTACCATCTAGGTTCTACACTATCACGCTTCAGTTTGCTCGGAATAAATTTATCTGTACACTCTCGCATCATATCTCTGAACATGCACCAGGATTCCTCCGCGTCTGCACTATCGGTTAAATCGCTGAAATTAGTATATTTATTTCGCAGAAAAGACCTAAATCTTGTGAAATCGGCTTTGACGAATACATAAAGTTTTCTTTTGGCCTTAACCTGTTTCTCAATAATTAACTGAAATTCCACGTACAATGCCTTGTGATCGCTTATTCCCTCAGCATCACATACTCTATTTAGACGCTCATATTAAAATCAACAAGGGTCATAGTCATGTCGATGTGCTTCTGGAAGACACTGTTTCTACGCAAGGCCAACTATTTGTTGCAACTGCCCGTAAAGGCCATACAAGTCGAAATCGCCGTGCCGTTGCTACGGCTCCAAACAACAAAACAAAAATGATGTCTTCCGGGATGCATTGCAGTAATTGGAAGTTTTGCATAAATTTATGTATGTTTATATTATAAATGACATTATAAATTGCCATAATACTGCACTCAAACCATAGTACAAATCTGATTGAAAAATCAAATTTATAACAAAGGATTTCTTAACTATTTGGCGGGAATATCCTGCGTGAAGGAGGAAAAATTCGAAAATCTTGAAATGTGGAATAGAGATGCACATTAATTATTTAAAATAAAATATTTCCATTAAAGTTCATTGCATTGCGAATTGTATTCATTACTTTGCTCTATTATATTAGTTAGATTTAAGACACAAACTGGAGACTTGAACGTTGTACAGCCGAAATAACCAAGGATATTTTTCTTAAAGAGAGAACCAAAGCAAGTCCATTCCGAATTAGTGTGAAAAATGAAGAAGTAATCTGGATTTTCAATGATTTAGAAATGAGAAATTCTGATACCATGGAAACGAGTCGTTACTATCAAATGATTTAAATGAGAAATGGGAGGGGGTAAAGAGATAGAAGGGGAGAGGAGGAAGGAGGAGAAAGAAAACGGGAGATGGAGGGAGAGAGGGAGGGAGGAGGAGGGAGAGAGGGAGGATGAGCGAGAGATGGTGGGAGGAGGAGAGAGGGAGGGAGGAGGAGGATAGAGAGAGGGAGGGAGGAGGAGGATAGAGAGAGGGAGGGAGGAGGAGGGAGAGAGGGAGGGAGGAGGAGGGAGAGAGGGAGGGAGAGAGAGAGAGGGCGAGGTCGGCCAGAGGTCAGAAAGAGGTCGGCTGGGAAACGAGGTCAGGAGAAGGGTCGCCTGTATCGCGGCAGAATGGACGGATGCACGTCAGCGAAGCAACGACAACGAAATTGTTCACGCACCATAGCAACTCCGGAGTAATCGTAATCCGTGGCTATGGTCACGCAATCAACGTTGCTCCTCCGAATGTGATGCGATGGCGAGTCGCCCTTTCGTGACCAAGGATTTGGAGGAGGAGGGGGCGGAGGAGGGGGTGGAGGAGGAAGGGGTGTAGGGTAGGGTGAGGAAAGACAAAAGAAAGGATTGCAAGAAGCGTGGTTTAGGGCGGAAAAGCATTGTGGCGCTTCCGGTGTCGAAGTGGGCACGGAGAAGGAGCAAGTCGGGAGGAACCGTGGAAGTGGGTAATCGAGGAAGCCAGATGGAGAGAGGGGTGGAATGGGGAGAAGGGAGGAAGAGAGGGAAGGAGGGAGGAGGAGGGGTTTAAGTGTCGTGAGGGAAAGAGACCAAGGTCGGTGGAACAATGGTCCACAGCAGAAGATCGTCACCTCCGGTGGATGGCCCATTATCTCCACCCCCAATCCTTTTTTGGATCGACCCCCTCCCCTCCTTCCCCCAATCTCTCCTCCTTTCCCTCACCTTCCCTTCCTCCTCCCGCCCTCGCCTCCATTCCGATACTCCGCTACCCCCATCCTCACGCGCCGTTATCTGCTTCGATTCTCTCCCACTATTTTTTTCCTTCCCGTGGACGCGCCACCTCCACTTCCCTCTACCTCCCTCCAGTTCCCTTCACCTCCCTCACTCACCTCAAAACACCATCAACGTCATCAGATAGGGAGAAGATGGTTGCGATGGGAAGGAGACCCGTCATCCGAAATGCCGAGATTATACGTCACCATTACACGGCTCGCTGGCTGCGGTGTCAACTGGGACGGGGAGGGAGAGAGAGAGGAGAAGGGAGAGAGGGGAAGGTAGAGAGAGGAAGGGAGAGAGGGGAAGGAAGAGAGGGGAAGGGAGAGAGGGGAATGGAGAGAGGGGAAGGGAGAGAGAGGAAGGGAGAGAGAGGAAGGGAGAGAGGGGAAGGGAGAGAGGGGAGGCTGATTAGGGGAAGGCGAAAAGAGCAGCAGCGAGGTATGGGGAAAGGGGAGAAAATTGTGGGAAGGGAAGGGAGAGAGGGAGGGAGGGAAGAGAGGGAGGGGGAAGAGAGAAATGGAGGGAAGGGAGAGGCGGAGGGAGGGAAGGAAGAGAGAGATGGAGGGGAGGGAGAGAGAGAAGAGAGAGAGGGAGTGAGGGAAGAGAGAGATAAAGGGTAGGGAGAGAGGGAGGGAGGGAAGAGTGAGATGGAGGAAAGGGAGAGAGAGAAGAGAGAGAGGGAGTGAGGGAAGAGAGAGAGAGAGGGAAGGGAAGCTGCGTTGATGGAGAGAAACCGACTCGTGGAATTTCGCCCTTAAAAGGGGAGTCCTGTGTTTTGGCAAGTGTGTGTGGGTGTGTATGCTTGTGTGTGCGCGCTTGTTTATTTAGTCATATTATGGATCGGTTGAGTTGAACCTTCTCCATCGTTTCGTTGGTTTTTCATCCTCTTTTGTAAGATTTACCAGGAGCTGTCTGTCCCTCTCATTAAGTGACGCGCTACGACAAAAGCAAATAAGAGATCTGCTTGTCACCATCCTCTGCCGATAACGACAAGAATTTATGAAATTACCTGTGAGGTATTTGAGGGTAATAAGACCCAGCGTGAAATGAGGCCCACATTCAATATGACCGAGGCATCTAGTGACCAGGTATCATCCATCACCTTTAGACTTACTATCGGCAGCATTGCGAAATTCATCCTGCCATTTCCTGTGTTTATGTGAGAAAATTACTCTAATGTCAGTGTTATTTCAGCCTTCTTATAATATTTGAGCCTAAGGAGAGTTAATTTTTATTAATTTGCATTAATGTTTAAGTAGTCAAATCTTATACTTAAATACCATGACTTTAAATTTTGATTACAATAGTTGATGTTTATTTCCGTTTAAATCGTGGCTCAACATCGTACTATAATGGAGCAAGTGTGATTTGTCTGTCTCTAATACTGAGGCGTAGACAAAGAGGAACAAAAGCCCATGCTGTGGTCCTTAATACTTGTAGTGTAGGTTTTCTTTTTACTTTCTCAGATATGATAAAGTATTGTAATCGCGAGACAGAAAACTAACAAAGATTTTCAGAAATATTCACAGACGTTTGGAGGAAATGCATGACCATGTCAGATATAACAAGTAGCTTTAGAAGGGTTGGAATTTATCCATTTGACATTCCTGAGAAAGCATACGTACGCTCCTAGCGATGTGACCTAACAGGATGAAGGTTCTGATGATGGCCGTCCTCTATCAGAGCGATCAGAGATAATACGTGCCAAGAGCAAAGGCAGTGCTGAAAAGGAAATAAATGAAGAAAGCTTTCCAAAAATCTTCTCATCACACATCACGTTTCTCTGCAGTCTTATCGATGCCAAATAATAAGCGGAAGACCTCTAGAGTAGCACGAAGCAGATCACTTTTAAAGCACAGAAATTGACGAGGAGGCTGGCAAGAAATCAATCTCAGACGAGAAATAGAAAAATGACAAACCACCAACCTCATGATTGGGCAGTGAAGTTAATCGAGGTTCTTGGTAATGTGCTATTTGTGGTCGAAACGATATCAAAGATAGGCGTGCTTGTAGTGATTGTGGCTGCTGGGTGTATGAAGAGTGTGGAACTCACTTCAAAGGGCCAACGAAACCACAATATAGACACACCAAAGAGAGAAAAATAAATATAACATCCACCCAGTTGAATGTTCCAGAAAGTGAAAATAGTTTCGAGTATATAAAATGTATGTAAAAAGAAATATAATTACAGATTACGTCACACAACTTTTATATTACCAAACCTTTTTTACCTTCTGCAGCATTGATTTATGTGAATTTTATACTAATTTTCTTACATTTTAGTGCACATATAGAGTTGCTTCATTATTTTTAATTGCATTTTCTTTTTGGAAACAGATTCAATACCCTACTCTGTATTTTTCATTTTATTTTATTTTTTTATTTATGAAAACATTTTCTATTCAAATTTATTACAACAAATGTGCCAAAATTTTAAAAACAATACGGTGAAAAAACCATACCAAACCAAATCTATTAATGTTATAAATCTTGAATGGAAAACTAATTTCATATAAAAACAACAGTAAATACAACAAAATATTCAGATGCCGCCACGACGAAATTGGGCCTGAGAAACACTTCTATAGGCAATGCGCTATATCACGAAATGAGCAACAATGCGATTTCCCTTGACGAAAGACTTTTAGCCTACTTTCCAGAATGGCAATAGGCTTATGGTTTTTTCGTCATGTCTGTCTGCCTGCCCCCCTTATTTACTTTTGAAATAATAGAGCGATTTTCATTATACATGGTGTAAATCTCTTGCTACTGAGGCCGAGCTCCCGAGGATAGTTTTTGTTACGAAGATAGAAAGTCCCTGGTTCGATTCCAGGAACTATCCTTCCCATTTTATTTACAAGGGAAATCTGTAATCCGTCGTGCTGGGCAATTTTCTTTAGACCTTAGAATTATAATATCGGAGCAGAATTTGCACTATTCTCTGAGGAAAGGAATGGAGTTATAATTTTTATCGTAGAATTTTGCCTATCGATCGTATTTCTTCGAATTTTGGGTTTGCGTTTTTATAGTTTTTATCACTCATTACGAGAGAGTTCCCATTGCAACTACTATTGCTGGTCTCGGATTCAGTATAGTCTCCTACATACACACGTTATTTTTGCCACACAAATACGCATGATCAATTTAGTTCTTGTTCGAATGTAGTTGTAATATTTTTAACGCAAAATTGTGAAATTTGGGAACGTAAAGAGCAACTCATCCGCGGTGACGTGGAAAGTGGTTCCGTTTGGATCATCTTGTTACAACTGAAAACACGCAATTTTCGTGTCCAAAACGAACATATGATCAGATTGGACGTGTAGTTGAAAATCGACGATAGCAAAATGAATTTTCATTTTTTAAGCGTTGTTTAGTTCAAGTCCCACATTCGTAGGACGATTCTAAGTAATTTTAAAATGCGATTGAAAATTATGCAGCCCTGCTTCTCATAAACTTAGCTACCAAATATAAAGGGTGAGTCAAAATTATGTATAAACTCTTTAAATAGCCATATTCTGTAGACAGGATGACTAATTTAAATAAAATTTTCTACATTTTAAAGCTAAAATAAACAATTAGCTTTTCAATATGTAGAAGATTTACTGGTAATCCACTGATATGGGAAAAAATCAACCAACATTTGAAGAAAGGAAGTGAATTTTAAAATGGTACTGGAAGTATAAAAACGTTAAAGAGGTTCAGCGTGTATGGGAATGTCAATATGGGACAACTGTGCCAATGTATCTAACAATAACCCACCTCCGTGATAAATTTGAAGAGCATGGAACTGTTCATAACATCAATAAGGGAAGCTGTAAGAGGAAAAGGACGTCAAGAAGCGCCGAAAACATCAAAGCCATTAATCTACTAAACGTTTACTTCGCGAAAGCGTTCATGGCAGGTGGAGATAGACTTGAAGATAATCTTATTCCCGATGGACGTACTCGGATGGATAATATTAAAATCTCTGAGGCAGGAATAGAAAAGCAACTGGGTGCGATAAAGCCCAACAAAAACCCAGGACCAGAAGGAATTTCCGCGCGTGTATTAAAAGAACTCGCAGAAGAAATAGCTCCCTTCCTTCGGATAGTATTCGAGAAATCTCTTACCCTCTGTGGGGTTCCAGATGATTGGAGACTAGCACACGTCACACCCATTCATAAGGGAGGTGACTGTTCGGACGCGTAGCCGGAGCAGGCCTTACTCCAATCCCCTATTTCAGATTCCCTCGACCTGATTTCCCAGCGCTCCCTTGTTCGGTCTGTTTCGACCGATAGAGGGCACTTGTTTTTAGATGCCTGGAGGAGAGGGGGCAAGGGGAGAGAACTCGGACAGTGAGGCGTGCGGAGTGAGTGGCGGAAGACATCGGACAAGGTGAGCGCTTCCTCATTTTCTTCCCTTCCTTTCGCTAACCTTTCCCTCCTTCGATCCTTTCAATCCTCTCCTGTTCCTTCCCTCTTTTTATTTTTTCTCGTAAGCGACACGTAAGGTCTGCTCCGGTAGCGTAATTTCAGTTACCTGGCGTCACCGGCCCCGTGTGCCTACATTTTTGGTGCCGAAACCCGGGAATTAGGAGTGATCGAAAGGTTTTTCTTTTTTTAAAGTGTAACCAGTGTAATCATGCCCGATCCGGATGAAAGGAAGAGAGTTACTACGAGTGATCAGTTTGAATCGTCCTTGAAGCTACTTCGCTTTAGAAGGGAGCAATACCAGGCGACTATTTTGACCGCCTTTACCTTAGCGAGAGAATTGAATGAAGTACGAAAGGATATAAACGTTCATCCGAAATATGCTACTTTCCTAATCCGGTGTTCTCATGCGAAAGACGTTTACAATAGCTTTCTTTCGGCCCAGGATGCAATTCTCGAGCACTGTTGTAGTAATAATCGGATGGAGCTTTTCTTTCCTGATGCTGAAATCTCGGCACAAATGGAGAAGTACTATGTCATTTTAACCGTTTTTGAACGACTCTCAGCTACCCCAGGTAGCAATGCGGAGGTCCAATTCGGGACCAATGCAAAAGTGCAGACTTCCTGTTCTTGAGGTTCCGAAATTTTCGGGTTCATTTTCCGATTGGCCCGCTTTCCGCGACATTTTCCGATACGTGGTACACGATCGGGAAGACATTTCGTCTGTAGAAAAATTTTCGTACTCGAAAACGGCCCTTCGAGGAAAGGCGTTGGCTTTAATCGCATCGGTCCCTTTTGGTGATGTGCATTATTTGTCGGCCTGGAAGGAACTAAATGATCATTATGATAATCCCAGAATACTTGGGTTTAATTATTTGGACAAACTTTTGGGTTTTTCGGTCGTCCCTACCGGTCAGTTGTCGTCTTTACAGCAATTTGTATCTGTGTTCTCTGAAATTCATGCTGCCCTGGGCACCTTAACCCTTAATTAGTCGCGTGGGGTCAATATGACCCCAAGCAATGTTTTTTCGTCAATATCTAAAGAAATGTATTGTCAATCTAACCCAAACTTGTTCTACCTTCGAAACTGACATTCTAGAAGAGAAATTAGCATTTCTTTGTTTTTTTTTAATTTGTTATTTTTGATATTTTTATATTTATACATATAGTATAAATATTGTAATTATTGAGAAAATTAAACTATTTTAATGTGCTATTTTGGTGTGTATCCATTTGTTATGTATATATGAGGTTAAAAAAGTTACTTTTATTATGACATCTCTCTACCTGTTGCTTTTTTCTCTATTGGTCTAGAAGGGTTAAACGCAATACAGATTATTATTATCACATCAGAAATACAAATAATTTTCCTGATAAGCAGTATTTCATTGTTTTAACACTAGTTCTCCTATGATACATTTTTACTTCTCTAATTTTCACTATAGGTTGGTTACCCCTCTTCCTCCCATCTCCCCCTCCCCTCTCCCCCTCTCCCCCCTCCAATGTACCTTTTTCCCTCTTTTCGGAATTCTCCGGGTGTTTTCTTACTTCAGCCGCACACATGCAACCGTTTTCTACCCGCAATAAAAGTCACAAACAAACGCACGTGGTCTCTCTAGAAATTGCTGTCGAAGAATTGACCCGAGGATGACTTCTTTGACGCAGAATTCCACGTATTCTATCAAGACCGATGCATGATTTTTGAAACTATTTTCTAGATTTTATAATTGAACTACATCCATATTATTCCCTTTTCTGTACAGTAATTATTTATCACACGCTTTCGTCATTATTGTGAAATACTCTCAAAAATGGAACATCTTTCTAGCGACTTTTGGCAGCTTTTTTATCACCCTCATTGGATGAAGCTCTTAGTACCCATGTGCAAAAAGGATAAAAGAAAGCGGTTTGCCTTTCATTACTGCTCACCCTTTTTAGCACGAGTTTCTCCCTCATTTTTTCGGAATAAGCACGAACACGAATGAGATCGGCAATCTTCAAAGTTTTTGGATCTCCTACCGGTCGCATGATGGTCACGGTTGGGACGTTTTAGACCAAAATATAAAAATCCTATTTCCAATGGGATTTCTATGGAGAAGTCCCAAGTATGTTCACACTTATAGGGGAGGACGCGGTTGGACCTCGGCACGAACCCCTTGGGTCGCTTGAGGAGGCAACTTTTGTCCAAAGCCCCATCGAGGGCAATCCTCGGTGACAGCAGAAGTGAGCTTGAATCTTTCTGCTTGTTGGGGGCAGCCATAAACTACTTCATGCTGTAGGTGGGGGCCGGAAAGCGACCGTGCCGCGACCGATGTCTAACCCACAAGTGTGAGTGATCTCCGCAAAAATAGTCCTATCACTAATAAAGCCCTCAACGCGACCTTCATGCAACAATGCAACAAAAAGTGCGATCAGCTCTGCGCTGCTTATAATGTTGGCAGAAGAACGAAAAGATGGCCGTTAGCTGTGTTTTTTATTAGCTGAACGTTTCTGCCATAAATGCCTTTATTGTTTATAAACAAAACGTTCAAAAGGAAATGACAAGGCGAAATTTCTTGAAATCATTATCGAAGGAATTAATAAAGGATCTACAGATTTTGAGGTCTCAGAGTCAGTTTATATCTAGGCATCTCCGAAAGCGCATATGCACTCAACAGGGACTTGCGCAGGAAGGTCCATCACCAGGATCGGGACTATCAACAGGAAGATGCGAACATTGCCCAAGAAATAAGGACAATAAAGTGTCCACTAGATGTGGAAATTGTGGAGCTTTTACTTGCAAAGACCATATGATAATGAAGTGCATTGAATGTGGGAAGAGGGAAAGTGATTAGAAAATACAAAAAAATATTTTAAGTTATTTTAATCAATGTTTATTGTAAAAATTATTAATAAATAATTGTATTATAATGTAAGATTGATTTTATTTCCAGTAAAATATAAATAAATTAATATATTATTGCTTATCTTAAGAAATTATTTTGGGGTCATATTGACCCCACGCGACTAATTACGGAACTTTTTTTCACGCGACTAACTAAGGGTTAAGTATCCCCAATTTGGGAGAATTTATTTTGTTCAGATTAGCGGCTCGCGCTTTAGATTTTGAAACCTTGTCCCGCTTTGAGGAAACGTTGGAAGGACAAACATTTCCTTCTTTGACTCAATTGATTGATTTTGTGAAAGGGCGAATTAGAATTCTTCAAACGTCAAGTGGACATGGAGTAAGGAACGTGTCCCCTCGTAGCAAGAGGCGCACTCCACAGATTTCGATGCCCGTTTCGGTCCGTGAGGTGTCATCGAAGGATGACAATCAAACGTCCGGTTGGGAAACCTGCTTGTTATGTACGGGTTCACATCCGTTATTTCGATGTGCCAAATTTTTGGAGTTTAATTTTGATCAACGTTCAAAGTTTATTCGCTCTAATAAGTTATGTTTGAATTGTTTGAGATCGGGTCATTGGGCCCCACAATGTCAAATGCGAAACATGCGCTGCCAGAAATGTAAGCGGTATCATCACACCACCCTTCACCCTCCTAGTGAACGGGTAGACCGCGCTAGGGCAACCTCGGAGACTAAAGAGCGGAGAGAGTTATCGGTGCCGAATTCGGCAGAGGTTCCTTTTACGCCCTCGATTCCGGCTTCTCCCCCTCTAGCCTGCCCGGTAACTTTGACTTCGTCTAATCGGAGTGATGCGTCGCATACTGTAATTTTAGGAACAGCGGTAGTACGCTTTCGTCCAGGTAATGGCGCCTGGAAACGCATTAGAATTTTAATAAATTCTGGGTCGCAGGTATCCGCTATTTCTTCTACTGCCGTCAAGCGTTTGAATTTGCTCACATCTGAGTATCGCGGTGGACTATTTGGGTTATCTCAAACTCCGTTGCAACTCCCCGAAGGTTTAGTCTCTTGTTCACTGATACCTAGGCACATCTCATCTCCCGTGCTCACGGCCCAGGCTGTTGTCATTCCCGAGGTGATAAGGAGACTTCCATCCACGCCTCTTCCGCCTTTTATTCTCCAAGAATGTGCTAATTTAACCCTTGCAGATCCGACATTCGACAAGCCGGCGCCCATAGATTTTCTGTTGGGGATGGATCTATTCCCCAACCTCATCCTTGGTGGGCGAAGACCACTGGCTAATTCTAATGCAGTGGCAGTCAAATCTGTTCTTGGGTGGATTATCATGGGGAGTGTCCAAACCACGGTGTCAACAATTCCGGATCATATGGCGTCTTTGACTATTTGTGAAGATATTCCAATTCATGATCAGTTGAAGCGCTTTTGGGAGGTGGAGGAAGTATTAGTTGAACCTCTCCCGAACCCTGATGAGTTGCGATGTGAACAATTGTTTAAAAGTACCCATCGTCTGGATCCTAGCGGACGGTATGTAGTCTCATTACCCTTTAAAGAATTCCCGCCTTCATTAGGGGAATCTTTCTCGCATGCGGTTACGTGGTGGATGAATAACGAGCTTAGATTATCCAAACACCCGTATCTGCGAGACAAGTATCGTGAATTTATGGAAGAATACGAATCCCTTGGACATATGTCCAAATCAAATTATCAGGGGATTTGTTATTTGCCGCATCATGCAGTTTGCGAGTCTTTATGTGAAGGCGCATAGGCTCGTGTTGTTTTTGATGCATCCGCTCGCATTTCATGCGGGAAATCCCTTAATGATGTTTTGCTTACGGGTGCGAAGCTGCAGAGAGATATTTTTGGCATTTTAATGCGATTTCGAACGCACGCGGTAGCCTTTATTTGTGATATAGCTAAGATGTACCGGCAGATTTTAGTAATCCCAGAACATTGCCGTTACCAGCATATTCTTTGGCGGAAAAATCCATCTTCCGCCCTAGTGGATTTCGAGTTAAACACTGTGACATATGGCGTAGTTTCTTCTCCATTCCTCGCTATTCGTGTCTTGCATCAGTTGGCTCTGGATGAAGGGCACAGATTCCCGATAGCTTCGCAAGTACTCCTTCGGGACACCTACGTAGACGACATCGTGACGGTAGTGAACGATGTGCCGGCTGCGTTGGAATTACAGCGTCGATTGATCGGATTGCTTTCCTCTGGAGGCTTTCCCCTTGGAAAGTGGGCGAGTCATGGCCCGCAATTATTAGCCAACGTCGGCGAAGACGAACGTGAGACGATATCGCACTTCGACAACTCAGAATCTTCCTCCCTGAACGTATTAGGGATGTTTTGGTCGCCAATGTCGGACACATTTTCTTACCAGGTTAATTTTGATTTAGATGTCACTTCCGAAAGAAAGCTTTTATCAAATATCGCGAGAATTTTCGACCCAATAGGGGCATTAGCTCCGATTGTTTTCTGGGCCATGTCCTTGATGCAATCATTATGGACTGTGAAGTTAGCGTGGGATGATCCTCTTCCCGAAGGAATCAAAATTCAATGGGGCAATTTTGTAGCGCAGAGCGATTACATTCGGCAGATTCAAATACCCCGTCTCGTTTGTTCGCATTTTATTCAAGAGTGCGAATTACTCGGGTTTTGCGACGCATCCGAGCGCGGCTATGGTGCGGTGGTGTATTTGAGATCCGTCGCTGAGTCGGGACAAACACAAGTAAATTTCCTGGCTGCCAAAACAAAAGTAGCTCCATTGAAAATTCTATCCATTCACAAGTTAGAATTATTAGGTTCACTTCTGTTGGCTAAATTACTCACCCGTTTAGTAAAAACGTTTAGTGGAAAATTTAAAGTCAGCAAAACGCTTGCTTGGACTGACTCTCAAATAGTTTTGGCTTGGTTACAGTCACCGCCTCATTCATTGAAAACATTTGTGGCCAACAGAGTTGTAAAAATCAATGGCATGATTCCTTTCTCTTTCTGGAATCATATTGAAACCGCAAAAAATCCGGCAGATTGTGCCTCGCGCGGGCTTATGCCTCGTCAATTGTTGTCATGCGAGTTGTATTGGAAGGGCCCGGAATTACTTAGGCAGGATGCGTCTAAGTGGCCATCCAAACTTCATGGAAGGGATATAGAATTTACCCTTCCCGAGTTGAAATCGCAAAATTTGTTAGTTGGGCTTGCTCAAAGGCAAGATTGTCTCTGCGATTGGATGAAAAAATATTCTTCCTTTGTTAAACTGGTAAGAGTGATGGCGTATGTTATAAGGTTCATAGTCTTGTAAAGGAAAGCTCCGGTCTTTCGAACTTTCTATATCAGGATCCGAATGGACTTCGGCTCTTGATCGGCTGATAAGGATGGAACAAAATTCTTATTTTAAAGATTTGATTGAAACCATTAAAAGGGACAGTCGACTTCAGCTGAGTATGGCCCGCCTTTGTCCCGCGTTGGGCCCACACGGAATTCTTAGGGTGGTCGGTCGTCTTTCCAATTACTCATTGCCGTCATCAAGCAAACAACCCCTCTTGCTTCCGAAAGATGGTCATCTTTCGCGTTTAATTATAAGCCATTACCATTCGGTATCGCTTCATGGTGGGCCCCGCGTAGTAGAGGCATTAATTTGCATAAAATTCTGGATTATCTCTGTCAGAAGTGTCATTCGATCCGAAATTCTGAAGTGGGCGGTATGTTCGCGATTCAGAGGAGCGACATTGCAACCCATTATGTCCGATTTGCCGGCGGCAAGAGTTGCGCCGCAACGACCGTTCGCTTGCGTGGGAGTAGATTACGGAGGAATTCTGCGCGGGGGAAAGCGTATTTATGTTTGTTTATTTGTTTTGTCACGAAAGCAGTTCATCTAGAAGTAATGACTTCGTTATCTACTCCTGCTTTTATAGTGGCCTTTCAACGTTTCATTGCGCGTCGAGGAATTTCGCGCGTAATTTATTCCGATTGCGGCACTAATTTCGTGGGTGCCGATCGATTTTTAAGGGAGTTATACAAATTAATTCGATCCTCTTCTCATAAGGAGGCACTAAACTCGGTTTCTCCAACTGCTGGTATACAGTGGAGGTTTAACCCACCGTCAGCACCACATTTCGGCGGCTTGTGGGAAGCTGGAATCAAATCAGTAAAATACCATTTGCGTAGGATTCTCCACGGCCAAGCTCTAAACTTCGAGGAATTTGTAACATTATTTTGTAAAATTGAGGCAGTACTAAATTCTAGGCCCTTAACGCAAAAATCTTCAGATCCCTCGGAGTTTGATTGCTTGACGCCTGGACATTTCCTAGTAGGCGGTCCTCTGATGGACTTGCCGGGTGAAATTTCGATCAGATCTGTGCCACTTCCAACTCGCTGGAAATTAATCGAGCAAATGCGTCGCCACTTTTGGCGTCGATGGTCTCAAGAGTATTTGCACACTCTACATCAGAGATCGAAATGTACACGAAAAACTCCGAATATTAAAATAGGAGATTTGTGTCTGATTCGTGATTCAAATCTTCCCCATTCGGATTGGAGGTTGGGACGAGTTACCCTGACTCTACAGGTGTGGTTAGAGTAGTTGAGTTACGGACATCATCGGGTTTCTTAACGAGACCCGTTGTGAAGTTGGTACCGTTACCAACTTTTGAATAAGTTTCGCTTTGTTTATTATTTTGGTTGCTCTTGTTGCTTGTTTCAAAGATTTTTAAATTCCTTAACTCCCGTAACATTATTCACCTTATCCATGGCCCTACCCTATTCCTGTAGTCAGCCTCTCCGATGGGCCTCTGAGAGCGAAGATGTAGATACTTATACCTATCCTTGGTCAGGAGCTGTTTTCGTTTATTTTAGGAAGCAACAGAGCATGCGCACAAGGAAAGTTTGTTTCAGTTGTTAGTTTTATTCAAGTATTTAAGTGATTATGTGAATTTAATCGAAATTCAGGTGGGCGGGATGTTCGGACGCGTAGCCGGAGCAGGCCTTATTATCCCCTATTTCAGATTCCCTCGACCTGATTTCCCAGCGCTCCCTTGTTCGGTCTGTTTCGACCGATAGAGGGCACTTGTTTTTAGATGCCTGGAGGAGAGGGGGCAAGGGGAGAGAACTCGGACAGTGAGGCGTGCGGAGTGAGTGGCGGAAGACATCGGACAAGGTGAGCGCTTCCTCATTTTCTTCCCTTCCTTTCGCTAACCTTTCCCTCCTTCGATCCTTTCAATCCTCTCCTGTTCCTTCCCTCTTTTTATTTTTTCTCGTAAGCGACACGTAAGGTCTGCTCCGGTAGCGTAATTTCAGTTACCTGGCGTCACCGGCTCCGTGTGCCTACAGTGACAAAGAAAACCCAGAAAATTATAGGCCGATTTCTCTAACATCATTATCATGTAAGATTATGGAGCCCATTATTGTTAGCAACACAATGCGTTATCTCGAGAGTAGATCGTTGTTAGTCAGCTGTCAACATGGCTTCAGAAAAGGGCGATGATGTTTTATCATGTGGCGAAAATAATAAACAGGTCGATGCAGTGTTCCTTGATTTTAGAAAAGCTTTTGACAAGGTTCCCCACCGTAAGTTGTTATTAAAATTGGGAAATCTTGGCGTTAATGTTTAAGTCATTAACTGGGTTCGCGCTTTCCTTTGGAATAGAAAACAAAAAGTAGTCATCGATGGTAAGTCCTCTAGTGTGGCAGATGTAGTCTCCGCAGTGCCGCAGGGTAGTGTGATCGGACCTATGCTTTTCTTGCTTTATATAAACGACATCAGCTCAGTTGTGAAAAGTAATATCAGGCTTTTTGCGGTTGACACCGTAGTCTATAAAGAAATTAGTGGTCCTAGCGACCATCGTCAGCTTCAGGATGATCTGGATGCGTTACCTGTTTGGTGCAATAAATAGCAGCTAGAAATTAATCAGAAAAAGAGTAACGTTCTAAACTTTTGGAAATCTAGAAGCCCATCGTCCGTATTTACCTACTCGATAGATGGTGAGAGCATTCCTGTTTCGGAATCCGTGAAATACCTCGGGGTAACCTTGAATCGTGACCTGTCTTGGGACACCCACATAAGACGAGTGATAGGTGGGGTAAACAAGAAGTTGGCTTTTGTGCGTAGAATAGTCAGGAAAAACACGGAAAAGGTGAGAGAATCCTGTTATTTATCGTTGGTTAGACCTCAAATGGAATACGCAGCAGCGGTTTGGGATCCATATCAGAGGGGACTCATAAAGGATTTAGAAAAAATACAGCGGCGAGCAGCTAGATTCGTGAAAAAGAATTACGATAAAAAACAGAGCGTTACGTTACTCATTGAAGAGTTGAGTTGGCCATCGTTGAAAGATCGTAGATTAGAGGCGAGACTTAAACCTCTAGATAAATATAGGTCGGAGATATTCGTAAATGAAATGAAGGATATTATTCGACAACCAACGTATATCGGACGGAGGGATAATGAGGACAAGATTCGCGAAATAGATAGTAGGACGGAGAGGTATCAGGAGTTCTTTATCCCTAGGACAATACGTGACCACAATAGATAACAGTGAATAATAATTAGTTAGGCACTTGGTGCGCGGCGCCCCCTGCCATCCACCGTCAAAGGAAAGCGCGAACCCAGTTAATGACTTTAACATTAACGCCAAGATGTCTCAATTTTAATAACAACTTACGGTGGGGAACCTTGTCAAAAGCTTTTCTAAAATCAAGGAACACTGCATCGACCTGTTCATTATTTTCGCCGCATGATAAAACATCATTCACAAACAGACGGAGTTGGGTGTCACAGGATCTACCTTTTCTGAAGCCATGTTGACAGCTGACTAACAGCGATCTACTCTCGAGATATCGCCTCGAAGCGCGGGTCCGAGGAGATTTTAAGTTCTTTTAAGGACTTGGCCTCTGAGGTTGCTCGTGTCCGAGAGGAGTCGGGTTCCGATGTGCGGCTTACTGTCTGCAGTATAGTCCCTAGGACTGACCCCGGTTCTGAGGTTTGGAGTAGAGTTGAAGGTCTGAAGCGAAGGCTGTGGAATTTCTGTCGGGACTTGGGAGTGGACTTCGTCGACCTACGACCGAATATCGAATCGTGCAGGGCACCACTGGATCACTCTGGTGTTCACTACACGCCCTAATCGGCTCAGAGAGTAGCGAGTAGGATTCTCGAGCACAGTAGGGATTTTTTAGGCTAGAGAGTAGGGCAAGGTGTAGGTCAGGTTTGGGTCAGGGGATAATCGATGCGTTTGTAGAAGATAAGAATCCCGAAAGATTATCTAATGATATAAGAATATACTCCGAGCGTAACATGCAGCACCAATTTCGCGATAGGTCATTGATAGAATGTTCCGTAAAGGGCGCGACGGGTCGCAATTCCAATTTTGATGCGACGCCATACAGTCGTGGGAGTGATTGTGATGGGAGCGCATGTAGTTTTAGAGTGGAAGAGAAAGTCAAGGGTGAGATTAGTATGCTAAGTGGTAGTGAGAAATTAAACGTCGTCGTACTGAACTGTCGCAGCATCCGTAGGAAAATTGCTGAGTTCGAGCATATTATTCACAGTCTGCATGCCGACGTCGTGATAGGCACAGAAAGTTGGTTAACGGATGAGATTCAGAGTCAGGAGATATTTCCTAGACTATCGTGTCTATAGAAAAGATCGCGCTAATAGATCGGGCGGGGGAGTTTTCATAGCGGTTAGTGATAAGTACGATAGCAGTGAGATTCCGATAAGTGACGAGGATATCGAGAGTGTTTGGTGCCGCATAGGTAAAGATGGCTCCAAAAAGGTGTTAATATGCTCGTTTTACAGGCCACCTAACGCTGGTGTAGATTGTATTTTAAGTCTCGAGAAACAACTATCAAAGCTTAGACTGATAAATCAAGATGGAATCGTTATAGTCGGTGGTGACTTTAACTTACACTCAATTGATTGGGAAAACCTATGTTTCGAATCTAGAGGTAAAGAACGCGAATCCTGTGAGGCATTAATCGAAACATTCTGCGAGCACTCTCTCCTTCAAGTAGTCAGAAAGCCAACGCGATCGGGAAACATTAGATTTATTAGCAACTAACATCCCAGAAAGAATAAACAAAGTCACCATTGAAGACGGGATAAGTGATCATCAGGCCGTATATGCAGAGTGTAAGTTGAAAATCGATAGGCACCCTAAGCCTCAAAAAAAGTTTTATATATTTGCTAAGGCAAACTTTTCAAGCTTCAGGTCGCGCCTACGAGAAATACTACCTGGCTTCCGTGATATGACCGAACGATCAGGTGCTGAGTCGTCATGGACATTATTCAAGGATATAATGCTAGAGGGTATCGATAAGTACAATCCAATTAAATTGAAGGTCGAAAATAAAGAGCCACGTTGGTACAATAAGTAAGTTAGGAGTGCGCTTAGGCGTCAGAGAATAAGCCACGCGAAAATAAAAAATATGCCGTCTACATCATCCGATGAATATAGAGCAACTAAAGTTAAGACATATATGGAATACCGCGCTAAAGCGAGAAATACTATGCGCGAGGCTTTTACTAACTTCCGGAATAAGGTATTAAATAATTATTTGAAGGAGTACCCTAAAGCGTTTTGGTCCTATGTGAAAGAGGTCCAAGGTAGAGGCCCTACCATACCTTCCCTGCGTAATGACTCGGGTGCCGTTATTCATGTTATCGTAGAGAAAGCCAACCTGTTAAACGGTCATTTTGTAAAAGCATTCACAGCCGTCATTGCGTACATTATGCACCCGCAATAAGGGGGGGCCTGATGGACGATATAGTATTTTCTGAGGTGGGAATAGCAAAGCAATTAAGTTCCATCAGACATAACAAAGCCACTGGCCCCGAAGAAATTCCTGCTCGCGTTTTAAAAGAATTAGCTGAAGAAATAGCACCTTTTCTTCGGATAATCTTCGAGAAATTCATTTCTCGCGCAGAGGTCCCTAGCGACTGGAGGTTAGCGCACGTTACCCCAATTCATAAGGGCGGCGATAAGGAGAACCCAGAAAATTACAGGCCGATTTCTTTAACTTCGATATCGTGTAAGATTCTCGAGTATATACTCGTTAGCAACATAATGCGATTTCTTGATAGTAATTTAGTGTTAGATGATTGTCAACACGGCTTCAGGAAAGGTAGGTCATATGATACTCAGCTCGGTCTTTTTGTCAATTGTGTACTGAGAAGCGGTGAAAATAATACGAAGGTCGATGCCATCTTCTTAGATTTTAGGAAAGCCTTTGATAAGGTACCTCACAGGAAGTTAATAACGAAATTAGAAACTTTAGGCGTTAATTCTAAAATCTTAAGTTGGATCCGTGAATTTTTAAATCATAGGAAGCAGAAGGTTGTTATAGATGGGAAATCTTCGAACTTAGTGGAGGTTGTCTCTGGCGTTCCACAAGGTAGTGTAATTGGTCCGTTATTATTTCTAATTTATATAAACGATATCAGCTCAGTAGTCAGAAGTAAAATTAGGCTTTTCGCGGACGACACCGTCATCTATAGAGAAATAAGCAATCCGGAAGACCACCAGTATCTCCAAAATGACCTAGAAGCTATTTCTTCATGGTGTAAGGAATGGCAGTTAGGGATCAACCAAAAGAAAAGCTGCGTCATCAACTTCTGGAGAACCAAGAGTATCTCGTTGGATAATAATTATTCGTTGGACGGAGTAGAGATTCAAGTTTCAGATTCGATTAAATACCTCGGAGTCACGATCCATCGTGATCTCTCGTGGGACACCCACATTCGCCGATTGATAGGTGCCGCTAACAAAAAGCTGGCCTTTATAGGGAGAATAGTTCGAAATAGCTCCGAAAAAGTGAAATAATTATGTTATTTATCCTTGGTTCGACCGCGGGTCGAATATGCTTCAGCTGTGTGTGGATCCTTACGAAAAGGGACTCACTAACGAGATAGAAAAGATTCAGCGCAGGGCAGCTAGATTTGTAAAGAGGAATTACGATAGTAAACATAGCGTAACATCATTAATAGAAAATCTGAAATGGACATCGTTAGAGGAACGTAGGCTGCAGGCTAGAATTAAACTATTGGAAAAATTTATGTCGGAGGGACTAGCGAATGAGGTATTAGGACTCATCAGAAGCCCGACGTATATCGGGAGGAAGGACAGTGAGGATAAGATTCGCGAGATCGACTGTAGAACGGAGCGATATAGAGGATCGTTTTTCCCTAGGACGATAAGAGACCATAATAGGAAAAGATAACGTAGGAAAACTATGGACCTTTGGTGCACTGCACCCCCTGCCATCCACCAAAAAGGTGACTTGCATTGTATAGTGTAGATGTAGATCATCATGCAGTACGCATTCTAGACTCCCGGCTTTGGTAGGTATCCGCCTTATACAGATTCCGCCTTTTACACGTTTCACTGTATCGTATTCTTGTGTCTCATCCCTGGCCAAAGAGCCCGAAATCTCATAAGAGAAACAGCATTGTCTGTATGAAATATGAGCGACTTGTTCATAGCAAGTCTATTTACACTCTCTGTAAGCAAAACATTGGTCGTGAGCTCATAGCTCTTTGATTAAAATTTTCAACCATGTCCCTCAGATAATGACTAGGTCTTAATTGAGGGAGAGTTTTATCGGGGAAAATAGACGCCTTAAGAAGAATCAAAGGTTCCAATTGTTAAATTCGTGGAAGGCGAGCGTCCATAGTAGGGTGAAAACAGATGAATTGAGTTTGTTGTTGGGAAGAGACGGGTGATATCTCGCCGCCCATTTTCGCAAAATCGCGTCGAATAGAATGAGGAGACGTGACCAAATGGTGAGCTATATTCTGTTTGCAACAGACACAAAGAATCGATGTGTATAAACAACGTAATAACAACGCCGAGAATGGCGTCAGATAAGTAAAGAATCTGACCGCAAAACAAACGAAGCTGTGAGATTGTGAAAATATAAAACTGCTAGAGATTGTACTGCTACGTCATTATAAACTTATCACAAAAGAGGTCACACAAACAGACATCCTACGGAAAATAGATTGAAAATGCTTCATGGTTTAAAACGAAAAAATTTTTCGAGAATCTCGAGAAATTTTTTTCGAGTCTCGAGATTCTCGAAATTTGGAGAAAAAAAATTCTCGAGAAATGAGAACTTTGAAAAAAGTGAATTTCTCGAGAATTCTCGAAACGAGAATTCACGATCACAATCACTAACTGTAATGACGGACAACTCAACATTTCAATTCACGCATACATTGATAAAACCTTTTCGTTTGCAAATTTTATTGGCAGTTTAAAGCAAATTATTATATTGACAATGATTATTATTAATTTCTTTCGATAATTAAGGAAGATATTTGACGCATGGCCAGTGCATTTATAGGGATTATAAAAATGTGTAGATTAAAAAAGCTACTTTCTAAGTTCTTTCGCAGTCAAGTTAAACAAAACAAAAAGCTAATAAAAAAATTAGCGGTCGTATGTTCATTCGCATTTCTTCCACGCCTTAGAAATGGCACTGCAGTAAACAAACTTATTGTTCAAATAAGCCATCATTACTTCTCTTTCGCTTAAAATGCATTTAAAATATATAAGAATAATTTTCACAATCAATTTCAAATACAATATCAAAGTTCATGTCATTACTTTTAGATATAGACGTGATTTTGTTAGATCAGCAACACTGCCGTCACCCTTGACGACAAAATGTTTTCGTATAAAATTTAGCCAAATTTTCGTGTTAATAACAAATTTGTGGAACGATTCGACGCGTATTCGAAAATCGATGGCTGGAAAATGAATATCTGTTCTTTTATGCGTCGTTTGGTGCAAGTCCCGTATTCATATTGCAATTCTAAGTGATTTTAAAATGCAAATGAAAAATGTGCTGCAACTGTGCAAACACACAGAAAGAAAGACAGAATTCTCTTTAATATATGCATTAGATTAGATAACAAAATGCGGCATGTGTCCGTGCGTGTGTTTCCGTGTGTGTGTGTGCGTGTGTGTGGACAGCATTTCTCGAAGCAAAGAATCTTACAGACATAAAACTTGGTACACCTACAAAAGTGACCTATACGATGTGCACCTGGGGACCAGAATTTTGATTATTTTTAGGGAAGAGGGAGGTGCCATATAAATCATACCTACAGCATTTCTCGAAAACCAGGAAACTCAGAGACTTAAAAATTTGTACACATACTACTTTAGTATCCTTGAGTATGTGCGCCTCGGAACCAGAATTTTGATTTGATGGGGGAGAGATTCCATATAAATCATACCCTATCTAGAGGCCCGTGTTGATTTTAGGTAGAATTACACAATTTATTTTGAATATTCTTAGTCAAATATCAAAATTTGAATTCATATATAATTAGTTCGTGTTTAAAAAGGTACTGGAAGCCATCAGAGAGCTATTTAAATAGTTTAAAAACATAAACGTTTGTCATTTTGTCAATCTTCATACGGTGCCGAATTTTGGATTTCAGCACTTTGGGGCTATTCAAAAATTGTTTTATTTTGTGAGATGTCAGTACCTGTGTGTTGTCGTAGCTCTGAAAATGATACGAGTGTATATATATATATATATATATATATATATATATATATATAGACTTAAGGAAATGAAAAGGTAGTGATGAGGGTGGCAACAAGGTGTTGAAGGAAGCCCAGCGGACACTTACCAAGTCGGAGACCAAGTTGGCAGGCTGCTGGGGGTGTCGAAGAGACACGTTGAACACACGAACACAAAAACAAAAAACACGCAAGCTTATCGGGTCTATGCCCTTCTTCAGCGATAGAGTAAATGAGAGTGACACACTGAGCGGGGAATAACAGGGTGATGTGGAGAGGTTGATGATCGGAGGAGGCGGGGAGTAGGAAGGGTGGATAGTCAATAAGGAGGGAGTGTGATGAGGTAGAGTGCGAATAGTTACAAAGTAACAAGGAGACATTGTAAAGGGGCTAATAGGGTTAGCGGAGGTTGAGGCCATATATATATATATATATATATATATATATATATATATATATATATATATATATATATATATATATATATTTATTTATTTATTTATTTAGGGGGTGCCGGTGGTGTAGTGGTTAGGACGCTGACTGCTACTCGCCCGATGCTTGAAAAAGTCATCGGGTACGAATCCTGCGCGAGTAGGATTTTTTCTCAAGGTCGCCCGGCCCCCTGTTTGCGTGGTATGAGGAGACCGCGCAAATTCAGCTGTTCCGTCCTTCGGAAGGGACGTTAAGCCGTTGGCCCCCCTGGTGTTCTTCGTAAGAGCAGGCAAATGCCGGCACCGGGTTTCCCTCCTCCCTTCTGTGTGCGAGTCCGGTGTGGAAGGCAACGGGAAACCACCACACCGTGTATGTATATTCCCTAGTCAAAACCAATTAATTAATTAATTGGTAGGACCTGTCGCAAGACAGAACACGAATGAATGAAATATATATATATATATATATATATATATATATATATATATACATATATATATATATATATATATATATATATATACATATATATATATATATATATATGTATATATCTTATATGTCTTATCTCATTAAATTTTATGCTTGATTTCAAACAACGATATTATTAGTATAGGAGAGCGGCACCGTACCAATTGAGGGGGAATATTTGTCACCTATGTTGAGAGTGCCTTGAATGAAAGTATTAGCGAGTGAAATGTGCATGGAAAAATCGAAACTCTAAACCCGGGGCAATGCCCTGGTGATTAGCTAGTGTTCAATAACAGCATGAATTCGAGACGCATCCTGGAACGGAGAAAACTTTGAAGTTTCGTTTTCTTACTGCGAAATTTTTAAATACGGAAAGAATTTTACGAAAATTAAACGTTTAAACCCAAAATTTGAAATTTTTAATACAAATTTTATCGTTCCCATGGCAACCCGTTGTCAATTTAAGACAATAGCGTAATCCGAAATGCATATAGAAGGAGAGAACGTTTATTTATTGTCTATTTATAAAGAAGATGGCGTGAAATGCTATACTATCTTGAGTTTCGTCTATTAAAAAACACTATATCAGAATAATTGATCGATATTTATATCGCCGTTGTTAACGAAAATTGAAATGTAGCATTGATATGCAAAAGGACAGAGTGTTTTAATACCACGTATCCCTATTATTTCCTGCTATTACTCTTTTGAAATCAAACGCCTTCAATTTCCGGTTATGGTTTCTTCTGCAGTGACTACTAATAAGGCCCAAAGTCAATCGCTAAGAGCAGTGGCGTACCGGAAAATGTGTGGGCCTCCCCGTCAAAACGAAATTGAAATCCCGGAAAAAAATTTAAGGGCCTCACGTATAAAATATGGGCCCGCTTTGGCCATGCCCTCTCCCCTTCCCCGTGAAGGGGAGGTGAACAGGCAGAGAGAGAGAGATTGTGTTTTGTTTCCCGTCTCCAGTGTTCGTCAACAAGTGTCTCCGTCGCTTGGCAGCCGTTGAAGAAAACCCGGACCTTCCTTCTTGTTGTGAAAACTACGATGGAAAAGAATTCTTCCTCGGGGATATTCTGTTGATAGTAAGGATCGCACACATACGCTATCTCATTTACTCGTCCTCGAAATATCGCTGCGATATGTCGAAAGTCTAAATATGCTTAGAGAACCAAACTGTCGTCACCAATAGTTTATGTGGAACAAATTTCGGCAGAGGTAGTTTATTCTTTATTTCGGCATTAATTATCGACTCTCCCTCTCTCTTCACGAGTTCTAATCTTTCTTGGTGTATATTTTTAATCGGGACAAATTATTTCAATGCGATTTTTTACTTTCTCGTATACGGTATAAAAGAAAAAATATTGACAGTGAAAATGAAGGATTACCAAATGCTGGAAATTTTCAAGAGTGTCGTATGGATTGGTCTTCTTCATCAAGTAGTAACAGTCGTGGTAAAGAAGTGAAAATCCGATTGTAGGGTGAAAAATATTTGGAAATGGAATTTATATGGTGTGGTGATGAAAGCAGTCCTATGCCAAAGTGGAACAATTTTTCTGCTTCCGAGAATTGCCAAGGACCACAGAAGGGGAAGACATTTTTCAAAACTTAAATGACTGCATGATATCTATGAATTTATCATGGATGAACTGTGTCGGCATTTGTACTCATTGTGCACCGGCTATGACGGGAGTCGTAAAAGGTTTTGTTTCATTAGCGAAAAAACAAAATGGGAAAATAATAACATTATTTTTTGCACCGCGAGCCTCTGGTTGCAAAAACCATCGGGAAGGATTTAAAATCAGTTTTGGACAAGACTGTTCTAGTGGTTAATTTTATTAAAAGTAGGCCTCTAAAGTAGCGTGTATTTGCTCAAATTTGTGAAGAGATGGGGTTTAACACAAAAACCTTATTTTTCACGCACAAATACGATGGCTTTCATGAGATCGAGTGCTAAGCCGGGTGTATGAACTGAAAAATGCAATGCTGGATTTGTTTCAGCGCGAAAATAAAAGACAGATTTGTGATTTATTGGAAAATGAGATTTGGTGCGCAAAATTGGCATACTGTCAGATATACTCGAACATTTAAATAAGGTAAATACTAAAATGCAAGGAAGAAGAGAAAATATTTTAACATCGACGGATAAAATTGCAGCATTAAAACAAAAAATAAACATTTGGATTAGAAAATCAAGCGAAGGAAAATTCTAAGTTTAAAAAAACATCGGAATGTAGCCAAAAATTTGAAATTAAAGACTTGATTTGTGACCATTTGACATCTTTGGAAGATAAAATAAATCGATATTTTCCATTTCTGATAACCGTATAATATGATTAGACAGGTAATCCGTTTGTTTCAACCAAAATTCAAAAGAAGTTTTATTTCTGAAGAAGAAGAGTTTGCAGAATTGAAAATTAATTGTTGTTCGAAGCTGAAATATCGGGAAAGCGACTTAGTTTTTGGATTACAATTCAAGAGGATTATCCTAATTTAGCTAAAAAATGCTCTGAAAATTTTACTGCTATTTTCTACAGTTTTAACTTGCGAAGTAGGATTTTCTGTCATGGCAAATATTAAAACAACGAAACGAGGAAGCTTGAAAATGTTAGGTGAAGAGATGCGCGAGAGCGCGTCTTAAATCCACCCGAACATAAAGGAAATTTGTAACTACGGCCAAGCACTCGCATCTCATTAAAATCATTATACATAAAAAGTATATCTTGTACTTTATGCATTTTAGTATATCACCTAACGTCCTAAACTATCCATATTTCTCACATACTTTTTACAAATAGAAAATTTGGGGGGGGGGGGGGTCACAATATTTTCATTGCGCGCACAGGGTGTCGCCATAAAAAAAGGACTTATGGGCGCGTCGCCTCCGTCCGTCGGTTTGCGTCATTTCCGAGACTACTGAGCGGAGTTTTTATTAAATTGAGTATTAGTGACCCTTATTAAAATTTATCGCCGAATTATGATTTTGAACTGCGTCGGTCAATTAGGACTTCCACTTTATATAAGCACTTAAACAAACTTATACTCGTATCTCGTTAAATGGCATCCGTCAAGCAAGAATACCATATTTTTCTCTCCCTACCTCTTGTGTGATCTGTGAGGCACACAGAAAAAAATCAATTCGGATAAAGGACACCATTTACCACAAAAAAATCAGCAGAACCACATAATTACGACAGTTTCCAAAATAAAAATTCGAGAAAATCGCATCTTTTTGTGTATCGATCGCTACAACAATTAAAAGTCCATATTTTGCTCTCCCACGCTCTTATACGATCCATTAGGTGTAGTTTGAAAACATTATTCGAATCAAGGGCTACATTTACCACAAATAAGTCCGCGGGACCACATAACTACGACTTATAGTTTCTCAGATAAAAATTCGAGAATCGCCAAATCTTTCGATGCCGTTTCGTACGTATTTCCCATAAATAACGACATTCGAATCTTCGTATATTCCATATATGGGGTATACTTTTTCTTCCCGATTTTTCCAAAACATGACGAGAAGAAATCGCACTTCGGCTTAAATTCGTGCTCGAAATGAAATTACGTTTTTTCCTCCCAAGCGTAGCCTCTACGCATTAACGAGTCCATAGGTGGCGGGCCATTAGCACGTGTAATTTCTTGGTGGAAAGACTTCTCGGTTTTTACTGCCTTGAAAATTAATTGTAACATTTTGTAATGTAGATTAGAATTGTGGTAATAGATAGTTATGTTAATTCTTATATAGTTTATTTTAGTTCATAATACATATTTCGCGGAAGGCAGCTGTTAATATTTAACGAGACGTTTTTGTTAAGGTGGGTGATCACGTTTAGGTTAGAGGGACTTCTTCCTCGCCATTCAACAAAAGCACTCGGAGATCGTGCGATACTAATTTTAAATTACTGGTTATCAAGTACCTATGCTGAAGAAACTAATATCTAGGTCATTATTCAGAGTCAGTGGGTCTAACGAATGATGAAACTCAATGGCTTTTCGCTTCGTCGGCGCACTTCGCTGGCACAGAGACTACCAAGTGGTTTTGAAGAGATGTATTACCAATCTCCGTGAGAGCCACTATTATTTATCGGTGAAGATGGGTAGTATGATGAAACAACTGTGTACTTTGACATGCCTTGTGGAAGAACCATTGAAAGTAATGGTTGCAAACCCGTTGTTGTCAAGTCAATTGGTTACGAGAAGCTACAGTTATGCTTACAGTCTTAGCTGATGGCCTCAAACTTCCACCCTACGTAATCCTAAAACGAAAAAAATTACCGAAGAAGAAGCTTTCCTCTGGTGTAATTTTCCGTTGTCTAGAAAATGAATGCATGCCGAACGAGCTAATGAAGGGTTGGGTGAAGGTAGTTTGGAACCGGCACCCAGCGTATTACTGAGACACCGTGACCGGTTAGTATTGGGTGCGTACAGAGGTGACACTACAGATGAAGTAAAAAAAACTTGAGAAATGAGCTGAATCTGAATCTAAAGGTCCTATCCAAAAATCCGCAAAATATTAAGTTAATAAATTTACATAAATGTATTTATGAGAAAAGCATATTTTTAAAATTATTATTATTTATTTTAACAAAAATGCACAAATTGATTTATAAACTAAATCCGTTTAAGAAGGTTGGTAGTAAGTAATAAATAAACATTTTAAAAAATTGAAAATTAGGCATTTATTACAGATATCTCCAATAGCCACAACAAAGTTATGAACAAGCAGGTGCGCATTTCGGCTACAATGCAGCCATCTTCAATGTTAAATGACCAAAAGTAGCTTCTAAAGGAACGGGTGTGCCGGTATTTTTGTTGTTGATTTCTTAGAGAAAATCTTGGGGGTTTTTAACCCAAGCTAAACACCTCTCCCTTGCTTTGGCAATAAACTATCCGTTCCCTTAGGTTAAAATATATTCCCTTTCAAATCCGCACAAGGTTAAAATATATTCCCTTTCAAATCCGCACGCCCCTTACCCCCTTCGCCACGCTCACCCTCAATGGACACCCAGATGCAAGTCCGTTCTCCCTCCAATTCCGCGCACACATAAAAACAACGAAAGTACAATTATATTATTAGAATTTACTTTCAGTGAATTGCAACTGAACATGGCTGCATTTAACAGAGTTACGCATCTGATTTTTCATACCCTTGTTGCGGCTATTGACGATACCTGATGCAAATGCTTTTTTCAATTTTTTTCAGTACTCATTCGTAAATTACTAGCGTAATTTCCCGTAAAAAATGACGGGTATGCATGAATTAAATATAAAGTTAAAATAAAATTTAAATTAAAAATAATGAAATCAACTTTTATGTGTACTAAAAAGTACACAATAATTATAAAATTCAAATAATTGAATTTTCCAGAAAGTAAAAATAGTTATGGACAAATATAAGTTGCGTGGCAAGGCAATATTAATAAATATTTATTCGTTAAACATTATGCTATACAACTTTTATATGCCAAAAACTATTTTCACTTTCTGGAACATTTAATTATTTTAATTTTATATTTATTTTTTAGTTGTTATTGCATAGGTATAAAGCGTGATTCCATTAAAATAAATTTATATAATTTTTATTTTCCTGCTTTTACTCAAAGATTAAAAACAGCTTTGGTAGACAATGTCCTCAAAGACATTAAAAAATTGAACAATTTTAATCTCCATATCTGACTTTATTAACACAGCAATATCAATGAATAAACGAATATTTATTTATTCTTCTTACCGTCGAAATATTTATCGTAATCGAAGTATTGCTTAAACTTCAAAACAGCTTCGAAATAGATGGATAACGATTATCGAAAATTTTTAGCAATACTAACGTGAATAGAAACGGAAGAGCATTATATATTTCACACATTAAATTGCTAAATTTAGAAAATCCCGAGAAACAACTTAATAGTTTCAGAAGTAATTTCATAATATTCACAGATTAATTTATTTGTATCCAATCAAAAGCAATTGTGAAGACATGATTAAAAATGAGCCACTCACGAAGAATTATGGACACAACTGACTTTTATAGTAATATATAAGGCGTAGAAACAATCTTCAGGAAAGACAGCTATCACTGGCAATTTATCCCTTCTCTATAAAAATGGCCGACAGATATTTCACTTAATGTAAGTAATGTTACAAGATCACCCCCTGTCATACGCCATCGTTGGCTTTCAACGGGACTTATTCGCTTCTTATGTCCCATACGCTACGTATACCTCTCCCAACCAGCACCTGCTGCAAAGCCTAAAAAATACCGTCAAATTTCCCAGTTTCTTAAAAGCAATACTTGGCGTGGAAAGCATGTACCTACAACCTCCTAATAATCGTAGATTGCTCGAATACTGCTGGTAATTACGTGCGCAACCGTTATCTACCACACGCGCAAACACTTAGTTGATTGCCATGGTAATACCGTCTCTATGATACAAGCCCAACATACAGTGCAACCTCTATAACCAGAACTAATTAATGCAAGAGCGTGTTCGGATTACCGAGGTGTTCAGATTGCTGAAATGACCACGCTTTTAAGAAAAAATATTTATTATAATGTATAGTAGGTACATTTCCTCAGTAAAAACTGAAAATGTACGTATACATACATGTTAAAGTATATAATCATCCATATTTTTTATTTTATTCCTTTCACTAGGTTCTTATATGCCTGCTCACGCAGCTGACGAAACTAACTAGCTAACAGAAAAACAGTAAAAATCAATATTAATGTAAATTAACGAGAAAAAATGTATTATGTATTAAATTTCTGTAAATAAAACATCAATTAATGTACTAAAATGACTGGGAGAGATCCGCGTTGATGGACGGGAAAATTGTACTGCATACTGGGTCGCGGCAGTAGGAACGAGCGATGTCTGCGCGGGCGGCCGTGCTCTTATATCGCCCATTCCTTTTAAAGCAGTGTTTCAAAGAATCACCTATTCAGCCGCAAGAGGCGTTGGTAGTGGACATTTTTGCCCGACTTTGTTACAAAATAAAAGCTTCAAATTTCACTTTCCGACGCTCGCTTCTCTTGACCGACACTTTAAACCTGCTGTTAATAAACAGTTCGGATTACTGAGAGTTCGAATTACCGTGGGTTCGGATTATAGAGGTTGCACTGTAGTTGAAAAATATCGCGAAATAGCGGTTAACTGGCTCGAATTTCTAGCACCGGTAGATTTTCTAACTCATTTTCGCATCACAAACCATGTATCGCAGCACATTAAGAGGCTTGATGTGCCATCAACAGCGAAGAACATGATGATGTAAGGAAAAAATTGTCATGGACTACCATTACGACAAGTTGTGACAAGTTTCCTAAATGACGTCGCCTAATCACGTCACAAACTATAGTAAAAATATTCTAAAAAACGCGGAACACTTCACAGTCGCGAATCTCGGTTTGATGCCGTTCAATTTCAAAATATCGGCGGATATTTCCACCACAAACATTTTTTATCGTTTTCTTAACACAAAGCAATGCTAAATATCACGAAACGCATTTATAAAACAGGCAATGTATTGCAATGTTTTCACAAACAATAACGACACGCATTTACGCTTCGAAACATGTTTAATAGGAGTAGAGTACTCATCTAATAGCTAAGAAGTTTCTGGCTAGACACCCCGTCACGTTTGCAATGCAGTAAATGAGGTCACACATTCCCGATGTCTTCCACGCGATACCTATGCCTCTTCAATCCGCCACTTCTTTGACGGTGGTCTGAATGGTAAGTGGCAAGTGTTCCATAAATAGACAGCCAATCAGGGCATCGAACCCCCCCTCCGTCCTCCACCCCTCCTCCTCGGAACAGTAACCCAAACGCACGACCACAGCGATACCAGCGTGAAAAACTCAACACTTCTTTTTTTGTAGTTGAGACAAAAAAATATAAAGAACAACGTCTGAACATAACTAGGCATAAATTATCGATTTTCGTTTGCAAACAGACGAAGCAAAATGCATTTCTGCTAAAAAATACAAAAAATATAACAAGTGCACTTTTAACCCTTTTCTCTCAGCAGATACTTAGGGAGATTTTGATGCGGTATCCACGGGGACGCGACGTTGCCAGACTTTCCAGAACGTAAATGAAATTGTGTGAGCTATTAGTACAGGGGTGGGCCGCTTCAGCAGTTGCTTAGGCGAGCCGCATTAAAAGATGCAAATGCTTCGGCGGGCCACATTACGTTCTATGTCGGAAGTTGAGAGAATGCGAAAGATCCTATTAGTGAAATAAATTAATAATAAATTAATAATACTTTAGCTTCATAACTGCACTAGAGGTATTCTGGTTTTAGTTTTAACTAAAAAATATGAAATTATCTAAATTTTGTTTCAGGTTTGCTTTCATAACAGTATCGCAGGCCGCAGAAAATGCTCTCTCAGGCCTGATGTGGCCCGCGGACCGTAGTTTTCCCAATCCTGCATTATACCATAAAAATGCAAGAACAAAACAAGTGATGATATAAAAATAATTTTTATAAATATTTTTTATGTAGATAATATATGCATTAAATTAATTTTATTTACATTAATTTAGGTTGCATTATTTGCATTGAACTTGGGTGATGCTCGTAGTCTTTCTAGTTTTGCCTAATGGCTTTGATTACAGACGTTATCCCACACGACAAGTTTCTCTCTAGTTCCGAGATCTCTATCCCATCAAGATATCTTACTCGGAGAAAGCGTGACACTGACTTGACCAGGGTGAACTCAATGTAAAACTTGTAATTTTAAATGGAGCATCTTGATTCCATATTTATATACATGTATTCATTCTTTGCTATGTTAAACCTTCATATCGGTGGTCACGGGCGTTGATTCACGAAATATTTCTCGTTCGTCATATTATAATCCAATGCGATATAATACGTAATTTTGCTAAATCAGCAACAATAGGGGTTTCCCTAGATGAGGAAAGATTTCCTAATCAAACAAGAGGGGAAAGATGCGCACATCATGCGTGTATACACGCGAGGCAGAGGCGTTTTTTACGATTTTTGCAATCATGTCAAAAAAGATAAATATTAATGGCTTAGTATGTCTACGAACTAGCGATGGCAAGGAAATATCGAATTTTTGATTCACCGACTAATATCCTAATCAGTTGTAATTAATAAAACAATCGACAATTATTTAAAACATACCTCACTCCAATGGTAGTAATATAATCTACATGTTCACGTGCATTCCTTCGTCGTAAATTACCCATTTATTTTCACTTACAAACGCTGCATATACATAAAGAAAATAGACGTTCTTTTCTTCAACGTAGATAATCCATTTTCCTTCAATTTCCAGATGTTGCGTGCGGACGAGAGCGACTTAAATGTAAATAGGTATTTACAGCAGATATTGTTTACTTCAATTAGTACGAAGGCTTCCACGGCGTGCTGTTGATATGGTGGTGATTTCCGGGATTCTGCCGTGTT
Organism: Tanypteryx hageni; assembly: GCA_028673005.1. NCBI lineage: Eukaryota > Metazoa > Arthropoda > Insecta > Odonata > Petaluridae > Tanypteryx > Tanypteryx hageni. Next base: position 87,673,401 of record CM054118.1, on the reverse strand, counting down.
GATCCATTTCCTGGACAATATTTCGCCGACGTTCCAGTCGGCTTCTTCGGACCTGAAGAAGCCGACTGGAACGTCGGCGAAATATTGTCCAGGAAATGGATCAACACGGCAGAATCCCGGAAATCACCACCATATCATTGTTTACTTCAGTTGCCACAAACATTTTTTTCGTTGATAAAAATTAACAAGTGGGGATGTACACGGGTATTCCGTGGTACAGAAGTGCTTTTCGTCTATATATCGGTGCGTAAAAGTTCTATGCAAATACATGTATAATGAAAAATAATTTTTCTTTGTATTGTGGCAGCCCTGATTTTTAGATCCGTTTTAAACATGTCCACTTTGTTCTGCAATTTTATACTCGCCCTACAAACGAAATTTATTCTTGAAATCGGTTCAGCCAATACCTTCGAAATTCATAGTTACAGAAAAATACTAACCTTGATATAGTGGTAACCCTGTTTAGAAGGTTGGTGGCTTTGTTGACTTATGACTCAATGTAAATTGATGTAACGAACTCCTTCAGTCATAAAAATTAACGCTAGTCCCAATGCATTTCACCCACTAAGTGGGCATCTTTAGGGGAACCTTACCACGACAGTGACGGGAAGAAAACTTTTTATTACTTGTATTGTGGCAGCCCTGGTTTTGATATCATTGCTAAACATCTTGATTTCGTTTTTATATGTTGCACACCTCCTTTATACAAAATTTCGCTGGAATCGGTTTTGCCAATTCCTTCCAAATTTATAATTACTGAAAAGATTAATTTTGCAATTTTGGCACCCCTGTTGAGACGATTCGGTCGAAATATGCCATTTTGGTCATGCATTTATTTTAAAATTCTATGTACCAAATTTGGTTGAAATCGGTTTGGCCAATTCTTCCCTGATATATACGTACGGACGGACGGACATCACGAAGAGAATAAGGCTTTTCAGTATTGACGAAAAGCACTAAAAAGCGGATCAATTCTTCTAAATTCAAAGTAAATTACGACTTTCTCGTTCGATTTTCTTGAAATCGGCTGCTCCTTCGATAAAAATGTACTGAAAAAAATATGCTAGTTCTAAAAAAATGTTTAAAGACTTTTTCGTTATAAGTGATATTGAACGAGATAAAAAGAAAAGTTAATTTTTTGTCACCAGTAAAGTGGCACTCCCGATTAGGTCATGTCAACTATTTATATAATTTCATTAGTTTCTTTCCACCTATGTCCTAAATACCAAATTTCATTCAAATATGCCCAGTAGTTCCTGAGATGAAACATGAGGACGAACGGACGGACACGACCTGATCATAAGGCGTTCTTTTTTACTTATTGTAAAGAACGCCTAAAAATGTAAAATGTTTGCGTTCAAAAGAAAGTTGTGTATGAAATGAACGTGTATTTGAAAATCGACGGTAAGAAAATGAATTCTCATTCTTTTAAGCATTCTTTAGTTCAAGTCCCAAGTTTGTACAATTATTACTTTCTCCATACGTAGTACAGGGTCAAGTATTGTTTCCTGTATTATTAAAGTTCAAATAAAAAATATGCTGTGCCAATTGACATTTTATTCAAGTGGAGGAATTAAATAGTCCTGGAATCTAAATCGGGTCGTTATATTACACAATGATTACCCATAAGCCTCTTCAGAAGTCAATCCCTTTAAAACTGAAAGAATGAGTGAAATACATTCAGCCGTTTTCGAGTTATTCGACATTATTTGGAATTTTTTCCAAATCTGAATATATATCGGAGAAAACTTAATATAAAAATTATTCAAAATAAATAGGTAAGTCGCATTGGTCTTTAAGTCATGGAAATGTGACATTGTTTTAAAACGCTAAAAAATGGGAAAGAACGGCGTCCCAGCAGACGCCGAGCTTCGAAATGAGTGTCCGTGCGAACTTAAAGATTAAGTGGAGACTTTGCAATCGATGGATCTCGTTCAAGATTTACAAGAAAGTGTTGAGCGCTGCTTATCTTATTCTTGAAAGACATTTTATCAAAGTTTAGTCCTGTAAATCGTCAGAATCAGCAGCTTGGTTTAACGACAGTCGACACTGTATATTTACATAATTGAGAAATTTCAAAACCCGGTAACAGAGAAATTTAAGTATGAAAGAAGAAAACGATTTGACCAATTTTCATTTCAAATTTCACTGAATCGCAATCACCAGCAATTAGAAATGAAATAGACGAAAGAGTAACGAGGTACTTAGAAACAGTATCAACTGAACTTGAGAAGAGATTTGAGAAAGCTATTTTTTATTTAATGTTTCTGCCAAAACTATCTTCTGGAATTAATATTCAACTTCTTAAAGAAACTTAAGCTCGCTTATCATCTTATCCTCCCGTGGCTTCGCTGGACTGGACAAATATTAGATATTCGCTAAATGGAACTTTGTCGAGATGAGCAGATGAAGCGTCGTTTTTTACAATAATGCATCAGTTGAAAAGCTCTGATTTGGTATTTTCAAACATTCCAACAACTACAAAGATCTGGCACATGTGGCCCTTTTAGTATTGAGTCTTTCCGAAAGGTATGTGGACCAAATCCCGCTTAATAAGATTCTTTAATCATAAAAGGTATGTATATTGACTAGTAATTTCAAGTAAATAACTAAAAGAAGCTTTTTTAAGGCGCATTTTTAATAATGTCCAAAAATTAACAAGTGCAGTCATCGGGCAGCTCCGCCTGTGCAATTTTTTTCGTGAGAACCCGTGGCTTAGATGTCATTGAGGACGACGTACTTTGGAGTGAGAGGCATGAAGATGTTTCTTCAAGTGAAGAAGAATAAGAAGGCACTGATTGAGTGAAGCGATTAAGTGAAAAAGACATGATGATCAGGACCTAGAAAGACATTTAAATAAATAATTTTAAACTTACTGTCAATATGTGTTAATATAATGTACCATTACTGTTAATAAAAAGCTTATTCATTTTACTTTATTATTTATTACCATCAATATTATCTTATTCATTTGACGTTCAAGTTGATTTTTCATTTTTAAAGTTTCTCAACATTACAATAAATTCTGAAAATTTTATAAAAATGCAGGTAATTTCTGTGGGTCGGCTGACATCAGGGGTAAGCTTATATTTACAGTACAGTGTATCAACTTTTACGTCCAGCTACCGCCCAGATCTCCCGAGTCCTCTAACCTCCCTCAATAACCTTCGTCCAGCAATAATGCGCCCATGTGGCTTCTCCAATTCACATCGTGCTTGTATGGTATAGCTATTTATAAAGTTTGATTTTAACATATTATATGGAGTTATAAATACTCGTATATTAAAACTATTTCCGCGGTTTTGTTAGGAGTTTCTTCCAATCAGGGAAGAATGTAGTGGGACAGGATGCATACGTATGTGAGAAAGTTTGTGCAATATAAATTGTGCCGATTTTTAGCAGTTTAAAAATATCCACTAATGCGTTCGGTCCATGGTACTACTAAGGGAGGTAGGTCGTTCCGGTGGACGAAAACGCGTCCAGTTCGCGCATGACGTCACAGGGTCTAAGCTTCGTAGCGGGAAGCTTAAAATTTGTATAAAAAATAGCGTAAATCGGCTGCTGATATCCGTCTTTTTATTTCTTTACCCTTCGTTATTATAAATAATACATTTATAAGTCATGCTATAAAATCCCGGGATGTTAATTTGTATATACAATGATTTTTTAACGAATTACCGGAATCGGAAAAAGTTCAACTTTGTTAAGAACATTCGGTATCAAGTGAACTTTGAAGAAGGGAAAAGACTTCTAAGAAAAGTCCCAAACTCATCTCAAAGAGAAGGGCTTCATTTTCTGTATGATTCTCACTCAAAGGCCGATTTTTCCCAAGTTAACTTTTTAGTTTTTTCGTCATTGATTTCTTCGAATTTCGCGTAAATACTGGCGTTTTTATCACTCAAATATGACAGGTATGCGTGAATTAAATTGAAATAAAAAGATTAATGAAACCAACTTTTAGATACACTAAAAAGTAAACAATAAATATAAAATTCACATAATTGAGTGTTCCAGAGATAAAAAATAGTTATATGTGAATGAAAATTGCATGACAAAGAAATAGATCATGGTACACAATTCTTTTACGTCCAAAATTATTTTTAATCTATGGAACCTTTAATTTTGTCTCTCTCCTTCTTTATTTCTTCCTCTCTCGTATTAAAGCATTCACATGCATTCCTTAATGTATATAGTACATATTAGGATTAAGGCATCAATACAATCTCGTTATTTATTTTTATTTAAAAAGATCTAGATCTGAAGTTCTTTCTAATTTTAATTTACAAATGAGTGAGAGTCTTTAAATTGAAAAATCGATTTTTGTTATCTTATGGAAAATGGCACACCCCTTCCACCAAAAATAAAAATTCTGGCCCCTAGGTGCACATCCTTATGATCCCATTATTAATAAGTATCATGTTTTAAGTCTCTAAGACTCTTGGATTTTCAGATATGCTGTCCACACACACATTGCCTTTTATTAATATCTATAGATTAAGAGTATAGCCATTGCAATGACTATTGTTGGACTCGGATTTGGTATAGTCTAGTTTTGCCACAAAAATACACATGATCAATTTAGTTTTTTGCTTGAATGTATTTTTAATATTTTATAACGCTGATTTATGAAATTTGGGAACACAAAGAGCGACTCATCTGCAACGTAATTTCACTGAGAAAGCCACAGTTCAAGAGAAAACAATAATTTTTCCAAACCCGTGACCCCAGTCAATGCTAATGCATAGGCGGCAAGCGCAATCTACCACCACGTGACGTCACACGCTCGAAGCGACGCCCGGCTGAGATGCGCAACGACCTACCTCCCTTAGTAGTACCGTGGTTCGGTCTGTCCGTCTGTCTGTCTTACGCGCTAATTCCTCCTAAACTAAAGTAGATAGAGATTTAGTTTTCCCCCCAAGCGATTCTGTATTGTCTCGTTGCGCACGTTTTCTCGATTTGTCCTCTGTTTAAAATTATTCTTTAAAAAAACCGCCATTTACTCTCCGCTTCAGCAACTCTTTCCTTTTGTTTTGTTTGTACCTCGTGCCATATATCGAATATTACCTCGATTAATCGACACAAATAACTGCAGTTAAATTTCACTGCATATTTATTTTGTTTTATCATCAGACAACATCAAATCAAAGACACAAGGCCTGTTTCTTCTCCCATTCCAGCAAAAACTAGGCGCTCTCCTTTTCCACCTGTTTGCAGATATGAGCGAATCCCTAAATATGGCCGCCCTGCATTAACATGAAGAGTCGAAAGAGAGAGGTAAAGATAAAGAGAAAGAGAGAGAGAAAGAGATACATATTGTTCGGAGCCCAAGAAATGCAAAACAACTCAATGTGGCTTCACAGTGTGCAATTAGTTTTTTTAATCATCCTTCGAAGAAATTGGTCTCTAGCTGTGATTACCACCTCAACGGGAGCAAACTACGCACACGAGTAGCTCAAGGACAATATTGTGAACTGTAACAAGTTAAGCGTTCAGTTCATTTGCAGTGTCAGCAAACATACTGCATCGTCCTTTCCTGATCGCGGCATCAATACGGAAATGGTCGTCATCTCTGCCGGCACTGCGGAACCAACCGGCTCCTTCCTTAATACCTTCAACTGTTTCGAGGCATTTCATTTGGCCCGTACGCCGAAATCAATTCTTGGTGGATTTCAGCCGCTCGAATTCCTTTCGGAGGCAAATATCGACACAGGTCGTATTTCCACTCGACGCCGATACGTCCAGGCATTTTGGAACCGATGCTTACCTAATAACATCCTCTCCGCGACCTAATGAATAAAAGGCAGCTCGTTCGTTTTCGACGGAAGGGTTACAAATATTCAAACCTGACCCTCGTTTCTACGACTACGAGCATTCCTGAGTCCTTATTTAATGAAACGCCGTCGTAATTCTTCTCTTTAAATAATGAGCTAAGAAATCCGGTCACGCTCGACTAATATGAACTATTTATGACTGAATGTAATGCTATTTTTAACAAACTTTCCGAGTGGGTAGAAGATTGAAATTTGGTAGGAATGTTTTATACTTATAGAAAAATCCATTTACAAAAATAAATCCTCAAAAAAGACCCGGGTTCGATTCCAGTAGATAATTTCTCTTCCCCATGGGATAACACGTAAAAATCGATTTTTAGACTTACCGGCTTTTACTCTTTTGCAAATTTAAACTAGAAACCTACGATCTTTGGACCTGGACCATTTTAAAGAAAAATAAATAACGGTTCTTTTTCATATCATCACATTTCGCCTACGATTCGGAATCGCGCAAGTTGTACGTTTAAAGCATATTTATTGGAAAAATTTAAGCTTTTTAACGATGTGTTGCCTTGCCGATCGTGTCATTGTTAAACCTCGAGATTTTACTGTCGTTTCAATCCTTATACTATGCAAGTATTTGAGTCCCTATTGAAAGTAACACCATAGGATTTTCTGTCAGAGTTGGTTCTCCTATAAAGATCCCTGATATTCCTAGAGAAAAACAAACCTATCAGCTCCTTCCTACAGTTGATACGCTAGAATTCTGATTATTTATGATACCCTAAATCACAGTACGTGATGCAATTAGTGTTTTATATACAGTAAAATCTTACACATTATCGGAAGAAAATATAGGTGATGATGTTTTCATAATATGCGTGATATTGAAAATTAGAGTAAGTTAACTTATATGATGAAGGGAATAAACTTGATGTTAACTCAATAAAAGAAAAATGAGAAAATATATTTCCGTAACTCGATATCTCTATAACGCGAATAATGTTTGCTTTCCCTTGAGATTCGAGGTATAGAAATTTCACTGTATATATACCAATATATAAAAACTGTATTTCCGTATTTTTAATTTTCTATAACTCGAATAATTTTTACTTTTCCTTGATATTCGAGTTATGGAAGCTCCACTATCTTCGTTATGAGGGCATTTAAAGTATTAAAGGTCTATTTATAAGCAATGAGGTCGTTGCAATGGTTTATATACATTTCCATAGTTGAAAAGAGGAATAATTCTCCCTTTTTGCGATTTAAAGCAGATATTTACGCTAATTCTGTATGTAATTGAATTCTGTCTTAAAAAATTAAAAACTGCGTTCTTTCAGCTAGACAACTGTTCTTTTTTTGAATGCGTATCTCAATTTTAAGGATTTCAAAAATGAATTTTTAGAAAGCCTTACACTGAATCCCATGCTTTTCTTAAGGGGTATTGAAATGAAACATTGGGGTTAAAAAGACCCCTTAAATGTTATCTTTTTTGTAATTTTCGATTTTTCTCGACGGTTTACGTACATGCCAAATTTCAGATTTCTAGTCCTAGAAGTACCGAAGAGTTTTATGTCAGTCAAACAGTGAGGCACAAGTAGCTTTATTATTATAGATACGTGAGGAAAGCATGTTTTGAATTCTTTAATGGGAGAGAGAGAGAGGAGAAAGAGAGAGGAGAGAGGAAAGGGGAGAGGAGGAGAGAAGGAGAGAAGGAGAGAGAGAGAGAGAGGGAGACATGGAAAGAGGGAGAGGTCTATAGATAATGTTCCTTATTAGGGCGAGATTGAGACTAGGAAGTCTATCTTTCCAGAGAAGGAGAGAGGGGGAGAGGGAGGGAAAATGGGAGGGAAGAGGATGGGAGAGAGGAAAAGAGAAAAGGAGGAAGAATTGGAAGTGCCTTTAATTTAATACTTAATCCACGGATACCCGTCATATTGATGGGCTTTTATACTAGTATCATTTCATAATAAATGGAAGGAAGTACACCAGATGGTCCAAGTCGTCGCACTCGCTGAGCTATAATTGCATTCGCCTAGGAAAGCGCAACAGTTTCAGCGTAACTTCATCAATCCGCACGGAGGATTTTATTTTATTTACAGAGCATCAAATATTCATCCAATTCATGGAAGCATTATTTTTCATGGTGGAATGGGTATTAACACAATTAGGTTTATTTAGAGAAGTTTTAGTAGGGCAATCTTCATTAGAAAACATTTGCAGATGCTTTATAAAATACGATTTAAAAAGTTATATTCGTGAAAATATTATCAGGAAACAGAAAATGCACCATTTGTAAAATTTGAACGACATTATTTCCCCTACCATATCATCGATAATTGCGTCTACTTTTATTCCAAACTTCCCTTCGCTCCAACGGATAAACATGCAACTAACCCCTCCAAAGCGACGCGCTGCTCTTTTACTGACAATGAAATCAGGATGGACAAGCGACTGCAGACCTCAGAACTTCGAATTACATCTGAATACTATGTTTTTCAAATTGAGAACAACGCCACCTCTATTTCTGCATCACTCTCCCTTCGCGTTCTCTCCCCCTCGCGCCCCTTTTTCCCCTCTCTTCCACTATTTCTCCCCCTATCTCTCCCCCTATCTCTCTCCCTATCTCTCTCCCTATCTCCCTCTCATCCCTCACCCTCCCCTCTCTCCCTTCTCTCCTCCACTCCACACGCTACCTTTACTTTCGTTCTTTCTTCATCCCTTAAACGTCTCTCAATCCCCTCCGCCTCTCTCCTCTCTCATTCACCAATCCCTTCCCAGATCTTAATTTCCATCCACTTTACTCCTTCCTCTCTCTCTCCCCGCCCCTCTCTCCCTCTCTATCCATTTACTCCCTTTCTCCACTTTCTTCCCGCTAACCTCGACCATAATCCCTCTCGCCACAGTGCCTCCAAACACGACTTCAGCTCTCTCCTTTGACCCGCCTTCCATTCCCCCTCCCATTCCCTCCCTTCCTCCCTCCTTTGACCACACCTCTCTATATCGAGCGCCCCTTCTCCGTTCCGCAATAGGCCCACATTGATTCGAGAGTCGGAAGGGTTGGACGGGGGGTGAGGGAGGGACATGGATTCCACGGGAGGAGTGGGGGGGGGAGAAGTTGAGGGGGGTGAGAGCAGGGAAGATTTGCGTAGGCCTACGAAGGGGGAAAGGGGAATGAGGGATGTAAGCCCTCTCGAGTGAGGGTGGGGGGAGGCACGAGAGAGAGAGAGAGGCTGATCATTGGGGCTGAGGTAAGAAGGGATAGTGGAGGGAGGGAAGGGGAAGAGGTGAGAGTAAGGGGGAGGAGAAGACGAAGAGAGGGAGGGCGGTGAGGGAAAGGTGATGGGATAAATAGATAGATAATCGTCTTTATTCGGGCGAAATTTGGGCCATACGCTCCATTCTTACATTTAACCTTTCGTCAATATAATTAATATTAGAAAAATAAAATAAGATATTACAATTCACATTGCATAATCAGTATGTAAATCGTACAAAGTAAAAAAGTTTTTACTTTGTTTTCAACAGGACAAACCTAGGTAAAAACAGGCATGTCCTCCCTAGTAAAACCCACGCAGGAAAACACCCACTGAGAAGGGGTGTGTAAAAATCTGCGAAACCACTAGATAGTGTGTGTGTGTGTGTGTGTGTATGTATATATATATATATATATATATATATATATATATATATATATATATATATATATATATACATATACATATATGGCAATACAGCCTTCCCTCGTTTTACGAACTTCCGTTTTATGAGTTTTTGCTTATACGAACTGAGCAATTTCATACCTATTTTTATTCGATTTGCGAACAAATTTTCGCTTATACGAGTTAGTTACGTTCGCATAAAAATCCCTATTTTTCAATATCGAATAAATTTTCGCTTTATACGTGCGCTGTTCCGAATAAGAACCATCATCTCGGTCTCAGTACGCGCGTTTCCGTTCTTTGTGAAATTCGGTTCGCTGAGTGGTGTGCACTTTTATCTTTTAAATCAAGATACATTTTTGTGAATCATGGCTCCTCATCGTGCCGGCCTTTCAGGTATTGCAAGCGGTAAAGTGAAAAAAGAGAGAAGGGCTTTAAGTGTAAACCAAATACATATTATTCAAAGATTGGAGAAAGGCAAGCGGTCGCATTTAACCTATCGCAGGCTAACATAGGCTAAGATATCATAGGATAATACCGCTAATATATAGAGTAGAACATCATAGGAGAATGAATAAGAATGTCATTTAAATACATTAATATATAATTATTGATGTTTTTTCTCAATTTGGTATCATTCGGTATTGTTTTTAAGTGAACTGTGGGATATTTTTTTATTTTGGCCTTTGGAACCAATTAAAAGTTCTTACACAGGAAGTAATGGGAAAATAAATTTCGTTTTACGAGTTTTCGCATAAAGAACTGTTTTCATGGAACGAATTAAGTTCATAAAACGAGGGAAGGCTGTATAATAGTATAACATTAAATAGAAAGGAGTATGTAAAATAGGAGAGTTCGTATGTACTATGTCGTTGCATATCGTCATAAAAATACATGTAAAGGGAGGGGGAGGATGCAGAGGGAAGGTGGGGAGAGGGAGGTGATGGGAGGGATAGGGAGGGAGGGGGAGGTGATAGAATGCAGAGGGAAGGAGGGGTGGGAAGGGAGGGGAGAAGGAGGGGAGAGAGAAGATATAGAGAGAGGGGAGGAAGAGGGAGGGAGATGCGTTAGAGGGAGGGGAGGAGGTGATGGGAAGTGCTTATCAAAATTAAAGTTCTGCAGAATGAGAAAGTAATATAAGGAGTGAGGTACGATAACGTGAGAGAGAGAGAGAGATAGAGGGAAGGGAGGGAGAAAAAGAGAGGGGAATGATGGCAAAAAAGGGAGGATAGTGGGTGTCAACGGAAGAGAATTCTTAGGGGTTATGGTGGCCACATTAATTTTACGAGAAATAAAAGAATTTCTTACATCTTATGACGTTAAAAAGACATCAAAATAACATTAGAGCGAAGTGAAGTGGGGAAAAACGTGATAAGAAAATTTTGTCGACCCAATACAAATCATCGAGGCCCGTATGCATGGAATGAGAATCGTATGAAATATTTCCCTATTTAGAGTTTGAGTTGGAAAGAGAAATGAGGAGATTGGAGAGAAAAGAGGAGGTAGAGAGGGAAGAAGGAGAGGGGAGGGAATATAGTGGAGGGAGGAGAAGGGAACGGAGGAGAGGAAGGGGAGAGAGGAGAGGAATGGGAGGAATGGAAGTTTAGATTAGATATTGCCTTTATTTGGGGCGAGATTGAGATTAGGAAGTCCCATCTTTCACCTAACCCCTCGTCATGACACAAATATAATAATACATTCAAGAATTAACAATAATATAATTATAATACAGTAATTGTAAAAAGTTAATGATTGTGTGGGAAAAATAACAAAAAAACACTGCAGGAAAACACACACACAGAAAGTGGGGGTGTGAAAAATCTGCGAAACCTACTAAAGTTCACTAAAAAAAACATCATAAGTTACAATATAATATATAAGATAACCATACATAAAAATACAAGCAATAAAAAAGTATAGGCGAAAAGGAAAATGGAGGAAAGAAACAGAAAAAAATTACAAATAAATGCACTGCAGGATAACATCCACACAGAAAGGGGAGTGAGGGGACCTGCGAAATATACTTCAGTTATCTACATAAAAATACAGCAATAAAAGAAGAAAGGGAAAAAGAAAGAAAATAAAATAAAGCAGTAGTTCCAAAACGGGGGGGCACCTCCCTGGTGGGGGCGTGAAGTGCTTTTATTGTGAAATGTGAAAAAACATTATTTTTTGTTCATTTGAAAATATTAAATAAAATAATAATGTTTCATGCGTATTTTTCAATGCATGGCATTTATGCATCTGATATGTATATGGGTAAATAATTATGAGTTAATTGATCCTTAACAATAATATAAATCTGTTACAAAATATGTAATAAAATGTTACAAATAAATAAAATGCGTATGAACAATAATATGCGTGCTAACGGTTAAGTACATTTATTTCAATCAAATAACTGAGGGGGGCGTGAGGGTTTCGTGAAAACCAAAGGGAGCGTAATGTGAAAAAGTTTGGGAAACTCTTAAATAAAGGGAAAGAAACAGACCCGCACAAGAGGAAGGAGGATAGGGGAGGAAGGATAGGGGAGGGAGGATAGGGGAGGGAGGAGAGGAGGAGGAGGTGAGGGAAGAGAGGAGAAGGAATGAGAGATAAGATAATGTATATCAGGTGGAGCTATTTGCTGGCAGCAGTCTCTCCTAGAAACACTCCCTCCCCCCCTATCTCCACCCCTCGCGCCTCTTTTGAACCTTGAACATTTTCATTACCTTATTTATACAAATGAGTGAAAAGAGCAATGAGGTTTTTGAAATTTGTAGAATTTTTCGTCTTTTAGGACAACGAGTTGTCGATGCTTGCTTATTGCAAGTGCTTAAAAAATCACCATACACCAAGATCTTAACTCGTAACCAACGCGACAGCATTTGAACTACCCATTTAAATAAGATAATAGTTTTCATTTTTTGCGAAATTAAGGCATCTGTCCGCAATTTCTAAATACTCTGGCAATCGGCTAGCGCCCATGTTTTCGAATTTCAATACATTTAAACACATTTTTCCTTGGATGGTAAACTGACTGTTCGTTCACATTTTATCCTGTTTTTACAAGCTATTAAGAGTAAAATAATTCATTTATTAAGTTAAATTCAATACGTCTTAAATAACTTATAATTTGCTCAAATATTTCAAGTAAATTTCAGCTACTTCTTTACGCATTATATCTTATTATTTCGATTTTCAGCAAATATTTGGATAATCATTTTGCCTCTCTGCAAATAATTACTTAAACAATATAATTAAAACAAAGATGACTTTCAAAAACACTGATTTGATTGTGCATGAAAGCCAGATCATAGCATATCTTACTGATTTTTCATATCGAAATCATACATACATATGGAATACTTTATGATAATCCCGTCATATTTGACAGCCAATTTCGCTATCAAATAGTAATAATATTATGGCCCGAATGACACAATTGAATGGAGAATGATCGAGACGGTAAATTAAATAAAACAGAAAACTGAAAAAAGTTTTTTCCATAAAATAAAACTCCAAAAAATTAAGGCCTGCTCAGTTAATTATATCGAACTGGTTTTGTGGCTGAAGCAAAAATTTAAAAAATAATAATGTGGCGGTATTTTCGTTGTTTTAATACGCGTGCTGTCGAGGGTGTTTAGTAGATGGGTGTCACCTGCATAACGAGAAATTCAAACGTGTTGTATCACTCTAAGGATCACTGCGACTAACAATAAGTTGTATATACTAGTTATAACAATCGATTCAGGAGCTTAGGTTGAACGGTTCATTAAAGAAATCAAATGCATTATAAAAGAATAAAATTCATTTCATTTTTTACAATACATGGTAATATTCACTTATATATTCAAAACATTATCTTATTGTTGCTGTATTAGTCATTAATCCTATATATATAAGGGGTGACCAAACTTACTAACCCTCGAAGCCGCATACGCTAATCTTCAGGGGTTCGAGAGCCGCATGAAAAACATACTGTGCTCATATATTTACAATCAGTAAAACATAACCTGTATCCGAAGCAATTAAGATATAATGCAGATGCCCCTTAGGCAGTGAAAAACGTTGATACGCCTCTGAATAAAAATTCAAAAGAGCCGCATACTAAGTTAAAAGACCCTCATGCGGCACGCGAGCCGCGGTTTGGAGATGTGTGTTTGAACGTATGTTACAAGACAACTTACGCAACACCATAGCGTGTTTTAACAAACTTCCTGAATAGATAGAAGATTGAGATTTGCTTCAATCATGCATTACAAGTCATTGCCAAAAAAATAATTTCGGAAAAAGATCCGGGTTTGACTCAGGGAGATAATTTCTATTTCCCATAAAAAAAATTCATTTGTCGACGTGCGTGCTTCTTTTATTTTGCAAATTGAAATTAGAAAAAATTGACTTTCGATCTTCAGACCCAAACTGTTTTCAAGGAAAATTAATAAAGTTACTTATTCTTATCGTCGATTGCCCTGTACGGATTGAATCGGTTCGCAAATATCGTTTTAAATTGAAAATATTACGTTTTTAGACGAGAAAATCTTTGGTTGTCAACGACTACCGCATTTTTGCAGAATTTGCAAAATTACTTTTATTAAACTGGATTATATGGAAAACAAGACATAGGTATTAAGTGGGGATATTCTCTATATTAAGCATAGGTCTATGTTTGCTTTACCTGATTATCCAATAACACTAACCAAAAATGTTGTTTACCATGATGACATTATTTAAAAAATATTTTCAATATATTAAAATAATCTACAAACCAACTTTATTTTTTTCAACTTAACCTACTATATTTTTACTTTCTCCATACATAGTGTAGGGGAAAGTATTGTTTTCATGAAAAAAAATCGATTTCGAGATTTCAACGGAAATACACGTTTTGAGGTCCCCTGAACACGTTTTGAACATTTTCTCGATGATATCTCTGTGTGTGTATATGGGTGTGTGTGTGCATGCGTGTATATGACAGGTTTTTGTGGGTGCTCTAACTCAAAATCTATTAATCAGGTCAAAGCGAAATTATATATTTAACATTTTTATGAAAGTCACAAGAACTGATTATTTTTGGTAAAAACAGGTCAACCGGAAGTGGGTGTTTATTTTTGCCACTTATCCGTTATTTTGAAATATTTGCTTTAATATTTTATATATGTAAAAACATACTAGAATAAAAGTTGTAGGAAATTTAGTTTTCTACAACTTTTGTTTGAAACGTTTTCCCATATAATGCATTGTTTAAGAGATATTATAAGAACTAATTTTTTAGCTGCCACCACCTACCGGCGACAATTGTTAACAATTGACGCTTAGTTACGTCTTAGTAACACTCCTTTTTATTTTCTTAATTGTTGGAGATTCCTGGCTATATCCGATATGAGGTCTATTTCTTTTCTTTGTAGTCTTTAATTGTTTCTCGCAGTTGCTTAAAATATTTATTATCATTTAACCGATTTTGAATTTTTAGAAATATTACAGGTATGGACAAAGTCATGTGGTGGCCACATCAGATTTTTTTTAAAACGTACACAAGCGTAGCTTTGTCACAGACTATTGGTATATTCTAGACCAGGGCATTACAAAACCTTTTACTATAAGGGCCGCATACGACATTCAAATGACCAATGTATGTGTGTGAATACATACATTGTCATTGTGTTTGTGCGTGCGTGTGTGTGTGTTTGTGTGCACATACACATGAGGGGCAATCAAACATTTCATTCACCCGAGTACGAAAATGAAACTCTGAAGGAATCAAATTTAATTTACCGATGTGATCCCCTCCCAACTCAATCCATGTTTTCCACTTCGATTCCAACGACGTAATACTCAGAGAATATAAATCAACATCTTGGTCTGCAAACCAACCAGAGGCAGAACCTTTCAGCTCTTTATTCCTATGAAATCTTTTTTCCCTCAGGAATTTCTTCACGTGAATGAAGAAGAAATAATCACTCTTAAGTGTGGGTAGTTGCGCTCCCAAAAGCCGCAATCTCATACTTCATACTTGCGGGCGGGGGCGTTGTCGTGAAGAAGCAGCACTCCTTTCGTCAACTTTTTTTTAGCGTTTTTGTTTTTCATGGCGTCGTGTAGAGCAGTCTTCCTCAAAGTCGGGTACGCGAGAGAATTTCTGGGGTGCGCCAACACGACGACGGAAGTTTTACCTAATAACGAAATAATATAACCAGTTCTGATTTTGTTTATAAAAACAAAACAATTATGTAAGCATATAAAACAAAATTGTTTAGTGAGGCTTAATGAGGATTTAACGATGGTTGGGATTTCCGCGCATTATTACGCCCATGGGGATAGAATGCGCTAATTGCATTTCGCTGGAAGAGCCTGCGATGAAATTATGAATAGGGATTAAGAAGAAACAATTCAATCAATTTATATTTAAACCAACATTGGTTTTTTAAATTAGGCAAGTGCAAAAATCTCTTGCCTCCACTTTCATTTGTCAATCGTCATTCAAATATAATTGATGCGAGATTGCGACGTACTACTTGAATCTTACCGACACGTTTTGCGTAATAAACGAAAAAAAAACCGAACAGTCGATCCTGGACTCTTTTTGTAATACAGAGGTCCATAGAAACCCCATAAGTTTCCCAGAAAAGATTTTTAGATTATGTGCTTTCATTATAAATTACGATTTTTTGTTATATTTTTTACCATGTGATTTTATTATTTCTCTAATAAATGACTATAAAATCCGGTGATAATATGTTTTTAGATTGAATGTGGATCCAAAAATACGATTTGTATAATTATTTCCCTTTGGGCGCTTAAGGGTTATAGTATCCCCGTCGAATGCGGATTTTCGCTTAACGCGGACTTGTCCGGAACGCATCCTCCGCGTTAATCGGGAGTCATCTGTAAAATACCTGTAAAATTGTCCTTGGATACTTCCAACCTTTTTTGGATACTTCGTGGAAAAAGGTTGAGAAACACTGGTGTAGAGTACTCATTGTAGGAGCGTAGGATACACCAGTGATCGTAGCCTTGTGTGGTTCCATCAAATGTATATCTTTGCTGTCCCAGAAGACCGTTGCCATATTCTTGCCAGCTGATTTTTTACCACAAAATTTGCGTAGCGTCGGAAACACCTCGTGCTTCCTCTACAAATACTGCAGTATGGTTTCAGGATTGCAGCGATGAACCCAGGTTTCATCCCCGGTGATTTCTCCGTAGAAGAAAGTTTCAGCATTCTGTCTTAGAAGCTCCAAAATGTCCTTGCTTTGTGTCAAGTTGCTGTCTCTTCTGGGGCGGAGTCAACATTCTGGATATCCGTCGAGAGCTGGCTTATAACATGAGTAATTCGTACTGGATAATGCCAACCACTGTATGCTCTGAAATTCCAAGTTCGTGAGCAAAAACGACAATATTCTATCATTATAACCTCGAGTTTTCCAAATATTTCTTAGGGAGAAGCTAGGGTAATGTTCGATCAACTCCCTGTCCCATTTCAATTTTTCACTCCATAATTTTACCTTGTGGTGACGATTCTCCATAAACGTCGCATATAGTATGTCAATGATTATCTTTGGGAGTTTTCCCTCTTTTCTGAGGAATTGAAAAGGGGGTAAGTTCAAGTAAATCCCGAATGTATGTTTCAAATTGAAATCGCCACTCTCGATTCGTAAGAACAAGGCTTCTTTCCCTCAACACATAGTTGCCATCCATATATCAATTTACCTTTCCTCTTACTTAAGCATTCAAAAACAAACACACGCACAGGTATGTGAGATGGAGCGAGTTACTAGTAGCTAGGGTTGCCAGGTGGCTTCTCCAAAAATACCGGACACAGGCGTCGAAGGTGCGAATCGCTCGAGAAAATATACGTATATGTCCGGTATTACTTCTAATTTTTTCCCGGACAAACTGCAAAAATACCGGACGGTTCAGTTAAAAACCGGACACCTGTAAACCTAATTGTAGCCATCTCCCTCGTGTCCTTCCTCTCTTGTTGCCAAGCAGGAATTAACAGAGACAAAATGTTGAAACACACCTTCCTAATCCTTCCGTATTTTTTAAAATGGCATCCTCGTTTAACATCATTTTGGATTGTGCACCAACCTGCCTCCCGTCTCATTTTTGATGCGAGGAATGGTGTAAATGAGCGTACGTAGCTCAATTTTATCATCTTCTCCATTGGAATACGCTAAACGAGTTAAATTCTTTTGCTACGCGGATAACTTCGAAGGCTGCTCCAGTGCATTGAAGTGAAAAATATATGGCGTAAAAAAATTCTCCGCATTAGGATATTAGTTTTAAAATCATACATAAAGAAAATTATGAATAAAGATGTGTCCGAGTTAAAAATAAATAATAAACAAGATGATACAAACGGAACTTGAGATGCCTACTTTCCACATAATTATTTATTTAATACTTATTATTGGCTTTTATAGCTTCAAAAATCACCGCGGGTGAGTTGCTCTTTGCTACCCCAATTTGCATAATTTAGCGATATAAAATGTAACAAATAAATTCGAACGGAAAACTAAATGGATCACGCGTATTTGTGTGATAAAAATAAGGCGTGTGTGTACTAGGCCAGTGGTTCTCAATCTTTTTGAGTGTAAGGCCCCTTTCTTAATTAAAAAATTTCGCGGCCCCCCACATGCTATAGGCTTCGGTAATTATGAAAGTATATAATAACAAAAAATAAACTTCGAAAATTCAGTAGCCGTTGTATATAAATTCACATTTTATTCATCAAAACAATACATAAATTTAAAAAACAGTGCCGAATAACACCATACTAATATATATATATATATATATATATATATATATATATATATATATATATATATATACATCTATATTACAATTAAGTACATAGATATATAGTCACTCAATGCGACGGCTGGTGCTGTTTCACAGATGTCGGAGTTTGAATCCTTGAAGCGGTGCTAATTTCAACCTTAAATCTGGTTCCGCATCCAGCTTGTTTCTGTACTTTGATTTCAGTGCAAAAACCGCAGAAAATCCCCTTTCACAAACATATGTTGTGGGAAAAGGCATCAAGTACTTCACAGCCTCATCAGATAGTTCTTGGTACTCAGAACGAATGTTTGAATTATCCGGTAGTGAAACGCGAGAATTTCAAAAAAGTTGCATACTAAAGCAAAAGAAAAAATTTCTTTCGTTCGCAGTTGGTACGAACCGAAAAAACGGAACGAAATAAATAACGGTTTTTGGTTTCGGTTCGGGTTCAGTAGTAATATTTTTACCGGTTCTGGTTCGGTTTCACTCGGTTCGGTTCCGGTTCGATGACCTGGGCAGAAAGGAAGAGAGGAGATAGGGCCCCTCGTATGTCGTCGCCCGGGTGCGACGCACCCCTTGCACCTATAGGCCGGCGAGGCCCTGTGGGCAGGTTTAGTTCGGAGCGTAGAAGTCAAGTGCCGCATGCAAACAGATGGTCGGCCATAGTAGTGATAGAAGTGACTGTTTCGGTGGTATGGCGAACTAATATCGAAGGTTGGAATTTTAAAATTGTTGCGTGAATATAACTGTCTATCGAGTTTTTTTCGAAAAGACTCGATCCTAAAAGAACAAATTTGGGTCAGATTATGTCGAAATGTAAAACAACTGAAGAAATTGAAAACAATTCATAATAATTTCATATAATAAAAATTATATTTTTCCAAAATAAAATAACTACGTAAATAAAAATTATATAAAAAGATCTACCTTTAGATTCTAGACTAGTAGTGGTCTTAAACTTTCCAACGCCACGGGCCACTTTCAATGAAGCAGGTTTTCCGCGGACCACCAAATATCCGTAGAACCTTATAAAATCATTAAAATAATAAATATAATTGGTACATTACTAAAAAAAACTTTCTCAGAATACTCGGGAATTATTTTCGGTTTTAGTATATTGATCGATCTCTAATCAATTGCAGCGGACCACCCGACAAATGCTCGCTGACCACAGGTTAAGAAACACTGTTCTAGACAAATCTCCTCTCTCCACTGGCAATCCGTCGCGCCTGCCACTCTGAGAACCTCTGCTCTGCGGTAATCTAGCGAGGCGCAGAGAGAAACAAGCTCCGGCTTGGCGCGCCAAATTCGAAAATGCCTGGTTCTCAGCGGCGGAAATAACAGGAAACCAAGCGCCGATTGGAGAAGACTTGCTTCGAAGTTATGTGAATTTGGCGATTTCTAGAAACAACCTCACGGCCCCCTTGGAATAACTTCGCGGCCTCCCGAGGGGCCGCGGCCCATAGTTTGGGAATCACTGTACTAGACTATATCGAACACGAGTCCAACAATAGCGGTTGCTGTGGCAACACTCTCGTAATGTTTGGTAAAAACTGCAAAAACGCTAGTATTTACGTGACATTCGAAGAAATACGATCGATAAGCAAAATTATACGATAGAAATTAGAATCTCCATTTCTTTTCTCAGAGAATAGTACAAATCCCGCTCCGATATTAAAATTTTAATATATTTTAATGTGCAAGAGAAAATTGCCCTGCACGATGATTTTCAGATTTTCCATGTAAATCAAATAGTTCCTGGAATCGAAACCGGGACTTTTAGTCTTCGCAACAAAAACTATCCTCGGGAGATCGGCTCCAGTAGCAGGAGATTTCCACCAAGTGTCATGGAAATTGGTCTAGTGATGCAAAATTTAATAGGGGTGACGGACAGACAGACAGACACGACGACGAAACTATAAGTCTATTTCCATTCAGTAAAGCAGGCTAAAATTATGACACAAAAACAGGTGTAATTACAATGACAGCAAAGAGGAACACTTGCGAACATGCCGTCGGCCGGATTCGAGCCCACTCGCCATTCTCACCCTTATCAAAGCCTGAATGGCGCAATAAAATATAAAATCCTTCAATTTTAAGAAAGCCTCTTTGCAAATGTTAATACTTAACTTTTTAATTATGCATTACAAGTAAAATTTTCAAAAAATGTAAAAAAACATTAAATTTAATCCTGATTATGCTCCATATGTCCTTTGAAATCTTTTAAAAGCAATTGAGGCATTCAAAAAATACTAATTACAGTTGAAAGACAGAGCTCACTTCCTTTTTTATGATTCTAGTACTTAATCAACGCAATATATAAACTCATCAACGTTCAAATGCATCTAAAAATCAACATATAACATTACTGAGCTAATGAGAAATTGAATTGAATTTATTAGGGACAAGTGAGAGAGGAATCGCAAAGAAAATTACATAAGGCGCTTTTTTCACAGAAATTGTTTAAAATAAATATCAATGTCTCCTGCCAAGTAGCAACAAAGCGGAATAAAAAAATCGATATTTAAAAATAAGCTTCCGCAGAACCGAACCACATTACAGGAGTTTTGAATTCCGATGCGCTATTCATTACACCAACGTTTCATCCATCGATGCCTCTCTACAAAGATCTTCTTTTCTTTCTAGCCTGAGTTATTCTCGGGTCATTAGCATGTTCTGAAGTAGACACCGATTACTCAAAGACGGAATGATAGAAAAACTGAATGCATAAGCGATTTTTTTAGGAAAAAAGAGCTTAAAATCAATAACATTTTGAAGAGGCTTCCTCAAATTACAGCCTTGGGCAAAATCAGGCCAGCGAATCTCACCCTTACCCCTTAATTATTTTAAAGCGCAATAATGCTACTCTTTGCCTTCAGTAAGCGTTATTATAAAGTGCAACTGAAATCTGAATGATAGTTTTGTATTTCGTGAATCCGTTATACTTAGTTTTTAGCATAGGTGTGTGGAACGCAATACTTTTCAAGATGTCCTCAAAAGTAGGACACTGAAATTTTCTTATGACCCGATAAGTTATTTAAGTATGGTGCGTGGCCCACCGTGAGGCTCAACCCCGCCTCACGGTGAGCTGTTTTGGGCCCCGTATGGGAACAGGGACAGAGCCCCAAGTATATATAAATAATAAAAAATAATCGCTACCTTGTCTTCAGTCGATTTTTCCTCCAAAAAATAATCGTGTAGAGCATATCAGGCAAGACGCGATCTCTCACCGGCTGATTTAAATTATTTCTAAGCGCACTGATTTTAAGGCATACGATAAAAAAGATATTAGTGAATTTTGAAGGCAGAAGGGTGATCACGGCGTTTTGAAAATCAATTGTAAGTTTTAAAATTAGAATTTTTGAAGTCATGTATGAATGCTTAAGCGAGGGGATAAAAGTTTTATGAATTTATTTCATTCTAATTTGAAAATTTTCATGCAGTAATATAATGCCCAGAAATCCTACGAACATTACTCGTTCTGTAAATTTTTTGGTAAATGGAGTCTACTTCATAACAACATGTAACCATGTGAATCATCAATTGTGTATCGATCTGTCGATTCAGGCACTTTCAAATGTCAGAGCTCATTAAATAACGATAAGCTGGGTGAAATTTTCCAATCTTATGTTTTTGCGAGCGATTTATATTTTCAGGTATGCATTTTAGACGAGATACGCAAAACCCATTTGGCAACATCGTCTTACACAAGACGTCCCTTCGATCGACGAAATGGAAAGAAATACCTATCGGAAAATTAATCTTCCGAAAGAGTAAGAATCTCCTCCTCGCACCTCGGACCCCAATTTTCTTATTCCGTCGTTGGTGGCGCCACATCCGAGTTGAAACTGGCGCCATCGATTCCAACTGTGGCGCCTCTCGCATCCCACAGTTTCTCGAGCGGGCGACTTTTACCCCACCGGTGGAAAAGAGAGGGATCATTTGGTTCACTGCGCACGCGCGCTGATTACCTAGGTCCCATCGCCCTCCGAACGGGGAGTCGAAAATACGGTCGTAAAACTCAGAAGACGTACACCCAGAGCATATCTTCCATTCCGGTGGCGCCCGTCCCCCTCTGCCCCCCCCCCCGCACCTGCAAGCCCCAACCCCTCCCTTTCCACCCTCCCACCTCCCCCCACCTCCCGCCCTGCTCCCACCTCCCCCCTCCACACCCCGGCAGAAAACGACGCCCCACTCGACCGATAATCGGCCCTACGCCGCGTCCATCTCCACCCAAAACCGTCGCTATGCAAATTCGCCCAATTAGAAAAAACTGCCACCACCATAGCCGCGAAGAAGAATTTTCCAACTCGATCGATTTTGATACATACTATTGACACGCAGGAATATTTACAGGGAGAGAATAAATTCGAAGCATAAGCTGTAATGTTGGGAATATTTTTGAAATGAGAAAAAAGTCTGCTATGACCGAGAATCGAACTCGGCTCTTCCACTTGTCGGGCGGATATTTTACTACTGAATTATCGTAGCAGCCCAATTTTCACGTTTCGGAACGCGGATGTCTTCTTGGTTGGGTCCGAGCTAGCCAAGCTAGTATAAACCAGCCCCGACAGAAGAGATACATCGAAGAAAACTCCCCTCCCCTTTTTCAGGAAATATAATAAATTAAATATGCATTTGCTCGTAATTCGGATGAAAAATTCATCGCAGAATTTCGATAACGCATTGAATATACCGGAAGCGCCATTCGCAGATTTTAATTCGTTGACCGACCGAGAGGTAGCGCACGAGACACGGCCTGATCAATTCCTAAGACAAAAGCCTTTTCTTCGCATAGTCGCCTTACGTTTCGATACACGCTCGTCCCGATCCGCAGAATCGCGTGATTCGAGGAGAGAACGTGAGCACGTCACGCCAAGCGACGCTTCTTCGGAGACGAGAATAGCCAGAGGTCAGCCGAGGGAGTGGAGGGAATGGAGAGAGAGAGAGAAGGAGAGATAGGGAAAAGGAGAGAGGGAAGAGGAGAGAGAGGGGGAAGTGGAGAGGGAGGGAGAAGGAGAGAGGGAGGGAGAAGGAGAGAGGGAGGGAGAAGGAGAGAGGGAGGGGGGAAGGAGAAAGGGAGGGGGGAGGAGAGGGAGGGTTAGCAGGAGGGGAAGAAGGAAAAGGAGAGGAAGAATGAGAGAAGGGAGGAGAGGAGAGAGAGAGGAGAGATTGGGAGGAGAGATAGAGAGGGCGAGAGAGAGCGAGAGAGAAAGAGATAGGGAGAAGGAGAGAAAAAGGGAGAGTGGAGAGATATATGGATAATCGTCTTTATTTGGGCGAATGATAGAGGGGGAGAGAGAGATGGAGAGATAGAGAAGATAGAGAGGGAGAGAGAAAAGGAGAGATAGAGACAAAGTAGGAGTAGAAGAGAGAGGGAGGGCACGAAGGAAGGACACTGCCATACGACCTCAATGAAAAATTTCACTATTCCGGCAAGGGATCCCTTCTAACACGCATCAACACCTGAATAGTGTTCGAAAAACGTTTCCGGTCAAAACGCGTAGCTTTTCACGTTTATGTCGATACAGAGAGAGAGGGCGAAGCGAGGTAAAAAGGGGTTTCGTAGAGAAGCGATATTCAACAGGACTGAGATGTTTGTTGCGAAAAGATCGCCATATTCGAAACATAATACAAAATATATGCAAATATTTAAGCGGAATAATTTCAAAGTGAACTTGTGATGACTTTATTCATTATTCCCTGCGATCGATTTTAGTTTTTATTAGTTCAGAATTTCACTATCGATAATTATTGCAATAAATATAAATTAATTCTTTCAGAAAAAAGCATCGACATTAGTGTGTATGCAAAAACAATTAACATGCCATGGTTGACAGAGGCTTCACTTTTAATTTAAACCTACTAGAGATTATTTTTTCTTTCAGTAATGCTGGTGAATGAGGTTGGATATTAGTGAAATAATGAAGAGCTTCAATTCACCCAATGCGGCGACGTTAGTGGAGAACAAAGCGGCCGAAAGAGCCAACGCGCAGATAAAATTGCTCGCGAGACAAGCACTCGTTTTTGTCGCAATGTTTGAATGTTTCATAAAATTGCAGCACACGAATCACGAGAAGTTATGGCTCTCTGCGTCAACGCAAGCTCGCATATCGTTCCAGGAAATTTGTGAAAATTCACTCCTTTTCAAAATGTCCACTTCAGCTGGCCATTGCTCCCATTAGCATACAAAAATGACTGTCCTTTCTCCCCGGAAGTACCTTTCTTCCACCCTTCTTTCACTTCCAATTCCCTCCACCCCCTCACCCTTTTCACTCATTACCTCCACCCCATCCCCTTACTTTAATTCCAATTCCCCCCCACACTCCACCCCCACCCTCCACACCCACCCTACACCCCCTTACCCTTCCCCCCTCCATCCCCCATCCCCCAACCCTCTATATTTTTTCCTTCCCTTTCCGATCCCAGGCACAGCCGGAGCCAGTTTTCGGAAACAAGCACCCTCGGCCAGAGGCGCCGCCGTGTCCCACTAGGCTCCCTCCCCATCAGGGATACCAACCAGTGAAAATGATTTTTACGGACAATATGGGAAAAAATTACGGACAATTTTTGCGTAATATTAGGATGTCTCAAAAAGACATAAGTGAACAATGTTCAATGCTGTAATACACACATCGCAACAGAAATGATATTTACGTTGGTTTGGCGCACTTATTTGGCTTAGGGAAATAGGAAATTTCGGATGTGTTCAGTAAAAATTCATGAAACACAAATACTACCTGATATTTCATTCAGAGCATTTTGTTTTATATTTTTAATTTGTGCCCAATGAAAAAGAAACGTTGCTTTACTTTTAAAAATATATCCAAAATGAGAATATACAAGATAAACATATATTTTTTAGAACAGCGGTATTCGACATCAAGCACCCATATCCCCGGGGATACGCGAGACCTTTCAAAGAGATATACGAAATTAAGGATATCTAATGTAAAAATCTAGCGAAGTAAAATCTAATAATTATCTCAAGCATAAAATATACATAAATCCTATAATTAGAAAGTACATATACAGTTGTAAACTTCCCAATAATAACCGAATTTGTTAACTTTAAAATATGCCAGAGGACACGAATTTCGTCAAAAATATTTTAAGGAGTACTCGTACACCGACTACATAAAAAAGTTGACTACCACTGCTTTAAACTTCTGGAAATTTCTTAGCATTTTTACGGACATCAAAATATTTTTACGGACCTTACGATACGTCCAATTTTTGCTCTTTTTTACGGACTGTCCGTAAATTTACGGACTGTTGGCAACCCTGCTCTCCACACCTCCTCCCATTCACCGCCCCACCCACAAACACGCACACACACACATACGCAGGCGCTCGTACACACATCTCCCTCTGCTCCACCGTATCCCTTTCGCACCTCATCCCTTTTCCTCCTTGGAACCTTCCTCACCTCACGAGAGAGAAATGGACTCATCCCCAATTATGGAGTAGATAGAGAGAGAATAGAGCGTGCAGACAAAACAAGCGGTCCAACTATTCGCCGGCGAGTGTTGCACGACGCAAGACGTGAAAATCAACAACGTTACGAACGGAATGGTGCTCGATAAATTCGATGGTATTAAAGATCAAACTGCCCAAAATAACCGACCACCTACGGGAAAAACATATTAAATGGAGGTGAGTGGATTATAAATTGACCCAGATGACAAGGGAGTCAGAGAGAGAGGAGAGGAAGATGTTGGGAGAGGTGAAGAAGAGAGGGAATGCGAAGGGGAAAAGAGGAGAGGAAAGAGAGAGTGGAGGAGAGGGAGGGGAGAAAGAGGTGGGACCAGAAGGAAAGCGAGAGTAGAGGAGATAGATAAATAGATAACCGTCTTTTTCGCCCGAATAAAGGCTGTTATCTATCTATATAGTATCTCCTCTACTATCTCTTCCCCTCCATTCTCCCCTCTTCCCCCTCTTTCTCTCCTCCTTCTCTTCTAATCTCTCTTTCTCTCTATTCCCTCTCTTTCTCCACTCCCTCTACTTTCTGTTTCCTTCTCTCTATTCCTCCTTTTCCAACCTCTTTCAACCCTCCCTCTCTTCTACTCTCTCTTTCCTTCGATTCTCTCTCTACCCCCTCTCTTCTACTCTCTCTTTAAGTCGATGCTCTCTCTCCTCCCTCTCTTCTACTCTCTCTTTCCTTCGATTATCTCTCTCTACCCCCACTCTTCTACTCTCTCTTTCCTTCGAATCTCTCTCTCCTCCCTCTCTTCTACTCTCTTTCTTCCCCTTTCTCCCCTAGCATTCCCTCTCTCTCTCTCGCTTCTTCATATCTCAAGAGAAGAGGAGAGGGAGGGGAGAAAAAGGGGGAATATAAGGAATGAGAGAGTAGAGGAGAGGGAGGTGTGTGTGTGTAGTTTTGGCTAATCAACCTCTTGAATTATTATAGCCATAACTCTTTCCACACCGAACACACTCAGACAAGGGAGAAGGGAAACCCGGTGCTGGCAATAACCTACTCTTAACGAATAGCACCAAGGGAGGCAACGGCATACCGTCCTTTCCAAAGGACGGAACGCTGACTTTGCACGCTCTCCTCAAACCTCACAAATAACGTGTCCGGGCGACCTTGGAAAAAAATCCTAATTTCTCAGGATTTGTGCCCGCTGCCCTTTCGAGCAGCAGGCAAGTAGCAGCCAGCGTCCTAACTACTACACCACCGGCAACCAACCCGAGAAGAGGGAGGAGAGGAAAGAGAGAGTAGAAATAGAAAGATGAAAGGGAGGGGAGGAAAGAGGGAGGAGAGAGAGAGTAGAAGAGAGAGAGAGAGTGATGGAGGAGAGGCGACAGAGAGAGTGAGAGGTGAAGAAATTAAGCAAAATAAAGTAAGAGAGGACGAGAGGAATACAGGTGGAAAATGAATTTTTAGTTTTTTCTCTTTATAATTCGCTTACCTAATTCTGTTTGAATGAATGCGTAAGCGTATGAACACACGAATTCGAACTTCATTTTAAAGTGGTCGAACCGTCAACGGCCAAATGATAGTTCCACCGCTTACTACTAGTGTTTCGAACTTAATGGCTTGTTTTTTTTATAATAGCCACAGGTTTCCTTCTAGCTGGACGCCTTGCGTCACGTCACGACTAATTCAATTGGAAACTGAGCGGCCGTGGAAAGTCCCTTAAAAGTGGCACCAGGAGAAATAATTTTATGGAACAAAAGCGAATCTTTTAAATTCTAGCAGTTCTCTTTCCCACTTCGTTTCTTGTCGCTTGCGTTTCGTGTTCCATTCTCCCTCCCCACTTTCTCTCAATCTTCCATTTCATCGTTCATTCAATTTCTATCCTTCATTATTTCCCGCAATCGTCTAATTACTCAAATGTGATGTTGTTTGTCTATGGCCTTTTGAAAATAAAACTTCTTTCCGCCCGTTCAATAAATCTGATCGTTCTTTTCAGTATGAACTGGTTTTTTTAAAGCGTTCACGAGACGCTAAATATGTTAATCCTATGAATAGAACGCTTTAGAAGTTTTTATTCAACGCGCACAAAACATTAATTGACATGTGTACTTCTGGCAATTTGTCTGGCGAGCTTAGTCTATGGATTTTATGATAAAAAAACTTTGATAGATTCGGCCATTTATTTCATGCCAGCAATGTCATGTTGAAGTAAAGCACTATCGAATAACATTGGAATAACCTTAAGTATTAGAAAAATAGTAGAAACAATTTAATAATAATAAGCAAATAATAAGGAAATGGACAGACTCCCAACTATTTTTCCTGCAACCCTAAATTGACCACCAACACATCACCATAACCCTCAAGCTTATAGTAAAATTTAAATATTTATAAATGTATGTAAAATATAAATACAGTTTCAAATCTTGAAATTGCGTCAAAACGCGTACATGACCACAGCAAACAACATCTTCGTCATTATGAAATATGATGCAATTAGAAAAAAATCCTCCGACGACACTTCGTGTCCGCACCGAGTACCTCCGCGACCTTAATTTGGGTCGGTAACAGAGGTTGGGAACCACAGGTGTAAGGGAATGAAGGAGGTGGCTAATGGAGGAAGAAGATGGCGGAGATACGAGGAGCGGAGAAGAGATTGAAAGGGGGGATTGGGAAGAGATTGGAAGGGAGGAGAAATTGAGAGAGGGTATTGTAAGGGAGGGCAATGTGAAAAGATTGGAAGGGAGGATAAAGGAAGAGAGGGTATTGGAAGGTGGGATTGGAAGGGAGGAAAGTGGAAGGGAGGAGATTGGAAGGGAGAGGAATTGGATGGGAGGAGATTGGAAGGGAGGAGAAAGGGAGAGAGGGTATTGGAAGGGAGGGGATTGCGAAAAGATTGGAAGGGAGGAGAAAGGAAGAGAGGGTATTGGAAGGTAGGGGATTGGAAGGGAGGAGATTGGAAAGGAGGAGATTGGAAGGGAAGAGATTGGAAGGGAAGAGATTGGAAGGGAAGAGATTGGAAGGGAGGAGATTTGAAGGGAGGAGAAAGGGAGAGAGGGGATTGGGAAGAGATTGGAAGGGATGGGATTGGAAGGGAGAAAAAAGGGAGAGACGGTATTGGAAGGGAGGGGATTGGGAAGAGATTGGAAGGGAGGAGAAAGGAAGAGAGGACATTGGAAGGGAGGGGATTGGAAGGGAGGAAAAAGGGAGAGAGGGTATTGGAAGGGAGGGGATTGGGAAGAGATTGGACGGGAGGGGATTGGAATGGAGGAGACTGGAAGGGAGGAGATTGGAAGGGAGGGTATTGGAAGGCAGGAGAGAGGGGAAGAGAAAGGGGAGGGAGGGGAAGAAGGGTTTTAATGGGGGGAGATCCTGGGCGGCACTTGTTGCGAAGAGAATGTTTGGAGATGAAAAGGGCATTAGAGAGAAGTTAAGATTTTGAATTCATTCGGAAGAATTAATTGCCACTATTAGGCGTTCTTTACAAGACGTAACAAATGAACACCTTATGGTCAGGTCGTGTCAGTCCGTCTATCCGTTTGTCAGTCCGTCCGTCCGCATGTTTCATCTATGAAACTACATATCGGATGTTCATGGAATTAGGTATTTAGGACAGAAGGGCTAAGAAAATAATATAATTGGATTACGTAGCCTAATCGTGAGTGCTACACTGACAAAACATGAACTTTTCTTTATATCTCATAAAATATTACTTTTTTAAACTTAATTTGTAGAAGTAATCAATTAGCACATGTTTCGTTCAGTACATTTTTATCGAAGGAGTAACCGATTTCAAGAAAATCAAACAAGAAGGTCTTAATTAACTCTGAACTTGAAAAATTTTCTCGTATTTTTTAATTTTTGTCAACGAAAACAATCTTTCTAGCAACTAAAGTAAACAAAATATGCTATAAATAAGTTTAATTTCCTTCCGTACGATGACAGATTGTAAAGTAAATGAAAGGAAATGGATTATTCACGTTAAAAATGAACTTAAATAAGTTTATTTTCCTTACACACCTATTGTAAATAAAAAGAAATAGATAATTTACGTCGAAGGAATAAACGTAAACGTAAAGATCACTAGGTACTACTCATTTCAAGTGAGGTATGCCTTAAGTAAATTTTAATTGTTTTATTAAATATTACTGATTATAAAATAAATTGGTAAATCACAAATTAAATATTTTCTTGACATCAGTTCTAATATATCATTTTGCAATGCCAAGACAATAGACTAAGCCATTGATATTTATCTTTTAATTTTGACATGATAACATAAATCTCAAAGAACGCCTTTGGAAACTCTGTGCACTCCGACATGGAGTACACCTTCCCATACTTGTTTATATTTACTATATTTGACAAGGGAACGCACAACTCACAAATACGTACAAACGGTTTTTAATCGCTTTTCGTTGGGCTAAATGAGAGAAGATGAAGTATATTAGTTCTCAAATGGGAGAAATAAGAATTTTATAGAGCGGATGCCGTTGGAAGTTACTCATCGTCAGCATAACGGAGCAGTAAAGAAAAAACGGGAAAATATTAAAAAGATAATGTTTGTGTTTTGGGAGAGCAAGAACCTGGCTTTCGTGGCCATGACAAATCCAGTGACTCTGTAAATAAAAGTAATTACGTGGACCTGATCGAATTGGCTGCTAAATACGACGAAACTTTGGGAAACCAATTGGAACAACCCATAGTGTTTCGCGGCACGTTCAGTGCAGTACGGAATGATTTAATTTTTTGGGTTTCTCAAGTCGCACTGCAAAATATTAAACAAGACTTTTCCTCAAGATGCGTTCGACTCCCTCAAGAACAGTTACGGAAATTATTTCGACATAGCTGCTTTGCGTTCTGAACTTTCGGTTATATATCAAATAGAAGCATTAGCGATTTATATCATTTCATTAAAGAAAACGGTTTAGACAATACATTCGACCAGTAACTCAACTGAACGGAATTCTTCAGCCTTCCAACAAATCAAAACATTCATGGGGAATTCCGCCAAGCAAGAAAGACACTCTAAATTATCAGTTCTATCAATTGAAATTGCTCTCATAAAAGAACTTTCTTAAAAACCCGTGTTTTATGATGAAGTCATTGAAGAATTAGCAAAGAAGCAAAGAGGAATTCCTCTGCATTTCAAATAACAAGGTAAGATCTGATTTTCGTAATTAATTGCTTACGTATCAAAAATTTCAGGATTCGCCACTGCATTTCCATTATGTTCCCAAATGAGGTACAATTCGTAGGAGTAAGATATTAATCGGTTTGGATTTGACGATAACCTGGAAAACACAAAAAATCGCCTTGAAATTCGTAAGCGTATATCATTCGTCATCGAATGATCGAGTAATAGACGCCGCATTTAAGAACAGAAACTAGTCTAGCGTTTGATTAACCAGTGGGGTTCCTTCGGGAACGGCACTTTAAGTTCGAATCTCATCCGCAAGAAGTCTCTGCCTTCGTTGGAATTAATTTTCTGGATGTAGGAAAGACGGAGAAGATATTTCAAGTTACACTCTCTGCAAAATCGTCGGAACTTAGCGATCAGAGGTTCGATTCCCTTCGATCAAATTAAGCGCCACTCTGATTCGCGCGGATCGAATTCGCCTGCAACGCACTCGATTCGATTAAAGAGATCGTCATTCGAATGGACGACACTCGGTCGAGCTATGGCAACCTCCCGAACGAGTGGAATAAACAAAGAAAGGCACGTTTGATTTTTAAAACATCCCCGCCAACGTCATTGCACTCCTTAATTGAGGATCTATTTTTCTCCACCGGCCACGTTAGTCAACATCAATTCCAGCAGTAATACGAACTAGACGAGCCATTTGTCAATAATTTCTATACCAACTTCACTTTCGCATAATATATGTGCGCGCGTGTGAGCACTGCCTGTATTTCTAATGGGAGGCAATTATGCATGCTTACCGATTTAGAGGATTTGACCGCAATAACAAAGCAGAAAACGACCAAATATGGCGGCACGACTGATTGGCAGGCAAACTACGCTTTAGAATTTTGTCTTAAGAAAATATTTATCAATCAACAAAAAAGTTATTTGAGCTAAAAATTCAAAAATAAAATAACTTATATTGACATTAAAAATACATATATTTTAACTACTAACAGAAGTTACTTCGATTTTGGGGTTCCGCAAATTTTTCAAACGTAGGAGTATAAATGTTGGAGTCCATTACTGATCAAAAGTTAATACTTTTATGGCACGCATGTAAAAATCATTGAAATTAATTGAAGAATTGCCGTAATACTGTGTATATTAACTTTTGATTACTAACTCCAAAATTCAAGTGGCCACAACTGGATTTTTTTATTTTTTCCCTTTTTGCTCTTTAATCTGAGAAAAGGTTTTATTTTTTCATTTCAGTGCAATTTTGTCATGATATTCATTTTCTTATGACATCGTTTCAGTTTAAAACTTGTGAAAATGGCGGGAAACAGAGGTGAGAAAGTCGAATTATCGGAATGGATTTCTCGGCGTCGAACGGTCCGCTTCGGCGAGGAGATGGCGCGAGATACATATATGAATGTTCCCAGCTGATTCACCTATTGCCTACGCGTAATGGGTATCTAAGAGGTAGTACAATGAATAGCCGGATAGGAAGGTAGAAAAGAAATCTGGTGCTGGCTTCTAGCCTGCTCTTAACGAAGAGCACCAAGGGGGCCAACGGCTTAACGTCCCTCCCGAAGGACGGAGAGTTGATTTGAGCGCGCTCCTCATTTCTCTTTTTCACATTGGTTCGTCCTCGGAAAAAATCCTACAGGAATCGAACCGGGTGTCGCTTTTTCTGGGGGCCAACACTCTAACATGGCACGAGACGAGCGGCGGTCGAATGGGCAATCCTCGAACTCCGCGGTGTGTACTTGGGGAGGGGGGGGGCGCAAAAAGGGGAGGGATGGAAGAAAGGGCTGCGGAGGAGCGATATGCGAGGGACAGAATGGAAAACAAACAATGGATATCTCCTCGGGGCCACGCGTAGCACCGCCCTCCTTTCTCCCTCGCCCCCTCATCCTCCCCCTCCTCCCTCTTTACCCCTTCCTCCTCCCCCCTCCCTCCTCCCCTCCCCCTCTCCTCCTCCCCTCCCCTCTTCGCACTATCCGTTCTTAAAGTCATTAAGCCTTTTTGTTTACTCTTGTCAGACTGGAGTTTAATGGAAGTTTTAAATGCACTTGCTGTTAAGTTTTCCCACGTCACCGCCCATTACGCGATATCCTTCCCAAAACTACGCGATCTGTTGCAGCTTAAATTAGGATGCGGGTTCTTTGAAGAGCTCTAAATTTTAATAAAGAAAACACTATATGATAAGTAGCTTTCTGGAAGCTATGTCGAGTTTTTCAAATAACTTATGCTTTATATCTTTACTGGTAAAATTAAAACCATCGAGATACTGCGTTCGATAGATTATTCGACGCTCAATACTGTGGGTTGATGCTTCTTCCTCTTTCTTAAGTTTGATAGTGTCAACATTAGCTCATTCGGTGGATTTCGTAACCAGCCATTTCGAAGATGTGTATCCAAGTAGCATTTGTCGTCGTCATGACGAATGTCGCGATGACAACACTCTTTCGATGATCAGAAGAACTCACAATTTAGTTTGCAAGCGGTTTAGTCAAATTTGAGACTGGCAACTTTGGGAGTGATTCGTTCACTTCATATGCAAGTCAATTGGCCTCTACGACGACGATTCATAATTTCAATAACATGAACTCTCTTAAATATCGAAATAACTGAAAAACTGGGATAACAAAGACGAACATTCGCAATTCTTACACAACTCGAATTTCACGAAATCCCTGGTGCGTGAGAAAATTATAAACACATAATTTCTGCAACCACCAAATTCCCTTATGGCATGACGGCAGTGCCGTAAGTAGGGCGGGGCATATGCCCCGGGCGCAACTGAAGAAGGGGCGCAAAAATTGTTGATGGCAAGTTGTGCGAGGTTGCATGGCACAAGGACAGGGGCGATTTCACCATTACACTTATTCCAGGCATTACCCATAGCAGAAACTACAAATTTCGATGATGTTATTGACGAGTTTGCCGCATTAAAATCACGTAGAATAACTCTTTAATATTACAATATTTATACTTTCTGTATTTAAATTATATATGTATGTAATTATGTATATGTCATTATATCCTTAATTATGTATTTTAATTATTTACATTTATAGTGAGAAATTGCATTATTTATAGTTAATTTGTATTTATTAATTGTTCACCCAAAATTCATATAGTAAAAAAACATAGGTATTAGAGAATCTTTTATGAAGGGGGCGCATATTTGGTAGTTTTCCCCGGGTGCTAAAATAGCAAGCTACGGCACTGAATCAATGGTTAATAGTTCCTGCGTCGTATAAAATAAACGGGCACTGGCAAAGTGCCTGTTGATCTTCCGCAAGGGCGGATCTAGAAAACTCCCAAGGGGGGGAGAGGGGCGATTAAGTACTATTTTCCTCGTAAATAGGAAAATTTTTAAATCTCGCTATATTCGTCAAAATTATATTCAGGACTTTTTAAAGAGATTATCACAAGAAATAATAGTATAGTATATTTTCTATCATAAACCCTATTTTAGGTGAAATATATTTTGAAAACCACGCATACATTGACCTCCCTTATAATAATCCATATTTTGCGAAAATGATGTATAAGGCTTATGTTTCGCATAATGTAAAAAAGAAAAAAATATATTTAAATCGGGTATCTGTGGCATTTTATTAACTTTGTATAGCACTTCTTAACATTTTATTTTAAAAATCACAATAAAAAATCAAGTCGTCGATTGCCAGAATTAGCAAAACGATCTCAAATCTCTTCCAGGTCAAGATGAATATCTTGATGTATATGGAGTAACGCCAAACTCGCAAGTCTTTCTTCACTCATTCTGTTCCGAAACCAAGTTTTTAATCGTCGCAAAGCCGAAAAGCTGCGTTCAGAGCTAGCAACACTTATAGGAAGAGTGAGAAATATTTTTAATATAATTTTGCAATTTGGATAAATTTCCTCGTCGCACATACTGAAAACTTCACAGGCATTCATGCCAGTTTTAATGTTATTTCACATATATTCACGTTCCCATTTGGTTTTCCACATTATTAATTTGCTTAGAAAAATAGTTAACGAATTTGAAATAATGGAAACATTCAAAAAGTAGAATATATTTCCCATAATGACATTGCAGTATTATTTAACTCAACTTGATCCAAACCAGTGGCGGCTCGTAGCTAAAATTAGTGGGGGTGCTGCTCCAGAAAATTTTTAGCCTTTGTTTTAAAATTGTGTAAAAGGAAAAAAAACATGTATAAAAAGAAAATTTATTCAGGAACTTGATAAAATCTTAACAAAAAAAACAAACATTTTTTACTTACTTTAACTTAAATTGTTACAGTTCAAGCTTGATCTATTCATTTAAAAATGAAATCCATTCTTCTAGTTTAAATTTGCGCAAAAAGTTCAATAATTTTCTCCTTGATCTCTGGATGACAATTGAGGAAATTTTTTTCCATTGAAAGTACTGCAAGCGCATTTAGTCTTTCCGAATTCATAGTGCTTCTTAAATAAGTTTTTATTCTTTTCAATGTTGAAAAGCAGCGCTCTGGCTCTGATGTAGTCATGGGAATTGTCAAGAGGATTTTTATCAGTTTCGTAATTTCACTAAAAACATCATCTAGATTATTTTCCAAGATAAATTTCAGCAGCTCAATTAATTTGCAATATTCATGAATATCAGTCCTACAATAGAATACTTTTAGTTCAGTTTCAAGCTTTTCTTTGTCAATCATGGGATAAGCTTCAGTGGTCAGTACTATCTCTTTTGTGGGATGTTCATTCTTAAATCTAGAGAAGCATTTCTTGTTGAACAATTTAGC
This sequence comes from Tanypteryx hageni, assembly GCA_028673005.1. Classification (NCBI taxonomy): domain Eukaryota; kingdom Metazoa; phylum Arthropoda; class Insecta; order Odonata; family Petaluridae; genus Tanypteryx; species Tanypteryx hageni. The sequence continues at coordinate 87,637,876 of CM054118.1, read as the reverse complement.
AGCTACTAAGTGTTTAGTGGAAGAATATCTGTCCATTATATCAAACATATAGTCACACACTTCCTTAGCTTCTGCCATGAGTGTCTTTGAAGGATTCTCACAGTACTTTGAGTTTCTCAATTCTAAAATAGCAGTTTTGAAATTTGTTATATATTCATTAACTTTAAACACACTAATTTCTCGAGATTGCATTTGGTTGTAAATTATTTCAACATCAGGCATAATCTGGTGAAAAAGCTCTAACCAAAACTTGAAATTATCATCATTCAGGTATTTTAAAATTCCTGTTGCTTCTGCAATGGTTTGATCTGCATTTGATGTTGACTGAATTTCAGTAAGGCAGTTTTTTAAAGGTTGCAAATTTTCATGAACTCTGTTTATGGTCCGTATGTTGAAATTCCACCTTGTAGAGGATGGACGTGGAATGCTGACGTCCATATGTTTCTTGAGAATGGACACACGTTGTGGTGATCTTGAGAAGAATGTTGGAATAGCCAGAATGTTAGAGAAAAATATTCTTGCGTTTCGTGTAATACTTGCTGCATTTCTCATTATTAAATTAAGTTGATGTGCATAACAGTGAATGAAATGTGCATTACTATAAACTGCTTTTATTTTTGCTTGAACTCCTGCTTTTTTGCCTTTCATGACATTTGCACCATCAAATGTCTGAGCTATCAGTTTTTGTCCATTTCCTTGAAGGATTATGTCCAATTGTTCTAAAATACGTTTTGATATGCCATCTGCAGTTTGATTTTCTGGAATAAAGAATCCCCAAAAACGCTCAAATATTTCTTCATTCAATACGTACCGTAGAACAAGGACCATTTGAGTGTGTTCCGAAACATCTGTTGTGTCATCAGCCATGACAGCTACAAAGGAAGCTTTTCGAATTTCCGTCCTTATCTCCTCATGGTATATTTGTAGCAGGCAGTCAAGTATCTCATTCTGAATGGTCTTAGAAACACCTTTGATGACTGCACTGGTTTCTAAGTGATTCTTCAAATCTGAATCTAATTTAGATGCAAAATTTACTAATCCTCTAAATACCCCTGGATTTACTGAATCGTCTTTTTCATCATGTCCACGTAAGGGAGTTTCAAAGTTTCCACAAAAGTAAATGCAGTCTATTATTTTGGACAAAATTTCACGGTTCTTTTTAACTTTTATATTATGCTCATTGATTGAAAGTCTGTATGCCTCACTAAGTTTCGCCTTAATACTTACGGTTCCTAAAAGTGACAGTGAAACAACATTATCAACGTGCTTCTTTGACTTCTCATGCTTTTCAGTTTTTTCTTTCATTTTGTTTATATTTCTAAAACCATCTTTTGTCCACGGTACATCACCTCCAAACAGCAAACACGGGAAGCAAAACAGTGCATTTTTTACTTCACAGCCGCAAAGCCAACTTTTCCGTTGGTACCATTCAGAATTAAAGCTACGAATATATTTCTTGTTGTTGCTTTTGCCTGGCTGAGATATTAGAATATCAGGTGTTGAACGACCTCTTTTCTTCACTGTAACTTTCTCATGGAGAGATAGCTGTGAAAACTTAAGCTGTTGAAGTTCACTTACAGTCACAGAACTTATTTCTTGGGGATGCAAGGCCATGGTTAAAGTTTTCTGTTAAATAAAAGAACCGAAAAAAAATGAATCAAATAGAATAGCTGGAAGCAGAATAATAATCTAATTCTACACTCTTCTACACTTTATCGCATTCAAGAATATGGTACACGGTTTTTAAGCACAACACACGCTGAGTAAAAAAAACTTCCACCATCACGCCAGAGCCGGCACTGCGAGAGCAACAGTGCTCTCTCTACCTGGCAGTCCCGCCTTCCTCCCCACCCCCCCCTCCTATGTGCGCATGCGCACAACAGTCAAACACCACGTCGCTGGCACTGTGAAGCGCACAGTTCCATACAAAGATTTTTGTATCTTTTTCATAAACTGGGGGATGGCTACTGAAGTACTGACATTAAGCTTAAGGAATATATATTGTACTACAAAAATAAAGAAAGAATTAAAGAAAAATGGACTCATTATATTAAATGTTATCGATAATATCTAGTGGAAATAGGGGGTGCTGCAGTTCCGCAGTGCCTATACACGAGCCGCCACTGATCCAAACACAATAGTTGTTTCGGTAAGATATTTCCCAAATTAAATGCCTTCAGTGTATCATCACAAAAACGGCTTCGAAAATCAACTAGGAGAGTATCAATCATTGGGATAAATACACTACGTCGATAGCATTCCTCAGCGGTTTCCGAACAGTTAATTCGTTTTGATGCATACCAGGGCTTAATGAGCTATAGTTGCATAATATCTGCAAATTCATTAGCGCTTTTCCAAATTCTATTAAATACTTCGTCAACACTTTTCCTTTCACATTCTAATAAGCAAATGATGTCCTCAATGCATTTTATAGCTGAATACAGATATAGCGATTCTTTTTGTAATGACTTATTAACCGGAAGTGTTAAGGAAAAAAATAAAAGTAATGCATTTCATCGAAACAATGAATTCGCTTGTAATGAGATTATTGACCCTCGGAGGAGCCTGTAACCTCTAGAGGGCGCGTCCCCGGGTGGCGGATAGGGGAATGCTCTACAGATATGTAGGGTAGGAGGGAAATAAAATACCTCCCGCGGACCAACAGGCAGCAGCGTCTGTTCTCCATATTAGGGGCGGCTGCAAACAGCGTCTGTTCCCCATGTTAGGGGCGGCTGAATATATAGGCGGAAGGCAATGGGAAACCACCGCCACAATATATCCCATGTAGAGGCATCATGACGGAGTCTTCTCTTGTTAAATATTCCGGAGGCAAAATGGTCCCCCGCTCGGATCTCCGGGGGGGACAACAATTCCAATTCCGAAAAAGCAAGGAACAAGAAAATGCAGTGAACACAGAACAATCAGTTTAATTACACATGCAGCAAAGGTTCTACTTAGGGTTATGAACAGGAGACTAATTAGCAAAATGGAAGAAAATGTTGCAGAGGAACAGTTTGGATTTAGAAAGAGTAGAGGTACAAGAGATGCAATAGGATTGATAAGAATGAGTGGAGAGAGATATATAGAAAGGGGTAAAGGAATTAGTCTGTGCTTCATAGATATGGAGAAGGCATTCGACCGAGTGAACTGGGAAAAACTGATGGAAATACTAAAAGCAAAAAAAGTAGACTGGAAAGATAGAAGGTTAATTAAAGAGCTGCATATGAAACAGAAAGCAGCTATGAGGATAAAAGATGCACAGACCGAATGGTATGATTTAGGAAGAGGAGTAAGGCAAGGTTGCTGCTTATCGCCAACCCTGTTCAATATATATGCTGAAGAAATGATTGACAATGGAATAGGGAATGATAAAGGAATTAGTATTGGGGGTAGAATAATAAATTGTATAAGGTTTGCTGATGACATGGTAATTTTGGCAGATGAAACGAGGCATATTCAGGAAATGGTTACAAAGCTAGAAGACAGGATGATGGAATATGGAATGAAAATGAACATAAAGAAAACAAAGGTGATGAGAATAGGGGATAGAGAGATTATGAATGTGTCAATAAAGGATGGAAGAGTAGAGCAAGTAAAACAGTATAGATATTTGGGAAGCATGCTAACTGAAGACTGGAGAAGTGAAAAAGAAATAAGAACAAGAATAGCAATGGCAAAAGAAACATTTAATAAGAAAAAACGGGTACTATGTGGTAAAATGGATTTAAATCTGAAGAAACGTCTTGTGAAGTGCTATGTTTGGAGTGTATTGCTTTATGGGTGTGAAACATGGACGCTAAAGAAAAGAGAGAAAGAAAGACTAGAGGCATTTGAAATGTGGGTGTGGAGGCGGATGGAGAAGGTTAAGTGGACGGATAGGATAAGGAATGAAGCAATACTAACAAGGGTGAATGAGAAGAGAAGATTACTTGAAACAATTCAGAGGAGGAAAAGTAACTGGTTAGGGCATATCTTGAGAGGAGAAGGTTTACTATTGATGGTGTTGGAAGGATCAGTAGAAGGGGAAAGGAAAAGGGGACGTAGAAGAATAAAAATGTTTGACGATCTGAAAGAAAGGGGAGGGTATCAGGAAATGAAAGAAATGGCAAGGAACAGAAATGAGTGGAGACAACGCTGGTGCCAGGGACCTGCCTAGAGGCAGAACACCTCATGATGATGAGATTATTGAGGAGTAAATCTGCCTTTGTTGAAGATGTCATATCTTCCCAATTACTGATATCGTTCAATATCTTGGTAATTGTAGAAAACATTTTCTCAAACATTAAACAAGCATTATACCTTTCTACCCAGCGTGTATCGCCATTACCCACCCATTTCTCTCTTTAATAGAAAACTTCTCTTAGCAGACAAATAATAAAAATTAATAACCTCGCCCATTAATTCAAAAATTTTCTAATTGCCCTAATTTCGGACGATTTCGACAAAGTCAAGTTCAATGAATGGCTTTGGCAAGGAACGCTAACCGCATGAGGAGAAACCTTACGGATTTCTGAAGCAGCACCACCCTGCTCAAAAGCCATGACACGGCAGTTATCGGTGCAAATACCAACAGTTTTTCATATCAAGATTATTTTTTACTAATAACTGAACAAATGATTTTCCTAGCACATTCCCTCCTAATTTAGGTTCTAGGCCTTGTCTAATTCCTGATGTGAAATTTTCATCGTGCAAATCCACAAAACCAATGAAATCTTCCCAATTTTATTTTCATAAACATGCCTAATAACAAGGCTTAATAGTTATATCAGTAGTTTCGTCAAATAAAATGTAATAATGTTTTCCTTCCCTCACAAAGTTTAGGATTTTTTCCAAAATTTCATCGCCGCAACAATCAATAATTGAGTTCTGAGTCGTTTTTGAAATGTATGTGGCATTTGCGCTACAAGATTTCAGATGATTATCAAGATCCTGGTCACCACCTCGGATACGTAATTTTAATATAGCGCGAAAGTTTCCCTCGTTCTTAATGCTTTCACTGCTCTCAGGCCTGTCTGTCTCGGGCCTCGAAATGATATATTTTGTCTACCTAGAGTGATGATCGTATCAATAATAGGCAAAAGACGCTTTCAATTCTCTTAAACTTGCTTCAGTCTCCCTGAAATTAACATGTTTTGAACTTCAGTTTGGGGCTTGCCAAAGTTCAATAAAAACATTTTTTCCGATTCCACAGAGCTATTATGATAAGCATTGCCTTGGTGTTTTTCAAGAACACCATCCTTACCCAATAATTTTGAAAATGCAGTAAGCGGCTTTGAAACTAAAACCCCGGTCTGAGTTTTACATTTAATTGAACCAACAGTTGTAGGAGCGAACAAGGAACAATATTTACAGTAAATTCCCTGCTTTATTGGAGAATATACTACCCAAGTGAATCTATCTAAGTGAGTTTGATTGAGGTATCTCTTTTCAACTTTGCCGTTCTTTCGATGCTCAGAAAAAGGAAAGACATAATTTTTAGGTGGACAGAACGGATTTTCTAAAAGTTCTTTCTTTGTTAAATTATCTATTTTTCCTCCAAGGTAAATACCGATATCATTCTTCACCGTTGCACTACTATCACTAATATAATATTCGATATCTGCCGAATGAACAGATGAAATAACTGAACTGTTATCTTCATAAGCGTATATATCTCTCTTCAAGGAGTCGACAGGTAGTAGTGTAGACACTGCAACTTCTACTTCTTGATTGCTCGAATTTATTATTGATTCTTTTTCTGAAGAATTGAGATAAAAATGCAACGTTTTCTGGCGCTTTTGTCTGTTTGATTTCATTTTAATCAAGGTATATCTATAAATGTTCAAATAATGATTCACGTTAATAATATACAAAATTTAACTATACATCTTCAATGCTGAATAAAGTATAATACTATGACTAAATATATAAATTCCCTTTTAAAGATAAATTCCACGGAATAATTTTTAAAATAATAATACTTTTATCAGACATTGATTGTTGCATATTTAGTGCTTTGAATTCGAATATAGAGAAAATAAACAATAAAAATTTCGTAAGAAATCACAGATAATTGTAGAATTCTTCCGCTGCGTGTTCGTCGACTATCTCCAAAGAAGTAATAATCACTCTTGAAGTGATGGTATTTCGAATACTTGTAGAACTGCTGCTGTAATGCTAAATTGTGGGACACGATGAAACGCAAAACCTGATTGTCTGTACCGACTATATACTTCTGCGACACTTGCAACTTATAGCACTTCTCCGGCAAACTATCACACACGCGCTAGCGAATCACTGAATGAATTATCTTAAAACGCTCGTAAGCTCTTGAAAACAATGACGGGAAAAGCCAAGATAGAGAAAGGTCCCTTGTAAAGGATTTTTGGAGATGGAAGAGCTCAGAAGTGGGGAAGCACTCTAAGCATACGGGGGGGTAAATTCCAAAATGTGTATTTAGAAATATCATCGTAGTCCTTTCGGGTAAACCCAAGAAGAGGCATCTAAAAAGCTTCTTAAATTATAGCCATTCGTAAGAACAAAACGAACCGACACCAGTGAATGAGGGTGGAAGGAAAACCAAGGCATAAACCGATGGCTTTGTTTCATCCTTTTACCGGCACCTAGCCGATCGCGTAGGCCGTTGACATGGCCATCGCCCCTACTCGCGGTTCGAAAGAGAGAGGATTCATATGATACTATCTTTACTGCACCCGGTGCGAGGGTTCACCAAAAGGCTAGGCGACCGGAGTGCGCACATTGAGCGCATTCGAAGGCAATGTCCCACGAGGGTAGGTTCCTTTCCCTTCAATCGCCATTCGTTGAAAATCCTGGGAATCCCGTTCTCCTCCCCACCGAATTAGCACGTTTCAGCACCGCCCAGGGTGACACTATCTCCAACAGACCCTTTTTGCTAGGAGAATACGTCGGCAGCGACATAACGACAAGAAGGATGGGAAATTTCGAAGAAGAATTTATTCAATAACCTAAGTCTACTGAAGAAACCATCCCGCCACCTTATAGCCTGCTTATTCTCTTGTCCCCGAGAGTATCCAAGGGAGGGGGGGGCGATCGCCCCCCCCCCCCTCCCTTGGATCCGCGCATGATCTTCCGCCATTATACTCACGAATTACACAATTAAATTCGATCAAATTCGTTGTTTGAAGGCGAATATCGAATGTAGATAAATATCTCAAACTGCGATAACCTTGCATCATTTAACAAGCTGGTGAATGGAAAATGCAAAGTCATACAATCCCTTGGTCAGGTGTGCTTCGTTGCATTTTGAATTTGTTACTTCACATGTTGGGGATTAACCGTAGTATGGCTGAAAAAATAATTCACGTAATCACTACATCTTGCAAAAAAAAAACAGAAAAATATCATTCTTAGTATCAATAGGCAGATATAAACCAAAAAATCTGGCCACGTGATTCTCCCACTCTGTGTAGTAATCAACGATTGCATTTGAAAAGAGCTGCTTCCTGGCATCACGCTCCCATTTCATGAATCTTGGCAGTCGCTTAAAGGACTACAAAATGTTAAAGAGTTGTTCTCATTTGATAATAGATATTGTATTTTGAATCTTAGGTGTAATCTGAAATTCTTAGAAAAAGCAAAAAAAACATCAAATAGAAATGTTGTTGGGTATTATATATCCACGGCGAGGGAGAATTTTCAAAAATAATTTTTTATCCTTAAGTTATATTTGGACACCCTTATTTTCAAACATTTCCATATTGTAATAGCACAGAAAATTCATACTTTTATTTTGAATACAAAGGTAACAAATATCTCTATCAAAACATCTTGCAAAGAGTGATTAATGATTGTTGAATTTACCAGAGTTAGACAGTCATTAGTCAGATCACAAATTCAGGAACAATGTTCAAATACCACTTAATACTTGATGATGCCTGATATTTCCGAGTCCTTTTAAGCGCATGTCATGCTTCACCGCAATCGGAGAGAATAAACATTATTGTGATTTTAACCCTTAATGCGGAGATGAATAATTTGGCCATCGCATATAAATTAATCACCAAATAAATGCGTGAAAAACTGGCATCAGTTTCAGATTTTAAATTGCCGTATTAGCCCGATCATAAGGCGATGTTTCATTTCTCAAGATAAAGGCCGAAGAAAAATTCATACTAGCGTTATAATCGCGATCAAATATATCTTCTACATCTCCTCTTCCTCTCACCCCTACTAAACTTCAATCCTCTAAGTTCTATAGTTTATTTCACCCTTAGAAAACAGTATTACGCTTGTAGCTAACAAAATTTCCTCTGCATTAGAGCACTTATGTCTTCGTCCTGTATTGAACGTTTTAAGAAATAAAACTAATAATTTAATGTAAATCACCGGAAGCCAATAACTGTATATGTATTATCGTTGCCATTTCTTTAATCACATCGCATAATTATATTTACACTGTGAAATTAAATGTAACCGATCAGGTATTTTGAAATAAAAATTTTGTAACAATACCCGGAAAAAGTTTTTCTTTTAAGTGACTTCTGAAATAATGGGTTTCCTTCTATTCGAGGACGCCCTATAATCGGGCAATACCGAACGGACTAAAGTCCTTTTGGCGGTAAAAGAATGCCATCATTCTCCCATAAAGCCGTTGGAAACGGCGGACAACATAGACAGATAGCGAGATTCTAAGTTTTTGCAAAACACAAATTGAAAATATCCTAATATTTACCGTTTCATTGAAATGGATAATGAATGATTCATGTAATCGAGTACGGACCATTTTCTCGAGCATTTTCATGCCACAACATAGACACCTAAAAAAAAACTTTCGCTGCCGCTTAGACGACGATTAGTAGTAATCTACGAGTAAACTCGTTCACAGATTTTAAAATATGCATTAATTTTCAGTAACTATTATTCTACGAGTAATTTCGAGTCGTGGCACGAGATCTAATTCCATCGATTAAAATTACAACGCAATTTCCCTCTTGATATTTTCACGAATCGTTTCATACTTTGCATTAAATTGTCGCATAATCATTAAACGCAACGAACATGCACACACGGGGGGAGCATCGACCATCGAAACATCCGATGCATTTGTGCACACACAAAGCAGAGGCGCACCATTTAGACATCTCCGTCAGGCGAAGTGATACGTGGCGTGAGACACACAAATGCATAAAAACTATGACTCGCGTTGCATGCGAAGTTAATAATAACAAACCTCGTCCCTTCGCTTCTGCTTAACGTTCTAAACGCAGTGGTTCCCAACCTTTTTGTAGGCGCGGCACCCTTTCAAAGATAAACAGAATTTCCCCCGCCTTCAAACAAGGTTTTTATATTTTCACAAACGAGTATTAGAACGTTTGGACATCCATTTGTTGGTATCACACTTAATTAATATATTAGAGAATACCCTAGTTACCTGTAAACACATCCAAACCGTTGATTTATTTACAAAACTAATTTTATCGCGTAACCCCTCAAGATCAGCTGCGGCACCCTAGTGTGTCGCGGCACCCAGGTTGCGAACTACTGAATCTAAAGAATGGGAATTATGGGAAGCGAGAGCCCAAAGGGAATCTGCGCATCGCAACCTACGTAAATGACACGCTACGAGTGAAATAACATTTAAAGAGGTTTTTGGAGAGTAGGGAATCGAATCGTACTCACAGCGGCGTGCGCGACTCTAGTACACGCAGGAGGTGGCCGTGATGCGAGGCACGCAGCACGTGTCCTCCGCAAGGCAAGGAGGGGCGGCAGGAAGGCCCCCGGGGGAAGGAGAAACAGAACGGGCTCTTGGTTGTCGCGGCGAAACACACGGAACGAAACTGTGGCGGCGTAGGGTGGGAGGAATGGGGATGGGGGAGAGGGGGCCGCGGAGAGGGAAGAGGGGAAGGGAGGGGGGCTACTGGAGCGCCGACGGAGAGCGAATCTCGAACTACAAATGTATCCAGGAGTGCTCTCGATGGGAGGAACGAACAAGAGGATAAAAAGACGGAATTCCTTCGGAGAATAACACGCCTGCTACATGCAGTTGAACTAACAATAAGCCTCGTTTCAAAATTCTTTACGAATATCGATTTGATTTTTGGGCGATGTAGATATGATACAATTTTTAAGAATAATTTAATTATTATTAATAATATTGTAATCAATATGATAATTAAAATCAAAACTGCGCTGCACATTTAACTGTATGGCCAGCTTCCATCTCCATTTAGGAAGGTTCTTTTTAATTTATAATCTCGAATTATGGATATGTAGTGACTCAACAATAATGGCGGGGCTTGATACTGATATAACTTTTGTGCGTTTCCAGCACGTTTTATACCGTAAAAGCACTTATGTTTTCGATCTCTGTCCGTTTGTGCAAATTAAAATTGCTAATAAACGGTATAAGACTGAAATTTGCAGATCAGTCACGATATTTATTACGCTGAAAAAGAAATGTTTTTGAAAAATCGAAGAGTATCAGAGGGACATTTTTTGGAGAAATCAGAAGGGTCAGGAGGTCTCTTTTTAGTAATATTTAGTAAGCTCATATCATAAGCCAATAGTCATTACATAAGAAACATGTGAAAGAGTGTGAATATATTATTTTAAATTAATGATTGGATGAATTGATTTGTCATATAATTATATAATTGATAGTAGCTCAATAACTTTGGCTAAGATTAATAAAGGTGAAATACTCCTTTAGCCAAACAATTAGAGGGTTACAAAACCCAACGCATTTCGCCCACAAGGTGGGCATCGTCAGGGGTAAAACCTGTTTCAACAGTGACTGGGAGCCAACTGCAAGGTTTGAAACGGAAAGTATTAAGAAGACGACCGAGAAACAAGTAAAGCGCGGGAAGATTTTTCGGCGTGTGTGTCGTTTAAATCTGTCAGTTTATATAGGGTCTTGTTGAAAGTTTCCACCATTAAACAGAGGCTTGAACAAAATTTTTAAACATAAGAATTATACCATAACATATACAAATCCTTATAATTTGAAAAATTTACTGGGCAGTACAAAAGACAGAACAGAATCTTTGAACAAGTCCGGTATTTATAAAATACAATGCTCCCACTGCGACAAAAAGTACATAGGACAAACAAGAAGGAAACTAATAACACGCTTCAAGGAACACATGGCTCACTATAAATATAATCGTTTCGAAAAATCAAGCGTTGCCAACCACATCTTTGAAACAGGTCATAGTATACACGTAAACGATTTAACATTGTTAACTTCAGCCAATAACTCACTCAACTCGTTAGAAAACCTTCACATTTACAAAAACCGCGATACACTTATGAACACGGACACAGATTTCAACAAGACCCTATACAAACTGACAGATTTAAACGACACACACGCCGAAAAATCTTCCCGCGCTTCACTTGTTTCTCGGTCGTCTTCTTAATACTTTCCGTTTCAAACCTTGCAGTTGGCTCCCAGTCACTGTTGAAACAGGTTTTACCCCTGACGATGCCCACCTTGTGGGCGAAATGCATTGGGTTTTGTAACCCTCTAATTGTTTGGCTAAAGGAGTATTTCACCTTTATATAATTATATCAATAAGATTACCTAGAATTTTTATTCTAAATAAATCTCAATAAATAAAACGCGCTTTTTCACATAGCGTCAGCAAATGAGGCTCCCATTTTTTCAGTTTAAATTACCATATAAAAGTTTTTATATGAAACTAGAATGATTAAATTGTAATATCATTATAATTAATATTTTTACTATAAATTGTAATGAAATGTAAGTACAAAAATGGTGAGTAAACATGAGTCAAGTATTAAATTTAAATGTTCTCATTTTGCCTCTTCCAACTTCTCATTCTCCTCCATTCCATTCTCCTACCTCCCTCCCACTCTCCCTCCAATTCTTCCTCCCCTTCTCCTTCGCTCTCTCCGTCTCACACTCCCTCAAAAAATGTAGCTATCTCTTTCAACGTGATATATTTGTTGTAAACCATGTATGGAGTTAAATGGGAGTATACATAAACGCTTATGTATCGAGAACGGTGATTCCAATTTGAATCAAACTTTCAGGATTTAATAGGTCTTACCCGTATGAAATTTTAGACCTCATAGTCGACAGTAACATCCTACGTTTGATTCCAAGACCGTTTCATTTTTCCATTTGATTGACGTGGGGATCCGTGTGGCATATTATTCATTTTCATTTGAAATTATTTAAAATTATCGTACAAATTTGGGACATAAACTAAACAACGCTTAAAGAAATGGAAAATCATATTTTGCAGTCTATTTTCAAATATGTGAGGAATCGAACGGCCTTGAAATTTGTTTTTAATGGGAAAATTTTATTTTTTGATGTGGAAATCCTTCATCTTCGGGGGCAACCTCATTTTTGTCGACTCACTGTAATTACCTGAATTAAATTGGATTGACATACACATAAGATAACAATTTTTATTAGTTTATTTAAAAAACCTGTTAGGATAGGTCGAGTTGAGAAAATTAAAATTAATTGTAATGAACGAAATAATTTATGTATTTGTATCGGAATTGTAAAACATTTTACATAAGTATTTTTTAAACTACAAGATTGGGATATTTTTAAAATTTTATTTCAGAATGCATTTAAGGTTCCGTTTATTTACGTTGTTATTTGGATTAAACGTTTGGCTACGATGTTTTGGTTTGATGAATAATGAATACCAAACTGAGTTGATATATGGGAGAGCAATCTATATTTGTTTATCCTAACAACTGTTATGAAAGTGTGAGTTGCGAAAATTTAAAGAACCTCGATTATTTATTTAACATTTATTAGATCTTTAAAATTTGGGCAATATACTAGGATCTATCTCTTGCGCCTATTAGGCATGGCATCTAGGGGCGTATTCAGGGAGGACAGAGGGGGCATATGCTCCCCCTTAACGATATAACAAAATAAAAATACCGTTTCTTTCTAAAAAAATTATATTATATATATATATATATATATATATATATATATATATATATACATATATATATATATATTCGGTGTGATCTCATTGTCAAAAACTGTTGGATTCCGCACGTTTTCGCATCTCCTCGTTTGTAGAGTTGATATCTCTACTGACATTTATCTTATGATGAATGCACTGTTGTAGTGGCACGACAACAGCCGTCAGCTGTATCGGGTTCGATCGATATCGAATAATAATTCGATAGCACTTTAATATAAGTAATCATATATATATATATATATATATATATATATATATATATATATAATCATTTAGAAACGAGTGCAAAGAATGCTTCATATACATCACCAATAATTCAAAATGAAATAATTAACTGCTGCAACCAAATAATATTGAAAAAAATTGTAGAGAAAGTAAATGACAGCAAATGTTTTTCAGTATTAGCAGATGATACAACAGACATAGGTAAAGAGGAACAATTTTCATTATGTGTACGTTTTGTGGAAGAGGTAGATATTTTCTTCAATTCGTCCCAGTTGTGCTGGTGAAAACTTGGCCAACACGATGCGGGATTCACTAAAAGGAAATGGGTATAAACTTGAAATACCTAAGAGGGAAAGGGTATGACGGCGTTGGTGCAATGTGAAGTAAAGTAAAAGGTTTGAAAACGAAAGTCCTCGAAAAGTAACCATCTGCACTCTACGTACATTGTGCTTCCCATTGCCAGAATCTAGCCGTAAGTCACGCTTTCTCCGAAAAAGATATAAGAAATTGCATAGGAATAATTGAATCATGCTATTCTTTATTCCAAGTACAAAAAGTAGTATCTTGTTTCTACGGAAATCTTAAATTAAAGACTTTATTTTTTCGTTATAACCGCGAGTACCGACGTTATACATCTACATCTACATATTACCCTGCAATTCACCAATCTGGTGGATGGCAGGTGGTGCAATGCAGCGAGGCCTACCTAGGGGTTATTACTCGCAGATTAGTCGAACCTGTTATGGTCTCTCGTTTTTCTCGGAAAGAATGAGCCTTTGTAACGCTCAGTCCTACAATAGATCTAACGTATCTTATCGCCATGTACATACGTCGGAGCGTTAATTATTCCCAGTACATCCTCCGCTAGACATTCTGACCTGTACTTCTCTAGGAGCCTTAACCTTGAGCACTTTCTACGGTCTTCCAAGGATCTCCATTTTAAGTCCTTCAATAATGATGTGACGTTTTCCATATGTTCCTACTTTTGATTAACAAATCTGGCTGCTCTCTGCTGTACCCTTTCTAACTTAATTATATGGCCCCACTCATAAGGATCCCATATACTGGAAGCACATTCCACCTGCGTCCTGACTAGGGAGAAATAATACGCTTCGCGTAGTTCCTCTGTATTATTTCGCAATATTCTGCCTATGAACGACAATTTCTTGTTAGCTGCGCCTATAACACGACGAATGTGCATGTCCCATGAAAGGTCACGACAAATGGTTACGAATAAATATATTATTATAATTGTGGTATTTGATACTAAATCGTTGTTGTTTTAAATCAGATACTCTTAATATCCGTTCCCGGTATTTCGCGCTCGTCATTTCGGGTAAGTTCGTTCGTATGTCATTTGTGTCGAAGGCGCGTGTTGGCGGTGTCCAGACACTCAAATTATCATCATTAGCGCAAATGGAACGAGTAAAATCAGGGTTTTGATGGATATTAAAAGTAGATCATGAGCTTGTTATTAAATAAATCAGGATACGGATAAAGGTAATAGTCTACATCGCACATTCACCACAAAGGAACTTTACTTTTTCACCTCGAAGAAAAAACATAGAATCGTGAAACAACAGTTTATCATCGGAATTCTTTAATAACACGAAGAAATGTATATCTGGCACTCAATAAATCTTCGAGTCTAATTTAGTGTGATAGCATGGCGGAATTTGTGCTTAAAAATCACGAGTTGGAAATCCAACTGATAGATGAGAGTGCGTAGCACACGTAAAGAACT